>JAWWES010000048.1:8589917-8622176 GCA_035583135.1 Lophotriccus pileatus
ATCCATCCCATCCCATCCCATCCCAGCCCTCCCGCTGGTCCCGGCTCCGCGTGGGCCCTGGCGAGGGCCGTGTGTGGAGCGGGGTCAGTGACAAGTGTGACCTTCTCCCAAGAGGCTCCCACAGCTCTGCTCTTTGCAGCCCTGGGAGCTGCAGCTCAGCATCCCTGGCGAGGGAGAGCTGGTGGGAGTGGGGGCTGCAGAAGCTGCATCTGCCCCCCCCTCGGCCATCAGGAGGATTCCTTGGCTGGAGCTGCCCCAGCAGGAAAGTGCCCGTAACCACGGAGTCGACCCCTCAGACATCTTCTCAGGGAAAGGAGCTTCTATGTTTTTTTTCAGCGATTTTTCACCTCTCCCACAAGCTTTCCTGGGCGTTTTCTCTCTTGTGCATTTACAAAAGCCCGCAGCATTTTTCCATGGATGCCATGGACACATGCAGAAGTGGGGGGGGCTTTCTGTGGATATAAAAGGAAGAAAGGGAGAAAGAATGCAGTGGAGAGGCTTCCCTCAAGACATGCACATACACACTGTTACTGCTTAACACTTAACATTTCCTCCAGGATTTAGCCTCCAGTTCACCTCCTTTCCATTTAACCTGCACTTAACCTTCATCTTTAACTGTCTGCTTGTTTACAGACTCCCAGCTTCTCGCCCTCACTATTCCCTTCAGCAGTTGCTGCTCTTTATTACATCTTGCTTCTTCTTGCACCAGAACTCCATTTCTTTCCACAAGCAAAGAGCAGTTAGTTACTGAGTTGAGCTGGTTTTGGTCTTGTATAAGGAGAGGTTCTAGAGCTGTTGCTGTGATTCCCAAAACCCATGTCCCACCAGTTTCCTGTCTATTATTAGCCTTGGAGCCCTTTTTAAACAAAAGGTAACACAGACAGACAAGCTTGTGTCGAATTACAGGTGCTTTGCTTGAGGGATATTGCAGCACTGTATCTCATTCTTTACTGGAGGATGAGGAATTGATAGCCTTTCTAATAATTGATATTATAAACTTCCATTTGCAGACAATCACAGAATGGGTAAGATTCAAGGGACCACAGTGGGTCATCTAGTCCAACCTCCCTGCTCAAGCGGGGTCATCCTGATTCTTGTCTGAAAGTCTTTAGGGATGGCCTTGGTCTCCTTGGGTCCATGAGCAGTGAATACACTGGAATTCAACTACTGACTTTTTAATCTATGTTTTCTCCTGAGTTTTCTGTGCCTGTACTAAATGGCAGGGCAAGGCCCTGTTCCTAATTGCATTCTGTAATTTCCAATTCACCGCCTAAGTGGTGAAGGTAAAAGAGAAAATGTAAATGGAGAAGAACACAACTTTGCCTGAGGCAGTCTGCTGAAGATGGGAGAGAATGAAGCACTGAATAAAAGAAAATAAAAATTGCAGGTATTAGAAAATTGGCCAATGAAGAGGTCTTGTATGCCAGTTGTAAAAGGAAGGAAAGGGCTTTCATTCTTTCCCAGTTTCAGTGTGCTATCCTGCAGCTGGGCTCTGTGTATTATGGTATATTATCAAGTTTGAACAGTAATTCTACATGATTGTTCCTTAAAAATTGCTATTGATGCTTTTGGTTAACTCACCTTTTCACAGCTCTCCTGCTACATAGTGTGTGGCTGTGAGGAGAATACTGAACCATCTCAGGTGGGCTACTGCTTTGAAAACTGTCTCTGTGAATCTGGAGAGATGACAGGAGATGGCCCTTCCACAAAATACTTTGTAGAGATCCGGGAAATACATTAGAAATTGTAATACAATTCCTAAAAACAAAACAAAACAAAACAAAACAAAACAAATCAAAGCAAAGCAACTCAAATAAAAGCAAAACAAAAAAAAACAAAACAAACCCCCCCCCCAAAAAAAAACCCAACAAAAACCAGGTAAAATGATGAGAGTAGGATTGTTTTCACTCTAAAGGAAAACTCGGGGGGTCTCTGGCTGTGTCTAGGACACACTGGAGCAGGCACAAATGAAAAGGTGAGATGGGAGGCTTCCTGGGTGCTCTGGGTGGGATGGATGGGCTCAATATCATCGCTGGTGTTGGAAGGAGAAGAGAACATATGTTGTCTACTAGAAATGAGTAATGTTATGAGTAATACTGGGTGTTCCCACCAGCAGGTCAAGTCCAACCTTAGGTTGACTCAGAGTATGTTGGTCAAGGCAGTTTTTGCATTTCTGGGCCATTTTGGAGCCTACACCTTTAACATAAAAATGTCCAAGCACAGTCTGACCAGATAAAACATGATTATATCCTTTTCAAATTCAGATCGGGGAAGTATGAAGTGCTTAATCTCATACTTTCTTCATTAATTGCAAATTTAATTTGTAAACAGCTGCATGAGTTAGAAATTCCATCTCCTGTGATGAATACAGACCAATTAAGGTTATAAGTAGAAATAATTTATGGGATATGTCAAAAGCAAAAATAGATTTACATAGAGCTGTATTGATTGAAATGCAATCTCATCAATCTGGAGGATGCTCTGGACAGTATTCAAGGAACTTGTAGATGAAAAAGATGGGAAGACAAAACAACAAACTGAACATCTTAATTTGTAAGGCAACTAAAATGTATCACTGAATCCCAGCTGCTGTAATAATTCCCTCCCTTCTCACACAGCTCCACAATACTGACAAATCTAAATATGAAGAAGAAAAATGTCTTTAGAAGGCTGTTATTTTGCTGCCTGAATTGTGTCAAGGAAGTGTAAATATAATCACATTTTATCCTCCGATCTGAAATGGATTTCAGTTGCAGAGATCACAATGTAGCTTGCCTTGATTGATAACAACTCCCTTGTTCCCATCAGTAATACAGTGAGGTAGGGAGGAAGGAGAAAGCAGATCAGTTCATGGCAGAATTACTGGGCAATTCACTCAAAATCCTGTGTCTGTATTTGTGCCGGGAAGGGAGAATAAACCCAGAAATTTTGCAATGATTTTTTCTGAAATTATTTAGAGGCCCAAGTAATATCACAGGACACACACGGCCACATTATCCCTCTTTGAGAGATCCATAAGAAGCTGCATGGCCCTGCCATTGGGTCAGCATTTGCTGAAGGAATGGCTAATGTTTGATGCATCTGCAGCTTTAGAAGCTTAGGTGAGTCCATACAGTGCCCTATGGATTGTAAATTAACTCCCAGACTGGACCTGCCTCCCAGTTTTCTCTCATCACGCTTCTTCAGTAAATGAATTTCTAACCTGATCACCTGGCCAAGCAACCTAATTTTATCCTGCATTTCCTGCTCACACAGCTCCAACCATTTCCCCTCCTTCCCCCGGCGTGAATCTGCTGTGGCTGGCAGAGCAGTGTGGCTGAGGCTCTGAGGGCTTGGTAGCCAGCCAAAAATGACGCATGTGGAGACTCCTCTCCACAGCTGTATCTTTTTCAAAGTGATGTTTGTAGCAGAGAGCTACAAAAGTGCTATTATGTTGTCTTGAGTGGCTATGCGGGTTGCATTCTAAAAGCAGGGATTAAATTTTGCCATCACTGCCCATGAGCAATTTACTATTGTGCAGCAAGCAGCTTTCCGAGCAGGTTATTATTGCTGCCTGCATGGCATGAAACCTGAAACAGGACTCCCAACCTTGGGGGAAAAAAAAGATAATCCCTTTTCCTCTATTGCTGGCATTACTATCTTGGAAGTCAGAGACATGCAGCCCCTTTCTCTTCTGCTAATGATCCTGTGCACAGGGTTGTTGCTGTGTCTGCTTCTGCTGTGTCTTGGATAATGCTGGGATGGATATGGTTGTTCCCACCGAGCGGTTCCAGCTGATGGAAGGCCTTGTCTGCCCAGAGATCCCCATCTGTGTACAGATGAGCAGTGACAGACACTTCTGGGGACAGCAAGTTAACTAGCAAGTTACAGTGAACAAAGAAAGTGGCAAATCCCTTAGAGGTGTATTTATTTTTATTATATTAGATGTCAGACATATAAGTGATAGAGAATGGCTTTTTGGAATAGGAATTTCTAAAGCAAAGAAATATTTATCATCAAGGGCTGTTTCTTCCATTGTTGTTTTCTAGACAGGGCCAAAATTTTAACAGTTCAAGATGCTCTGAATTAAAGCAAACTCCACTCCTTTCCTTTTCTCATTCCACTCCATCTCTCCCCCCAGTCACAATCTAGATGACAGAAATGCTCACCACTGCCTCTCAAAGTTGTTGGTTTTTTTTCTGACAAGCAAAAATGTTACACTTGACTGCACACTGTACTGAAAAGACACTACCATGTGTTTGCACTTTCCCGTTATTCCATTTTTCCCTAACTGTCCATAATACTCCTAATTAACCCCAAATTTCAATCCTTTTCCACATTATATAAGAATCCAATTGATATTCAGTTGACTCCCACAGAATAACTTCATGTCTGTCTTAAGTATCAGCTTGATACCAAAGTAAATTTACCATTAAAATGAGTTCCAGTCCTTTTTTCTTTGCCTCAGCTTCATAGTGAAAGAGGACTTGGCTCTTTACAGACCAAGTGCTAGTGGAAATAAGGTGGCAGCTGTAAGTCTTCTGTCTTATCCCAGATGAAACCTGTCCTCTCAGGCCTCCTCTATGAAGATGAAGACCCCAAAATCCCAGAACAATTCCTGGGAAGATCTGAGGAAGGCCACCTGTGTGGATGAAATTGCCCCAGAATCAGAGTGACTTTTCTTCCCTTTTTCTCATGATCTGTATTCATTCTGCCTTATAAAAAGTCCCTTTGAGAGAAATTATTTTATCAGTTTTTACTCTAAGGATCCATATCAATCTCTTTTTCAAAAGAAAAGGCTAAAAATTCAAGGCCTAGGGACAAAATCACCTTCCTAAAAGAAAATGTCCAGACAAAGAAAGAAGTCCAGTGAAGACTTGATTTTATTGGTCCCAGTTTTCCCTGCAGTTGATCCAATGGTGCTGGGAACAGTGTAAGAATCAAAGTAGTCACTGTGTCTGTGAGTATCATAGGGGAGGAGATTCAAGGCATCACTCTGCTCAAGGAAATTCCAGGGCTTCTGGACTGGAATCCTGGATCTAGGTATGGTTTGCATGAGCCCTCTGCTAACCTAGTGCATCTTTCTCTGGTCCAGAAACTATTTGCTTTGTAAGTCAGGATGTTTCAAGTCCAGTTCCCTCCAAATATCTCTCTAAATTCACTGTCCAGGAAAGTCCAAGTTTTGGCTGAAGCTTTTCCATGGATGAGGCCTTTTTCGCCTGCATTGCCTGATGAACTCACAGAACAGACTTTCCCTTCAGCACCTTGAAGTGATGTTGGCAAGGGCCAGAAAAATAAACTGGGAGGTTACTTTTCTCTGGGGGTTCTGCCTCTGCTTTAAATCATCCTTAGCAGGGCCAGTTGTTGCAGCACGTCTTGGGGGAGGGCAGATGCACACCCAGCCATGCCCAGCATGGGCATCTCTGCAGCCTTTCCACAGGGAACAAAGCCATGGCACTGCCAGAGCGGACAGACCTGCTGTTCAAGGAGGTTGTGGAACTCAATTAGCACTCAGAGAAGCACTTGGTGATCTTGGGACACAAAAGCGTGACCGAAGTATCTTTGTTTCCATCCTAGTAAAATCTGCCTGAAAATGAAATAACCATATGGTTATAATATAACTTTGCCCAAAAATAACTTTGGGCAGTGTCCCTTGTTGGAGATGAGAGACAGAAGTGAGTTGCAGGGAATGTAAATGGAATGAGCATATTGCAGCTGCTGGACACAGCTCTGGTGGCTCTGCTTTGGCTCTGCTGTGGATGGACACAGCCCACCCTGCCCAGTGACCCCGGGCCGTGTGTCCCTGCTGCTTGTCCCAGAGTCCAGCCAGGGAACAGGCTGTGGCTGCACAGGGTGGCACAGGAGATTTCGGTGGGGTTTCCATCATAAATTTTTCTTTCTTTACATTTTTCCCCTCTTCCCTTCCTGTGAGCAGATGAAACATGCACTTAATTTTCAGGAAAGTGACTGCTGTGGTAGCAGCTGTGGGAAATCAAATGCACAGCAGGCCCCCATAATTCACAATAATTTTGTGTAGCAGTTTCTGATGATGTGATATCAGGTGAAAATTATCCCTGCTACTTTCTCATGTGCCACATCTTTGAACTCCAGCCCGCTTTTCCATTGGCATGTGTGCCTAAGGCTACCAGACTATTGACAGGGGAGAAGAAGTAATATCATAGATTTAGTTCTTAAATCTTCCTTTTAAACATATTGCTGGGGATGCACACAGGGTGTTGCTGGAGACTCAGCAGCAAATACCACTGTTGTTAGTCCTTTTATCTCCACTGGTTGTATTTATACAGACTCCTTTGCAAAGAAGCACCCATTTTGATCTATTATATTTACCCACAAATGTGATAGATACTTCTGACAAGATAAAAATGATAATGATATCTCTGTGTCAAAGGATTTTATTTCAAATGAAAGATCTAACGGAGCATATCACGTTTTGTTATTGTTGTAAGTTCAGTTATTAGTATCTGAGCAGAGCATTCTCCTTTCCCTGTCTCCATTCCAGCTGTGTGGCTGGAGCTTGGCTCAGGGCATGGGAAGGGATTCACAGGGCACCACTTGGCACAGGCAGTGCAGCCCCTCCTTTCCAAAGATTCTTGAAAACAGCCTTGGAAAAGTGGGTACAGGATGCCTGTTCCCCATCAGCCAGTGCAGACTCAGAAGACACGAGATCTAATGGCCCACATCTCCTCAACAGGAAGGGGAAGGTCTCCAAGAATCATTTGACCCAGGAGGAGCTTTGGAGCAGGTTGGGATGAAAGCACAGAAGCCCAAAGGCTCCTCTAAAGGGCCTTAGGGGGCCAAAAGGGTGTGCAGTTTCTTGCCATCACATCAAGGGTCATTTGTCTTCTGTTGGCAGGACAGCAGGATCCTGGGGTCAGAGTGTGCGTGCTGGCATCAGCATCAGTTCCTCATGAGGTGGGCTCAGGAAGGGAAGGAACATGGGACTGTAGTTACAGAAGATGTTGGTGAAGGGTGAAACTTATTGCAATTTGAGACATCATTTCCATTGTTAGGTATCAAATGGGGCTGTTACACCTTGGTAGGAAAGAACGCTTAAATATTGATGATGAGCCTGCTAAGTGGAGCATTGCCTACACCGAGAGGACCCCCTGAATCTGGAATATTTAATGTAATCAGCTGGAATGTAATGCACAATATGTACAGCCTTGTTCACCCTGTGCATTTAATCACTGCTCTCAAAAGCCTACTACCTGCAATAGCACTATGCCAAGTCTGAAGTGGGGAACAAAAACTCTATTTCCCGTGGCAATAGTGCAGAAGTTCCTCAGATGATTTTAGTTCCCTGGTTTCAGAGAACACCTTACAGAGGTATTTCAGAAATAAAGTTGTCCCTATACTATAGATTTAATTTGCAAATAAAAGCACTAAATACTGCTTATCTGCCATTACTGGCTTAGTTACTGTTGGGAATCCATCACATGCATTAATTTAGGAAATAACAAAAAAACAGTCACTAATTTGGAGACAAGGGGGAATTCTTGCTCCTTCTACAATGAATTCAAAATATCAGTTAAAGATTGCTCCACTAATATTCTTTTTTCCTACTTTTCTTCTGTTAAAGAAATTCCCTTCCTACCAGGATCTTCAGACAACCCTCACAGAGCACGTAATGCCACCACGAGTAAAGTTAATAGTGAGCACAAAACAGGCCAAATTAGAGAAAATAATTCATTTGAAGTTTTAAGCTGAAGATCAACAATCAATGGATTCAAGAAAGAAAGACACCATCAATGCACTAATGATCTGTTACTCAGAAAGAGAGGCATGTCCCTGACAGCCCAGGTGTGTCAACAGCCCCTGCAAGGGCAGGGGTATCACAGCTGGTGTATCCTGCCAGTAGAGACTGAATGATGAACAGAGTGATACCAAGTGCAACCAGCACTGGTAAAATGAGCCCAACCTGAATATGCAGAAGTCTGTGAACTCGTGTCCTGCTGTACACAGATGGCAATAGACACAGTTCCAGGGGTTAGACCCAGCCACTCCACATGGATTCTGGCCCTGGCAGATCTATCCAGGGACTCAGTCTCACTCAGTCAGTGCAAGGCAGAGGAATAAGCCCCAGGAGCACCTGCAAGCTCAGGTCAGTGTAGAGGGATAGAGAGGGACAGAGACAGTGAGAGGTCAGCTCTGCTCCTGCCCTTGAGTTGGTGTATGAACAACTGACTCCTGGATGAATGTATTCCAGGGATGAGTCCCTGGCAGTAGGAATTTCTCCCTTTATCAGAACAAGGTCTTGATCAAGTGTTCAGTACCTGCCTCCAATCCTACATTTTCCCCCAGCCTTGCTGAGAGGAGCTGGCTGTGTGGGGGTGTTTGCAGTGGGTATTTCTGTATTTAAGAAAGGGCTGTTGAAACTTTGCTGCTTGCCTGAACTCCCTGACCAGCTTTCCATGCACCAGCACCTGGGCACTTACAGGGAAGGGACCCACAGTACTCTTAGAGCACTTTTTAGATATTTTGTTTTGTACTGAAACTCCGTAACCCCCAAATTAGGTACACATCTCAAGTGTGGATTAAATCAGTGAACAGCACAGGCACCACAGCTACATGGGCTGCTTTCCCTGGTTATGGGAAACGATGGGCTTGGAGAGAGATGTGGGGGAGACCAGTAGTGAATCTTCTTCCATGAGCAAAAAAACCCCTGAACAACCTTCAGCAGCCAACAAGGAGGATTTAGTGGCTAAGCAAAAGCCCCCACCTGCCCCCATTTCATGTCTTCTGAGTGCCTTCATCAGGGACCCAGTGACTGGGTGTGCAACCCAGAGCCTGTTTTTATTCACTGCCCTGATGATTAATGAAGACAAGGATGAGATGGAAGAAGGCCACACTACTACAATGAAAACACAGAGGTCCCCACAGAGCTCCACCAGTTGCATTTTCATTTCCACTGGTGCTGCTAAACACCACACATGGGAAGAAGCACAAACAACCAGAGAACTACAGCCCTGCCTTACTGAAAATAAAGCCTGCAGAATAATCCTGAGTGTGCCTTTATTTAACTGCCATAGCCCTGATTTCTGCCATGCAGGCAGACACTCTGAGCATGGCTCAGCACTGACTCATCACACCAGGTCCCTGTTCCAGGCAAAGACCTTAAGGGAAAGTGAAAATCCATCAGTATTTTATTTCTCCTAAGAGCATGGCAGTGGGCATGCAAAGATTTATAACCTGTCTCTGCCTGCAACTGGTTTTAAAGGAAGGCTTTTGAAGAGCTGAGCCAATATGTTCATCCAGACCTAAATGCAAATAACGGCACTACATCACCAGTGCAGGAGAAAATGAGTTCACAAAGAGGTGAAACTGTTCCCCCACGAACCACTGATCCTCCCCCCATTTCTAAGGTGTGCTAAAAGTAATCTCTCACACTCCTGGACAAAGAACCTGAACAACAGCGCATGACTGACCCAAATGAAGGTCGTTCTTACGCTGATTTGGGGTCTTGTGATTTGCAAGCGGTTGAACCCGGCTCTGTTGTTGTACAGGTGCCTGTGACAGCATCTGTTCTTCAGCTTCTGGTAAAGAGCTGATGTTTTTCAGCCCTGTAAACACCTACCCATAGGCCTCTAACACCATTTCAAGGGCATGAGCCCTTTCAGAAAGCTATTTCACTGTCTGTGATAAAATACCCCCCTCTTTCATCAACAAACTCCCTTCCCCCAAGCAAGCCCACTGCCAAACCACACAGACCCCAACACAGTCAGCCCATGGGCTGCCACCACCCCAATTTAGAGCATTAGGCCTGGGGGAATGGGAGGATGGTGTCCTGCACACACTTGGGGATGTGCTGGGAACCAGCAGGACCAGGCTGGCCTTTGTTTTCTTTACAGGCAGAATTAAAGAGGTACATTTAGGAAGAAGAAGCTCTAGGATAAAAAAAAATAAAAAAATCCAGAAATGGAAGGGAAGGGAGAATACAAAATGCTCTGGTTTTAATCAGGAAAAGCAATTTAGTGGCAGTTTTCTGCATAATTCTGCTGAAGAAATAAATTATGCAGAAGAATGTGCTTTTCTCCTGAGGCTAAAAAAAGAACAAGTGGGGCTCAGGGAAATGCCTGGGACTTACATGTGTTTGCTATTTAGCTGCATTTTTTGACAATTCCTTGTAGGTTGAATGTTTTATCCTGGAAGCTTCAGCTCTGAAATGGACTCCTGACAGGAGTGCAGCAGGAGTGTCCTCTCGCATGGGAGAAATTAGTTTTCTTTTCTGTGGTGTGGGAGCACCTCAGAAAAGCCTTTCCTCCTGTTTCTGGGGCAGATCTGCCCAGGGGCCCTCCCTGAGCCTCCTCCCCCCAACCTGCTCACTCGGGTACATGCGACTGTTCTTCGGGATGAAGTTGCAGGATATGGGAACCCTTCAAAACTAAAAGAAGATTGAGGCAAGGCTGGCTTTCCACTGCTTTGTTAAAGGAAAACAAATGCTGCAGGTTTTATTTCTGGGATGTTTTGTGCAGCAGTTTCCAAACCCATGACATGAAGCAGTGCTTTTCTTGAAAAGGAAAAAAAAAAAAAAACAGGCCCAAAACACTGAAATTTTGGATTCTTTAATGGGAAGAACTTAAATTTTAGGATTACTTATTTTCCACTGAAATGCCTAGGTTTGGGACTTCGGAGCTTAAAGCACTTAGTTATATTGGAGAGCCTTTATTCTAAGCTTTAAAATATCACTTCAGAAAGCCTTGAGTGCAAGAGGATCCTCATGAAACACCCTATCACAGTTTTGTCCATCTTTTGTTTCAGTTGATGAAACACAAGTACAAAATTGGTGCATGAGGTGGGTTTTGCAGAAGAGGAGAACATACTGAGAGGTAAAACCCAGGTTTTATCCTCCAGACTTGGAGTTTTCTCATTATAGATCCTCAGACAGTTCCTGAGCCCCTCCTGCTTCGTCCCAAGTGGTGTTTAGGAACTGGGAGGAGCATCCATTAGTTTTCCTCGGCTGTTCAGCTGTTACTCCCCTTGAGGGAGGAGCTGGCATCAGGGACCTGCAGATCAGAGGCCCTGAGGAGGACATGAGGACAGGAGTGGAGATGAGCCCTGAGGCTCTGGAGTGCAAAGGTGTCTGGCTGAGGAGAAACTGGATTTCCTGGAGGGACTTTCTCCCCTTGTGGCATTCCTGCCCTGGAGCTTGTTTGGGAGCCTGAAGGATGATCTGGGGCTCTGTTACCGCCTGCTCAGGACGGGTCCCACTGGACTTGGAGGGTCCATTCCCCATCTCCTCCTTTGTGCCAACATCTCCCAAGCAGCTCTCCGTGGCTGGCACCGCTTTGGAGCCTGCTGTGGAAATGGATAGCAGGCACCCTCAGTGCACCAGAGGGGAGAAATGCTGCTGAGTCTGAAAATTTAACCCTGCCTGAAGCCTTCAGCAATGAGCAGAGATTCTCAGAGAGGTTTACTGGTGTCTATTGTGGTGTGTGGAGGAGAAGAAGGGATGGCCAGACAAGGATGGGAGCACAGCAAGCAATTCAGATCCCATTTCTACCAGTTAATTCAAAACTTTGGGCAGGTCCCTCCATTTCTGGGAAGGCTCTCATGTTACCCTGGCACAGTTTTATCCCAAGGAGGTGCAATACTGCCGAGGCAATTGACATTAGGACTTAAATTCCTCAAGCCACAGGTGCTGTAGAAGATCCTAAATATCTTTTTATGTTTGTGGCTACACTGGTGATGTTTTTCATGGGTCAGGGGCTCATTTAAAAGACTGGGATTGTGAGGAGATATATAATTTAATTTAATTCCCTGTTTACTGTGAATTTGATATGATGATGCCTCACAACTGCTTTATGAAGAAGAAGACATGCATGATTACAGTTCACAGCCATCTCACAGCTGGAGAAATGAATACTTTTTCTTAGTGATATTACTGTGGAAACCATAATGCACAAGCCTCCTTCTTGCCCTGATGGCTGCAGTTGTGAAGAAAACTGTGCTGCAGTGAAATGCCACTCTCTCTAACCATGGAAGAGCTGTTTGCTATAGCAGGTGACTCTAATTTTTCTGTCTGATTCTGTGTCTGTGTATAGTGCCTGATCCTGAAAGATGTAGAAGGTGCAACCAGGATACATGTCCTGGGAATAATAGCCTGTTTGGTGAGCATGGTGTTAAAGATGTAAGAGATGGAAAACTTTTCTGCTCAAAACTGGACTTCTGTTCTATGAAGAATAGTTTATGCTCTTTCTTCATATATAAGGAAGCCACTCCCAGCTGAGGGTTGGAACTGGATTATCCCTTGCAACCCACTGAAATTCTATATAAACTGATGAAATTCATATAAAGTCACTGCAGGAAAACCAGTCTTTTCTAAAGGAAAAGTAAATTAAGAAAAATCCTTTTTCTTATCTTTATGCAGAGATTTTGACATGTCAGATGCAGTGCTCCATGTCCAGAGAGTCTGCTCATATTCTTGGGAAGATTGTCTGCTTTTCAGCCTCGTGTGTCTTTAGTTCAAGCAATGAAGATGACTTTTACACGTCAGTTACAACACAGAAATGAGTTCCATGACAGGTGAGCGTGCTGAAGGTCATCTGCCTTGTCAGGGCTGCTCCCATCGCTGTGGGCCTGACACAAAACAGTTTTCCATGACTGTGTTCTGCTGCAGAAGGGCTCGTTTTTGGGACAGCACCTCAAGCCAAGCACTTTCTGGTAGGGGGGATGTACACAGAGACATGATTGGCACTGAATCAGCTCACTTTTAGGGCAATTTCCCCCTTGTCCTTCCCCCATCCCCAGCCTGCCTGATTTGCCTAATGGAAGCTGACAGTAAACCTCAGCCCTGATTGTCAGATTTCTCTGGAAACCTCAAGGGAAAGGGAGGAAGGCAGACATTTGAGGAACAAAAATAGCACACACATAATGAGCTCCCTTATTTAGCCAAACTGCTTTTTTAATAACCTTCTTCTTCATTCCATCCCTTGCCCAGACAGACACACTGAACAGGCGGCAGCTTCAAACAATAGGAGCTGCTTTGGGTTGGAATGGACAGAAAGAGGTGACAGCCACTGCTGGCCCCTGAGGTATTGCTTGGTCCCTCTGTGGAGAAAGCTTGGAAAAGCCCTTTGGGAACAGCCTAAAAAGCGATCTCTTCCTTCTTAGTCCTTTTGTTTAGCATCTAAACCCCATCTCAGCCACGCGCCCATCGTGGTGTCCCTCTGGCACGTGCTCAGGCTGGCTCTGATGTGAGCTTTGGGCACAGGGACACTTCAGGACACTGTGCTGTGTACATTCAGACAGGGAAAATGGTTTTTTCCCCCAAGGAAACCTGAAAACCATCTTTAAAGCAGGAAAAAAAGATTCAGACAAAGCATGCAAAGGAAGTTATCCTTCATACGCTCTTTAGAAGCTGGACATGACAGTTTTCGTGTGATGCTATATTCTACAAAATAGCCTCCTGGAGGTGGGTTGTGGTTTTTTATCTGTTCCAGAAGTGTAGCTGACAAGCAAAGAAAGAAAGCTTCTTTCTTGACTTTCCATAGGAAAACATAACAAAAATAAGATGGAAAATAGGACAGTGTCTATCATCAGATATGGTGGATGATATAGGAGTTTGATTTATTTCAGGATGTATCTGTTCTACCTCCCAGTCCTTAGAGAGGACAGAACTTTTACAAATAACCCAGCACTAGGGATGATAAACTGTACTTTCAGCATCACCCCCATATTAAGAAGGCTATTTTTTACCTTACTCTGCACTTGCTCTGAAGTCTTATTTTATGGTAACCAGAGGACAAGACATGGCACACTTTTTATAGCATTTTTTGCCTAGAGAGGTCCCAATAGTATAAAGTACTTGAGCTGTATGTTATCCTGCCTAGTGGAGAAAGGCAGCTCCTTCAGGGGCCAGACTGACTCACACCAGGCATGTTCAGGCTCACACACTGGTGCAGCAGCTGGCTGTTGAACAGTATTTGTAGTTGTGATTTTGCTATTACTCCAGGCAGGCTTAATTTTATTGTCAGTTTTGCTTAGAACAAAGAAGAACTTAAAAGGAAGAGCAAACTTGTCTATTAATTATCTGAATACTTTCAAATGAGACTGATCTTAAGAAGAAATTTGTGTTTTATCCCTTGGTTGTCCAGCTGCTAAATAACACTGCCAACTTTGGCTGTGCATGAGGGATAAATGACGTCTGAATGTCATCAAATGTTAGACAGCCCCAAATATATCCCAATAAGTTGTCTGGGTAAGGGAATACAGATGTGAGGTATAGTACATTTTCTGTTGCCTCAGAAATTTAAATCCGTTTACAGTATGTATCTTAAATTCATCTACAGTCCAGAACTGTATTATCTTTTAGTCTGTAAAATGAAACCCAAATAGATGTTTTGTCTCAAATACATCAAATCAGCTCCTTCTGAATCAGGACAGGAGCCAGATTTTCTGTTCAGTCAGGCTTTTAAGGTAAGGTACCCAGCTCAAAACCAGGCTGGGGTGAAGCAAAATGGCATTTTGAAAGTGTTTCTATGCCTTTCTGAGAGGGTGAGTTACCAGTCTCACAAGAGCTGCTATTATTAGTTAGACTAGGTGTGTGTGCAGATGATGTTGAATTTTCTAATGCATCGAGCCTGTGCTGGTTTGTGCTTTGGGAAGCTTGTCTTAGTCATTCACCAGCCCAGGCCTGGAAAGAATGTCCAAAAAAGTAGAGCCTTTCACAGCCCTTTTATATCTTCTTTTTTTTGTAACTGGTTTTTTTTTAAAATGGATTTTTCCATCTCTGTCCATTCCTGCCTTTTCTGCTTCCCTGTTCTGTCCACTGTCTTCCCTTCTGGTCAATCCTGCACATGGGAAATTATAAAACAGCTCCTGAGCTCCTTCACCAGTCAGATTCTGCTGTATTTCCATCAAAATCCAACTTTCTACTTGCTGTGATATGTAAAAAAAGACACCCCCACCAGGCCCAGGTGAGCAGAGTGCACATTAGATCTTACCATCCTTGTGCACTTCTTCACCTCCTGCTGTTTTTAGGACAAGTCTTGCAAGTTTGTTATTGAAAGTGGAAGAATGAAGTCTGTACTTGTCCAGCTGAAGTGCAGAGGAAAGCCCTTCCCATCGTCTCAGCGTGTGTTAGTCCCCTCCTCCTCTTTGCCTGCATGTTGTTTCAGTCCTTGTCAAATCTCTTACACCCGGGGTGAAGCTGCATTTTAAAGGGTCTGAATGCATTGCTCTGTACTGATCTGGGAGATACAATTACTAGAACAAATGTCATCTTATTCAAAGAGCAGGAATCTATCTGTAAGTCACTGCTGTAACCCAATAGGGATGATTTTACTGCAGAATACTGGGAGAAAAAAGCCCCCTTCGGCATCCAGAAAATAACCAAATATCAAATTTGCTTGTTACCTCCTTTCAGAAGTTGACACAGAGACTGAGGGTTCTTCATTTGCATTGCAAACCTTTTAGCACAAACTGCAGGCAGCCACCAAAATAGTCAGTTCATAATTTTGTTAGTTTTCCTTTTTCCTCTGGCCTACCCATGGGAGACAAACTACATATCAATAAAGAAATAGTGAGAAACTCTGCTGGAGGACAGCAAGATAACAGATTGCAGCACATATCCTCAGTTCCAGGGTGGCTGCCAGGTTAGTGCCTCACACCAGCTCAGAAAGTCAATGGACAATTTATTCCATACTAGAAATAATTCTGCTTGTTTCTTGTTTTTTCTATTTACACACACACAAAGTGACTTGCAAATTCAACAGATGGATGAGATTATAAAGAGAAGACAGGCTGCTAAAAAAAGCCAAGAAGCTATTGTTTTTGATTTATGGATTTGTTCCAGTCTGAGAAGCTCAGAGTGTTCTTTGATAAGAGCCAGAAGTGATTAGAAAGTAATGAACTATGGAGAAGGGTCAGAAGATGGTGAGATTAGATCTTCATGACTGAACAGGTCATGAAGATGAACCAATCTGCATGAAATGCTGCCTCCATGTCAGCTTCTCAAAACTGGTGATTTATTCCTTTCATCTTTACATTTTGCTTCCAAAGAGCAAGATATGAGAAATTAAGTAGCCAAAACCAGGGACTTTTTCACTTAATGTTTCATTAGCTTCTGTATGTTTGCAGTTTACTTAAAACTTCAGCAGGTGACCATTTGCCTTGTTCACCTTCTCAGATATTCAAGTTTAAAAGAAGGTTCATAAAAGATTTCCAAGTGGAGAAAAAATTCTTAGGTTAAATTCAAAGTCTCTTTTGATCTCCCAGAGATTTAATCATTGAAAACTCTCAGTGAAAGGGAAAGCCATTATTCCTACATTAGACAAAAGAAATAGTATTGCAGGTCTCAAAAGTCTTCAGAATTTTATCCCTGTCAAGTATAGAAGATCTCATAATAAAATCTGTTTCTGTTTATTTCAATATCTGCACAGTTGAAAGTTTCTTATTCCACTTGTAATTCTATCAAGGGGATTTCAAGCAAAAGTAGTTCTTAGTAGCAGTAACAGTCTTATCACAGTGATGATCTTGGGATAGAAGTGAGGCAGGATTAGCAGGAGTGGCTTTCAGCTAATCATCTACTGCACTCCTCTATCAAAAGATAATGCCAACCAGCCTGTGATGTCTTGGATTAAAATTCTCTGTGATTAATATATGGAACCTCTAGCAGTTACCGTGGGGTGTGGAGTTAAATGTTACATACTGACATCAGAAGACACAGTCCAAGTCCTCATTGCATTTCTTTTATTTTTAACCAAGAATAGAGGAAGAACAATTATTTCCCCTATTTTCTACTGGGGACACAATTATGCCACAGTGTACTTGTTCTTCACTTAGGAAATTTGTACAAGAGAGAGGAGTTTGGTCTAGATTGCCTGAATCTCAGTGTGGTTGCCCCAAGGACACCCTCTGGTGTTTTGATTTCTGGTATAATTTTAAGCACTATTTATAAAAATTACTTAGGACACCTTTTTGGGTAACTTTGATGCAATCAGGATGCCAAATTCTGTAGGCTGCTCTGACAGCCTCAGCATATCTGCAGGAAAACATGTTAATAGAATGGGGTTTGTAGGAGTTGAGTGAAGAACAGCGTAGTGTATTAATGAATATTTCACAGGTCCTTTGTAATATCTTACTCTATCTTTGTCAAATCTTCAGATTAGTAAAACACTGAAATTTTTCAGTGTCATTTAGTCAGACACTCACTTCTGTTTCATGATAAACTCATTGACCCCTTCACAACTGTATAGTCACCAAGTTATTTAGAAGATTTCAGTGCTGGACAGCCAGAAAATATCCTCATGGATGTACTAGAAGAACTGTGTTTGCTGTATTGAGGAGTCTTCAAATTGATAGTCCTAGAAATGATTGGGAAAAACAAGTTTCCCCCTCTTTCTCCTCTTCTAGTCCCAAACCCAGGACTCTCAGAACTGCCACTTGTTTTCTTTGGCCTGCAATGCCTCGTGCTTTGCAGGTCTTATTTCACCCTTTCAACTTGACTTTGATGTAGCTACAAAGGGCAGTGCATGTTCTTTCCCAGGTAGGAGAAGTATCCATCTGTTTAAATGGGAAAAAACTGTTAGTTCTTTATTGCAAAAACTAGGAAGTGAGAGCTTCTGGATTTCTTGTTTCCTTGAAAAGTGAAATGGCTCCATTTCTCTGGCCATATTGTGATTTCCCTCTGTCACGTGAGCATTCAGATTTGCTGAACACAAACACAGGTTTGCTGTTTGCCATTCCCAGGCTCAGAAGATCTCAGCCACCTGGTGGGAATAGGCATCTTGGTGCTCAGTCAGGTGTCACAAGACCTTTTTTTGTTTGTGTTTCCTGTATGTAGCTTTGTTCCATCAGATTAAGCTGGGATTCTTTCCAGTTGAGGCACCTTGGAGCAATCAGCTATTATAATTGTTTGTCTAATGCTAGCAGTGTGCTGGGAACTTTAACTTGGAGCAAAGCTCTCTGTGTTCCTCTCATACGGCTGCAAAATGATCGTGTGGTTGTTTGGGCCATTTTTGGTTACCAGACTCCAGTAGTGCTTGTGCAGGAGGAGTGACTTGGGAGCACTGGATTCTGGCCAAGGGATGGAATACAGCACTGGGCTGGATGCAGAAAACTTGCCCTAACTCTTGGGCAAAGATTCATTGTGGAGTTTTGGAGGAAACTTTCCAGATTTTCAGCAGCACAAGTCTGGGTTTTTTGGCTTGTAAAGGATCCTCAAAGACATCACAAAGTTTCAGAAATGAGTTGCAAATGGATTGACAGAGGTCAGTTTGCAAATCGTTAAGCTACTTCAAGCCCAGACCAAAAAGCCCAATAAGCCTCTGTATCCCCTAAATTGTTGTCTGTGAACTCCTGTTGGGACAGATTGATGACTGGATAAAGTTGAAGAAATCATTTGGAGTCAAGATTTCAATTCCAGCCCTCAGAGGAGAACTTGGCCTGATTTGGATTGGAATTTGTTTTCTATAAAATGCTGGGTGCGTATTTGACTTTGGTCTCTGGTGACTGGGAACTGATGTAGGACAGAGCCTTCCTATCCAGCTGCCTCAGAAGGCCTCAAGGGTGTTGGTGGGATCCTGGGACACTGGGTGCCTGTTGGGTCAAGCAGGGCCTCCAAAATACCCTAAGGTATACTGGCAGGTAGTGCAAGAATACCCTTATTTACTGTTATTGGGTTTACTTCAGTCTTTGATGAGACAAATTAACAGCATCACAGCCCCAAACCAGCCATCTTTAGTGTTTTAAGGCTCCCTTTCCCCAGTGGCAGGACACGAAAAGCTTTGGTAATTATGCACCAACTCACCTTCAGCTGCACAGCCTTGCCTCCCCAGCCAGGGCTGCCAGGCTTTCTCCCCCCTCCTTCCCCAGCCAAGTTTCCTTTCTAAGTCCTTTTAATTAGCTCGTTAGTGTAACCTGAGGCTGCCTGTCCTGCTTGGCTGCCTCACTAATGAGGCTCAGCTGCCTTTTCTCAGACCCAGGCAGGCTGGAGAGGGATCTGTAAAACCTGGGCATGTGGATTTCAGAGCTGCTCCCTCCAGTCTCCCAGTGGCCCAGCCTCTGCAGCGATGGCCCTGGTGGCCTGTGCACAGGCACACATCTCCTGGCAGGCATTGCTCCCCACTCAGACAGGGACTTTGGCCCTAAAAACCCATCTGTTGATAGAACATGCACATGGAATATACAGAGCACTGGGAGTGGGACTGCTGCTGTAAAACCAAAGAAAGGGCCTTTGTGTGAATTCACAGCACACAAATACTACTGAGAAACTGATATCAGCAAGAACAGAAGTAAGTTCAAATAGTGCTGTGATTTCTGGCACCAAACCCTGACTTGTGGTGCCTGTGTACCACACATTTCAGAGGGCAGTCGGGTGGCACAGCCTGCTGAGGAACCCTGGAGAGATTGTTGTGTCTGAGCTCATTGCCCAGCCAAGTGGGGTTGGTGACCTCAGAAGCAGTGACACCTTCCAGACCTGCCTGATGGACAGTTACAACACAGTTCTGGCAGCACAAACGTTTGTCCTTCATCAGCCACATCAAAATGGGCTCGGTGGATCTGTTACTGTATTTTACATGCTCTCCTTGAGGCTGGCCAAGCCAGGGCTCCACATTTCTTTCTCTCCTCTTGGAGAACAGCTCTTTTGTTCATTCAAGACCAACTGTGGCAGAGGCTGGCAGAGTCCTGGGGGCTGTGAGCCAAACCCACGGGGAGGATTTCAGCAAGCAGGCTCAAGCAAAAGCAATTTTTTGTTGAAAAAGGTTTATCCCATGAACACTGTTAAATAGCTTGCAGCAGTCACTGCTTCAATTTAAAAAGATGAAGTGAGAAGTCAAGTGCTTGCTTGGACTAATAGCAAGACTTTTGGTAGTACAGCAACGGACAGCAGTTAATTTCCTTTTGTGTTGGGTGGTGGTGGAAATGCCTCTGTGCTGCAGTTATGGAAATGGCATGGGATGTGGGGGTTGTCAGGGGGAGGCCACCTGCCAGGGGAGAGGAGCTACTTGTGCTGGCTGGCTCTGCCTGACGCAGCAACACTCCAGTCAGTCCCATCCAGGAAAGGTGAACTTGAATGGAGAGAGGAAGGGAAAATGGAATGTACTGTAAGAGAGGAGACTGGAGAAGTTTGGCTTGTTTAGTCTGGCAAATCACAGATCAAGAGACGAGCTGATTGCTGTCTAAAAATACCATATGGGAGTAAGGAGCAGTGAGAGAGGAATTCACTGACTAAGAGCAAAACATACGTTAACCATTAGTTAATCTACCCTGCAAATAAGACAATGTTTAACCATTAAAACAAGGAGGTTTGGGAACAGAACAGCATTCATGTCAGAATAATAGAGACAAAATCCTGTCTGTTTAAAGATGCATCTTGAAGCAGGGGTGAAGGAGAAGATGTGATGTAGTGGCCTCTGCCATCCCGGCAGGGCACTCAGTGTCTCACCCAGTCTCTGTCAGCACAGTGATCCTGTGTTCCCACATTGCCATTGCTATCATCATCCTGGAGGAAATGTGCCCTGACTGAAGAGTTGTTCCTCTTCAGATACCTTCTGGTTAATCACTGACCTGTGACCAGATGCACCTTTGAACCTGAAGGCAAAGAGCATTTGCTAGAGAAAGGAAATTTTTCCAGAGCCTTGATGAGCCTGTAACATAAATTGGCAGTTCCTATAAAGGGCTGAAATTTAGGGAGGTGCAAAGAGTCATCGAATGTTTGGATGCAGAATTAAGCTGCTTAATAAAAAGTCTTGGAAGGGGTATAAATTCCAATGCTTGAGAGTATAGGTGAAACTATGCTAAACGGGGATTAGGCTGAAGCCTTGGGTAGAAGTGGTAGAATAATATTATCCCTTGTTTAGCTCCTGTAAGGCTTAGTGCATCTTCAGTGAAGCACCTGACACAGGGAATTGGCAGGGAGAAGGTTTTGGATTGGATTTCTTGAGCAGAATCAAGGTCCCCAGGGGCCTGTTATTTCCAACTCTTTCACTCTGTAGCAACCTGGAAGTTATACAGGGCAGGAATTTCATCATTTTTTGTGTTCCAAGGGATGATCCTGTATTGCTCTTCAGGAAGCTAGAGCCTATCATTTGACAAAAAGTAATTCTTTCTCTTCCTGCCTGCCCTCTGGGGCAGAGGCTTTGGTTCTCACTGTTAGAGAAATATGCACCAGCCAGATCTGCCCCTTGATCAAAGGTGCCCAGGCAGGAGTCTCTTCATGCCCCAGCTCACAGAACAGTAGTCTCTTCATGCCCCAGCTCACAGAACAGTAGTGGTTGGCCTGAGTATTGACACCAGAAATTATCTGAAATTATCTGCCTTCAAACGCACCGTTACTAAAAGCCTGACCATGAGCTCCCAGAAGCAAGGAACAAACCCCTGGCTGGCAGTGTGCTCCTGAAACAGCTCCTACAGCACTGCTGCTGTTACCACCTGGTCACCCAGGTGTGGGCTCTGCCAACCCCCGTGGTGTGTCCCTGCTGCATCACCCTCTGCCAGGGCAGCTTCCACTGATGAGCCACCCTGCTAAATGGCATGCAGAGCTGAGCTAAAGCCATGACCGTTGCCCTTGGGTTTTATTTTTGGGAGTTCTGAGCACATCTGGTGCCCCAAAGGCTAAAGCTTGCTGCTGCCTTTTGGGAAGCTCCAGTGAAAAGTAATATCTTGTCTGCAGGAGAAGACAGCAGTCACACAGCACAGCACATCAGGCACGGGCTTTCATCGTCTCAGCAGGCACCACCAAATCACAGACACGTCTTTAAAGCAAGTACTGTATAAGGGCTTGTAAAATAACAACACAAAGCAGATCTTAAATTTCCCTGGTGTCAGACCAAGACAGATGTACTGGCAAGACTTCAGCTTTTAAGGTGCACACTGCATGGAAGAGTCTCGCTGTGGACAAGACTGGAAATCCAGTCCCAGCATTTCATGGGAAAGGGATAAGTTTTCCCCCTTTTTGCAGACAGGAGTCATACTGAAATCATGAAACAATTAACTCCATGGGCAGGTGCTGATTTCAAGCTAAGGGGCATGGTCTTCACCTTTACCAATCTCTCGGCTTCATTTTCTGAAAAGTCCATGGAACAGGGAAGGTGAAAATCTGTAAGGAAATGCATGAGTGAGTCACAGTGATTGGTGTGGCCTTTTCTTTTCCTTGAACACTAATGCCACTGTTTGGCTGTGCTATTGGCTGAAAATGCAGTGTTTGGGATATAAACCCATCCAGCCTCTAATGTGGATTAATTGCAGTTGTTTTCAGCTGGATAAAATATCCTCCATTTCTATTCCAATCTGTTCACCAGCATTGCCCCTAAAGCTTGTGTGACTGACACCCTTGTCTGATGGACACAGACAGACACTTCCCATCACCTGAAACTAAAGGAACAATGACATAATCAAATTGCAACAAACCAACTGCCCCCGAGTTCCACCTCTGGGTGGTCACATTTCCTCTGGGCTCCGTGGGAATGCTGCTCAGGTGTCACTGTGTGCTCTGGACACTGTGTTGTCCCGTGCTCCAGTCTGGTGGGTCCCATCCTCAGACAGGTCTTCCTCCTTTTCTCCCACTTATTCTCTGCTGCCACTGTAAAGATCTGGGGCTCTTGTGAAGAAGGGATTGACTGTTTTGTGAATACCTGCTGCTGGGGAGGGGCAGGTGGGCATCGGCAAGATTAGAGCACGCAGCCACGTAGTTACTTGATCACCCTTGATAATTTGCATTTATTATTATTTATTCTTATTAGAAAGTTCCTCTTTCTGGAATGATGCTGAACAATTTACTGTTCCAGACCAGTTCTGTTGTCTGGTGATCTGAATCTAGTCACTGTACTGCTTTTCTCATGTTGAAATGGATTTTGCCATTGACATGCTGGGATATTAGATGGGAGTAGCAGCATATGAAAAATCCTCTTGTGTTTGCATTACTTGGTAGCATTTTTCTGTTCATTCTTGTTCTGTATAGGTGGTAGAGTAGCACTGAGTAGCATCAGGGATGGGTGAGGAGTATGAGAACAGATTCTGAGAAGTGTAAATTGAAAAAGCAGCCCTAGCCAAAACAACATGCCTTGGGAATTATGCTTTCCTTAAGAAGGAGTAAATATGGGATTTCTAGATTGCTTACCTACAGCAATTAGTCCTGTATTGATAGAAGATTAATCACTTCTTTTTAGTGACTTCACTAAGTTTTGTTGTTTTCCAGTACAGTTTGAAGAGTGGAACGGACTAATCCTGTGTTAATCAAGAAGGCCCATCACAGTGCAGTCACTGATAAGCAATTATCATGTAAAATAACAGCAGTGAACTCAAATTGCCCCTCACTGCCCATCACTGCTCTGCTTTTTATAGTAATAATATAGTCCATTAAAACCTACAATCAGTATAATGTTTATGCATTATTGGGGAGATAAATTGCATAATTCTCATTTTACAATTTAAATGTAATTAGGAGCTTACTAATGACTAAAACCTGAATTTGCTAGACTATCAGTTTTTCTAACACTTGCCAAAATTATAGGTAATTACTTAGCGCTTACAATAATTATAAGTCCATCTTTTAAATAATTAATGTGCACTTTCATGGTACAAAACAGCCAGTAATCAAACGACCTCTGGCTTTTACAGCAATTAGTCTTATTGTGCAGGTCTGTAGAAATGCACCCATCACAAGAGTCTGTTAAGTTGGGAGCTGGATAGTGATGGCTGTTGCATTTTATGGTGCCAGACAATGATTAACACACACAATGCCTTTGGAAATGTGGGTAAGGACAAAATCTGAGTGCCTTTCCTGAGCCATGGGATGCAAATCCAGAAAAGGAATTACAGGGGAGAGAGGTTTGAAGTTCAGTTCTTTTGTCTCTTTGACTGTCAGATGTTCTGACCAGGGGATTTTTCAGTTCCATTCATCTTTTGCATCCTGGGACTCGGATTGTTAGCCCAAGAAGGAACAAGCAGCCTGTCCTGAGGGGCCTGCGTGGTGTTAAACCAATGACTTTTCTGTGGTAGCACCTTTCACTGCTGCTCTCGGGTGGGTGCTGTAGAATCACAGAATCATCAAGGTTGGAAGAGACCTACAAGATCATCCAGTCCAACCTTCCTTCACCCACCACTGCCACTGTACCCCCTGAATCACTAAACCACATCACCTGGCAAGATGCACGTGCCTCTTGAGCACCTCCAGGGATGGTGGCTCCACCATGTCCCTGGGCAGCCCCAGTGAAAAGTGGTTTTCTACTATCTGATCTGAATCTCCCCTATCTCAGCTTAAGGCCATCTCCTCTGGTGCTCGTTGCAGGCACAGCAGAAGAGACCAGTCCCCACCTCAGCACAGCCTCCTTTCGGGAGCTGCAGAGAGCGATGAGGTCCCCCCAAGCCTCCTCTTCTCAAGACTAAACAAACCCAGCTCCGTCTGCCATTCCTTAGAAGAAATATTTTCTAGACCCTTCACAAGCTTTGTTGCCCTTCTGTGGACACACTCCAGCACCTCAATGTCCTTTTTAAACTCAGGGCCCCAGAACTGAACAGGGTGCTCGAGGTGCAGCCTCAGCAGTGCCAGTGAAGGGGATGATCACTTCCCTGGTCCTGCTGGCTACACTGTTCATGGCACAGGCCAAGGTGTCAGAAGCACCACATAAATGGTTTTTCTCCATCTCAAAATTTAATGGGATGTCAGTGGGAAACAGACATCCAACTTGGGAAGCCCACAGGTGTCTGCTCACCAGATACATCTGTCCCAAATGGCCTTAACTGCTGTGCTTACCATTACCACGAGGTGAAGCTTTCTCAAGAACCTGTAGCTTATGTACAGAAACCAGACAGCACAGGACTGGCTTGGCTGGCTTAATAAGAGCCCATGTGCCTAAAAAGTTTTGTAAATTCAGCCTTGTTTCTGAGAAGTGCACCATGTCCCCTCACTTTGCATTTCTGAATCTGTATGAAAGGTCTTTATTAGATAAAGTTAAAGATGGTAACAGCAATGATTCTGGAATTTGCTGTTTTCTCTGCAAATAAAAACATTTTATGATACTATTTTCTAGGAAGAAGCAAAATAAAGGAACAAAACTAAGCAACTTTACAGGAGGCAAAAATCAAATCTTAGAATGAGTGTCAGCACTTTCAGGGTAAATGTCTGGGTGTCAGCAGTGGAACTAGCATGGGGTAGTGGGCCAGAAATACAGTCCTGTCTTTGCAGGAGTGTAAGTGAACTGGTTTGGTCAAACTCTTGCTCCTCAGCTCAAGAATCTGCCCTTTGCCTCAATACCCTGCACTCTTCTCCTCCCAGAGACCCAACCCCTGTACCCAGGCAGGGTGAGCAGTCCCTGCCTTCTGGTGAGAATCCCCATCCCTTCCAACCCCACCTGCAGCACCAGCATGTGACAACAGGCAAAGCACTTCACGTGTTTGAACCCCAGTTTACCTGTCTGTGAGATGAGAATTACGGGCACAGTTACCCAGCACACCAGGGTGATGGCAGGATTAATTAATGTTTACAAAGTCTTTGAGGTCTACAGATGAAAATTGCTACAGTATATAAGTGCAAAGTAATTATGATTATCATTACTTTCATTTGCATGTATAGACTGTAATTAGCTGTGGATTGTAATGCATTGACTTTGAATAATTTAAAAACTCCTTTCATGAAGGTGTCACTTTAAATGTTTTTCTATTTTGCATTTAATAATACCAAGGTTTAGCTTCTTTTTCCTTACTCTCTAATAATGATATATCCTACACAGTTGGTTATTGGAGCCCTGCATATAAAGTGGTGTATTTCTCATCCTGCTTTCCTCCAGAATAGGATAGAATAGAATAGAATAGAACTCTATGCTGATTAAGGAGCTTATTTAACACTGCAGGATGCCCTGGCAGGTCCCTCTTGTGCTGGAGAGAGCCTCAGGCTCAGCACACCACTAGTACTCAGGGGCTGTTCTTAGGACAACTCAAACTGCCCCATGCACAGGGATGCTGTAGATGTGACAGTGGTTAAGTGTATCCACAGCTCTTGTGACAGCTGTGTTGACTACCCCCTGCATATTTACTTTGTGACTTCACTCCTTACTGAACGCAGAACACCCTCCTTTTCTCCTCTTCCCTGCATGTCTTTCAGCATAAAGGAGTAAGGAAGAAGGAACAACATCTAGACACTCCTCCTCTGGGCTTGTGTCCTTTCAAATACTTCCAAAGTGTCTATTTAAGCCTTGTTTTGCAAGCCTATGTGCCACGTGTGACAGCTGCTCACCTTTGCTAGACATATTCTCAAGGTGAACACAAGAATAGTAGTAATTCCTGTTCTCTTGGAACTGAATGGATTTGGGGAAAAGAGATGCATCCCCCAGGTTGCTTCAAGACTCAGCTGCAATTACAACCAAGTTTATGTACTCAGAACTGGAGCAGTTCAGTTGGGAATGTGGGTACCCTGAGATCCCTCTATAGTCTGGGGAAGGAGAAGGACAGGCCAGTGCAGTTTACTGGTGTAGGTTATACTGGGAGCCTTGTTATGCAAATCTAAGTGCCTCACCTAAATTCTGGGTCCTGATTCAGCATGTGTGCCCTGCCTTGGGACATCCCTGATGTCCCCCTTTGTGTTGGTGGTTACTTTGCATCCAGTCGAGCCTCACACATGAGACATCTGCTCCTCTGGCCTCTCAATGCAGCAGCTCAGAAACAGTAGAATATGCCCAACCAAATATTCTCATTTAAGTTTCTGATTCCTTAGTTTCATAGTCTGGCCTCCTGACTTTAGCTGAAGATCTTAGAGTCATCATAGAATCATAAAATGGTTTAGGTTGAAAGCAACATTAAAACCCATCTCATTATGAGCCCCTGCCATGGGCAGGGACACCTTCCACTGTCCCAGGTTGCTCCAAGCAAGCCCTGTCCACCTGGCCTTGAACACTCCCAAGGAGGGGCAGCCACAGCTTCTCTGGGCAACCTGTGCCAGGGCCTGCCCACCCTCGCAGGGGAGAATGGTGGAACACCACAGGACTCAGCAGCACACCTTGGGATGGCTTTCTGTGATGACTTCAGGGAGGGGGCAGAGGATGGCCCAGGCTCTGCTCGGGGGGGCCCAGCAATGGCACAAGAGCAACGGGCAGGAACTGATGCCCAGGAAGCTCCACCTGGACAGGAGGAAGAACTTCTTCCCTGGGCAGTGACCCAGCTCTGAACAGGCTGCCCAGGGAGGGGCTGGAGTCTCCTCCCTGGGGATATTCCAGAGCCCTCTGGACACAATCCTGTGCCGTGTGCTCTGGGCTGGGAGGTGGCACCAGTGACCCACTGGGGTCCCTCCCAGCCTTACACACTCTGTGAGTACGTGACTTTGGGGCAATGCAGAAGACCCCTTGAATTTTTTGTGAGGGAAATGCCCTTGTTTTCCAATGCTTGAGCTAAATTTACAGTTGACAACCTATCCATCACTTCAAAGTACCCTGAAAAAACTTGTACTGCCTACAGTTTAATCTGGAAGTCATAATCTCTGAGATGTGTTTGTCCTCCCAGGGAAAGGAGGCACAGCACCATCATCCTGTCCGTACCAGTGAGGAGCAGAGGCGTGAGGAGCCCGTGGAGGAGCGTGTAGTTGAGACAGAGCAGGGCTAAGGGAAGACAAGGCATCTTTGAAACACTTTTAAAGGGGAAGAAAATAATTTTTCCTTGTTATCTGCAGTAGATAGAACAAGGAGATTTGGGCTTTATACGGCAGCCAAGGAGACTCAGATTGCTGCTGCAAGAAATACATGGCAGGGCCTGCAGCCAGGGCAGGATACAGGCAAGTAACTGAGGGGGTTGATTATAAGGTATTTTGAGAACCTTTCTGGCCCTGAAAGACAAGACTGACTGGATCACTCATGCTTTGAGTCACAGGTTAGTGTCTAATCCCAGGACTTCCCCTTTTCACATGCTGAAAAATGCATAACTTGTATGTCAAGTCCGGGTAGAGATTTACCATGGGGTGATTCATGCAGGCTAAATCCAGGCATCTAAATGAAGGGAGCATGGAGCACAGTGGTCAGGGCCAGGTAGCTCAGAAGTGTTTGAGGGATTTTTTTTCTTTTTCTGTTTCGAATAGCAATTTTGGGCTTTGGGACTCTCCATCTGGTTCTGCTGCCATCAATGAGAGCCACCACTGAGCACTGCACTGAGCTCCCCAGCTGCAAAATTAGCTGAGGTCAAGCTGGGGACTGCCTCTTCTTCTGTTATAACAACAGCCTGGGCCCCCCTAATCTATTAATCACCGATAAAAGAGAGAGTCCACAATGAAAAGCGTTCGGATTTCTTTAGGCTTTTCCTGGACCAATGAGTCAGCTTTGCAAAAGGATAACTCCAACCCAGATCTTGCTCATTTATTTGAAATGACTACAGGAAATCAAGTTATCCTGCAGGTCTGTTCATACCAATAAGCTCTTAGTTTCTCTTCCTCTGCAGCAAAGTGCACAGTGATAACCTTGCAGGAAGGGTTTGGATATGTCCACCCCCAGGGTGGGCGTGTGTCCAGTGTACAGCACTGACTAGAAATACTTAGCACACTCAAGTGCAGAGACTGAAAGAAATCAAGAGTGTTTTCTGTATCTGTAACTGCGAATCAGTGCTTGTTAATCCATGGCAGCCTTATTTAAATTAACTGTATCTGAAAGAATTAATGATTTTATGGTGATGGATAACGCACCTGGAGTAAGACATTATTACAGGAGATGTAGAACCTGGGAACACAGCGGAATTAGTTCATGTGAGAAGGCAAGGCTGTTGTCAGCAATGCTTTTGCAGGCAGTTTTGCTTGTTGTAGAGAAAAAGGGCAGGAGAATCAGCTGGTCTCACCTGCCATAATTGGGTGACTTCAGTAGAGACGCAGGGATTTACATCTGCTGAGGATCCAGGTCTAATCCAAAGCCAGAGATGAAGTCCATGAAGAGATTTCTGGTGATTTCAGTGGTTTGAGATTACCTGTATATAAAGTCACAATGCTGAGCCACGTGAGCCTCACCACACCCCTGGTACTCCTGAGGTGTTCATGTTGCTCCTCTGAACGCTGGGGACTGCAGTGCCCATCCTGGAACAGCTGAGCACCTCATCTTCCTGAGGGTGCTCCATTCACCTGTTCTGTCTGTATCCCACCAACACTGCACTGATAAATCAACGACATTGAAGTAAATCAGGGCCAAAAGAATTAGACTGAAAGGTGGGTGCAAGAAGAAAGATCTTCCTTCGTTCTCGCTAAGAGAATTCCTTATTGGCTCATCCCATGGAGAGGTTCAGAGTCCCCACGTGAGCTTAATTTTGTAAGAATGGCGACACCAGATCAAACAATCTCCTCTCCAAAAACACGACCTGATTTGGGGAGCTAGACATGAGTATACTTGGACTTTCTTTTTCCCTGTGCTTTTATTCCTTGGGGTTTCAGGATGCTGGCTTGGGCTGTGGTTGTGAAAACAGTGCAGTGTTATTCCTGGTCAGTCCCAGCTCTCTGCTGTACAGTAGAAAACATGTTGTTGTGTTGTATTTTGTGAAGATAGGCTGGGAACCATCCCTTAGAGTTCCTGGCATTAGGTATGAGATAAGAAGAATTTATACAAGCACCTTTTTTTGAAGTTGCACTCACAAGCAGAGTAAATAAGAGGAACTCTTTGGGGCCTCAGTATTCAGATCACATCTCCTTGCAAACAGTCTGTTGTTGCTGTAATTAGGCTTAGTTTACAAAATCTTTCACCAGCATTTTACAAACTGCCTGGTGATTTTTTAAGTGCCCAGTTAAGTTTAAAACAAAATCATTAAAGTCTGTGATGTTAGAGGCCTGAGCAATTGTAACGTGAAAATCTTAGATAAGAGTAGTTAGCCTCAGTCAGACCTCAAATCGAATCAGACAGATAGCTGTGATTTATTGTGAGACAGATAATAAAGGGTGCTTAAGGAGTGTAGAAAAGAAGTCAATTTAGGATGACCCTGTCCTTGGTACATCCTCCCACCTCCAGATGGTTTAAAGTCATTCTGGCAGCTGGAACAGCCAGTGCAGCCTCAGCAGCACCGTGCTGGACCTGACCTGGTTCCTGCAGACAAGAGAGTTCAACGTGACATCCCACTGATATGACTGCCCTGCTCTGGGCATGGAAATTAGTGTCTCCACTCACTACCTGCAGCCTGAGAAGGTATATGGGTACAATTGTGGCTTGTGATTAGCAGTGACAACCAATAGCTGTCCTCTGCACCTCGAAAACCTGCTACAACCCCTTCACTGAAAGCCACTGGAACAGTTGAACAGTCCCTTTAATTAGAAGTGTATTAATAAATCCATCTTGCTCTCTAATCCCCACACACATAGTACAGTGATCCATTAGCACAGGAAGAGGCAATTTAGATTTCCTCAGATAACAGCAGCTGTCACTAATCAAATTAAAAAAAGAAGTACAAATCTGAAGTTGGGCAAACTGGTCTGGCAGGGAGGAAGGAGACAGGCTGGGGCAAAGGACCTTTGTCACAGCTGAAAGGAGGACAGGGGCTGGTGGCTCAGGAAATTCCCAGGGGCATCTGCAAGTCCTCATCAAAAGAATTGCCCTAGTGCATGGACAGACTCTGTCCCACTGCTGTCCCCATGTCTAGAGCCTGAGAGAGTGCTCCTGCTGACATGTACACCTTCAGTGGGGCTTTGCAATGTGCAGAAATAGCTGGTGCACGTCCTGTAACAGTCTTGTCAGCTACAGAGAACCATCCAGGCTGCACCAGCAGCAGCTCCAGCTCAGGGGCTTCTCTCTGACAGGCATCAGAGGCAGATATCTGAGACTGTAAGAGTTGAAAGCCCCAACAGGCAGACAAGGAACAAACATCTCACAGGAGCCCCCACTGGAAGAAAACATGAAGATCCCTTCCCCCATTTTGACAGCCAGGATAGGCACATGTATTTCCAGGGCCTTTTAAAATCTTTTTAGCTTTTCCTTCAGGAACATCCCATGGCAATGAGTGCTGTAGGCTAATCACAGTATAAAAATATTTCTTTCTGTGGCTTTGAATTTTTGTCCTTTCAACCTCCTTGAAAGCTCCTCACTGGTGTGCTGTGGCAAGAACTAAAGGTCTCATCATCCCTTTCCCAAGTTATTTGTGGTGTTATCCATTCCTGTTTGTCCCCATTCTGAAGCAGTGCCTTACCAATTGGTTGTGCCTGAAGAGGCATTTGGTTAGTTGGTTCAGCTCCATGTATGAGAGACACAGGTGAGGGGCACAGACCATGTGCAGGCCCTGACCCAGGGGTGGAAATTGGTGAGGACTCTTCATGTATCTTGCTAGTTCAAATTTTGATCAGCTGATGAAGCCTCTCTTGGTTTGGTGGTGTTATAAGCAATTAATGTATGGGATAACAGGAGAAGCATGAAGTGGCCTGTCCTCAATCCTTGCTGCCACTCATGCTGTCTGATTTCAGTCACTGCACACTTGTGCCTCCTGCTTTACCCTGAAGCAGAGCAATTTTGAAGGTTTTCCTCGTGTCCAGCCTTGCCTATGTGTATTGAAAGCAGGAGATCAAAGGAATGAAAGTGCTCCTTTAGGTAACACTACAATGATATAAGCAATTAAAATATGAATTAATCTAAGCAAGATGAAAATGCACAGTTTGAACAGAAGCTGTTGAAGTCACCTTGAACTTGTGCTTAGTGTTGTTTAACCTAGGTGATTAAGGACACTTACATACCATTAAAAACCTTATCATTCTAAATGAAATTATAGAATCATAAAATTGTTTAGTTTGGAAAAGACTCATAAGGTCAACTGTTAACTCAGCATTGCCAAGCCAAGAACTGAAACATGTCCCTTGGAGCCACATCTGTACATCTGTTAAATCCCTCCATCACTTCTGGTGCCCACTCCTGGGCATCCTGTTCCAATGATTGACAGCCCTTTTGGGAAAGAAATTTTCCCTAAAATCCAATCTAAACCTTGTCTGGTGCAACTTGAGGCCATTCCCTGCCATCCTGTCACCTGTTACCTCGAACCCCCACCTGGCTCCACCGTCCTGTCAGGGAGTTGTAGAGAGTGAGAAGGTCCCCCTTGAGCCTCCTCCTCTCCAGGCTGAGCCCCCCCAGCTCCCTCAGCCTCTCCTCCCAGCACTTGTGCTCCAGACCCTTCCCCAGCTCTGCTGCCCAAACTCCACGGGGAAAATAGGGTTGAGTTATTCAGAGAAAGGAAAAGGGGCAGCAGGAACAGAGGAATGTCTGTCTGTGGTAGATCATGTTAGCCAGTTGAAGGAGGGGATTGTGCCGCTCTGCTCTGCCCTCACCTCAACATTGGGGCAGTTTGGGGGGACACAATGGAAGGGAGAGATTGAGCCATTGGAGAGTGTCCAAAGGA
>JAWWES010000048.1:8623302-8697176 GCA_035583135.1 Lophotriccus pileatus
CCAGGAGGGGTTGGCTGATCCTCTGGGGCACAGGGGGTGACTCTTGGGGCTGGGCCTGTGCAGGGCTGAGGGTTGGATCCAGGATCCTTGTGGGTCCCTTCCAATTTGGCATAGTCTCTGCTTCTGTCCTTGACCATAATAATCTGCCTTCAAAGAAAGGCAGGTCTGGGTCAGGCCTGATACTTGGGAAGGACATGTAACTGCTCGTTCCCAGAATGTGCTGGAAGTGTCTGAGAGTGACCTTTGGGCCAGGACCAGGGCAAGCAGAGCATGGAGAGAACTCAGAGAGCGGCAGGGAGCTGATGACAGCTATGGTGAATGAATCCACGGGAGACAGACTTTGGCCAGGCAGAACTCACTTGTACCTTTTTTATCCCATATATACACAGATTAGGGGTCCGAGCTGTCAAGCCAGGCCAGATGTTTCTTATCTTCACACACACCACACACACCCCCTCACAGCTGCCGTCAGCCACAGAGAACAACCACGCTTCGAGCAGCTTTCCAGCTTGACCTACACACACACTAATTGTAGCTCTGGCTCACTCAGGACCACAATATTTTTGCTTTAATAATTTTGCTTTCATATTTTCTTCTGCCATCCAGGTGGCTGGTGTTGTCTTGTTTAGCTGTTCCTACAGACAAGCAGTCAAGGACAGAACCAGGTCTCAGCAGTGGCACACAAAAAGGCTCCCTGGATATCCAGAGTGCCTGCACGCCAGCCTGCTTTGAGAGAAACCTTCAAGGAAAGGGATCTGTTCCCCAGGAGCGTGGTGGCAACCCTTATCTGCACATTCCTGAGCACTGTAAAAAGAAAAGCTGTTATTTCTGATTCCTGTGTCAAGGAAACCCTGCTGGGGTGTTAAAGCCCTTTCACAGTGTCCTGGTAGTGCAGTTCTGGGCAGATCTGGCAGAGAGATCTGACTGCCTCGCTTGCTGTCACAGCAGTGTTTCTCTGCAAGTTTACAGTACAATTTGTAAGACATTTTCATTGTATTCAGAAAATTTCATCCAGTATTGGTCATTTTGCATTGTACATGGTATTCAAAATGGAAATCACTTATAAAGACAGTCAGTGTTTCCTATGCACGATTGTCAGCTTTGCCAGCCACCAAATCCCCAGTCTTTTTTTTCTTAACCTGAGAATCTCAGACGTTATTAATTGGCCTAAAATATGTTCTAAAACATCTTTGCTGTGAACTGTTCCTCCTTTCTGGTCCATCCAGTAAATACACTAGTGGAAGCCCTCAGGCCTGTGGGGATAGTCCCTGCTCTCCTCCGGAGAACAGCAGCACTGAAGAGTGGAACTCAGTGAACTCTGAAAAATAAAATATTCTTCACATTGAGGTAAATTTTAGCCCTTTGATCCTCTCCCAAAATCAGGATGGGCAGAGGGCTCATTACTGCTGCTGCTTGGCTATCCTAATATGAGTGCAAACATTTCTAGTGGTTGTTGGGAATTGCCAATTCTGGAATGCCAAACTAAACTTCTGTCAGAAGGAAACATATTCTCACAGCTGCCATGGAGATTTGGTATTTCCCACCCATCCTAATAAGAAAACTTATTGGAAACAATAATGCACTGGGAGAAGTAATGCTGTTTATGCCAATAAGCTGCATGTAAAAATGTTTAATCGCTTTCCCTCGGCTCCATTACTGTCAGCAAAGATCCAGTGCAGTTTCCACTGACATGTGAAAGCTTCTTTTTAACTGTAGCTGGTGCTGAATCAGTTTCTAAATAAACCTCTAGTCATCACTTGAAAGGACTGTGCTAAGTATATTATAACGGAACTCATAATAAACACATTTCCCTGAGCTAATACTATAGGATCAAATACATCAGGTCCCTGTGTTAACCACTGAGCCAAGAGAGGGAAATGGAATTGAAACATTGCTTCTGTCATTTATACACGGGAGTGAGAGAGAGACATGCTGACTCATTACAGGTACTTTACAGCTATGCTTAAATAAAACACCTTCTGTTGGCTTGCCCTTGAACTCTGTCCCCTTCATCTAATTAGGCAGAACTCTGTGAAAGAGAACTGTGCCTCTGAGCTCGCCCTGCAGACTGTCGAGCACTCTACAGGCTCAGCTCTAATCCTACCATCAGGAGGGGTTTGAAAAGTTTAAATCAATTGTCTGTGGAAAATCAATTAGGAAGCAGAGAAGTCTGCCTTTGTGGCAAGTGGAACTGATTCAGCTGTGGAATGCTTTCTGTTCAGAGAGAGTTATATTTGAGGTCTACGACAGCAAATATCGGGAGAGAGTTTCTGCTCCGTGACAAGCGAAGAACCAGCCAGAGCTGCTGGCAGCCCACTGACTCAATGCTTCAGCTGGTGACAGCAGTTCTCCTGCTGCCTTGTCTCTTGTGCTGACATGCTCCAGGCGTTCTGGTAAATTCACTGTTCCTCCTTCACACTGTTATTTTTGTGAAAACATGAATTTGGTTGACAGTGCAAGTTACTGCAGCATATACAACAGCCCAGCAACCCCCAGCTTGTGGTGATAAGCATTTTCTGGTCGGTGGTGTGCATTTAACACTGTCCAGAGCTTGAAGATCATTCAGGACAGGTAAGAATCCTCAGTGAAACAAGTTAGGGTCAACAGTGAGTAATTTGGTTTTACTATGCATCAGATATCTCCAAGGGATAAGAGGCAATGCAGTATTTCAGATTATTAGATCACAGGTTTGAACCATGTACTTTTTTCTCTGAAAACCCAGAGTTGACTCAGTGTCTGACAATAGCTGAGTGTCTTGGCATTACAAATGAAAGATGGAAATGTGAATTGCTCTGGAAGACCAGCTTTGCCCTAAGCATCCACCTCATCAGCTGCATTGAGCTGTGCCCAGTCTCAGAGAAGAGGTGAACCATGTAAACCCAACACCCATAAGCAGTTTCTGGTCTCCTCTTTCACTAGTTTTCCTTCCTTCCTTCTTCCCTCCCTCCCTCCATTATTTCTTTTTTTTCCTTCTTCTGGGGATATTTTTCAGACTTTGTGCTACTTGATACTACTCAAGTGAGCAATAAAGTGTTGTTAAATCTGCTTTAGTAGCAAGATAAGTCTTCAGGAATCCTTTAAAAAGAAATCAGTTCATAAGGGAAGGGTGGTTATGGAACTGAAGAACTTGATTATATTTTTTGCCCTCATTACAGCCTGAATAGTGATGGAGGAAGAGGACAAGCAGAAGACAACGAAATTCCACTTTTGAATGGTCAAGCAGGAGCTGTAAAGAGAGATCTTCCCTCAGAACCACCTGGCATGAGGAAACAGGAGGCCAGACTGAAAAACAAAGACAGCTCATCAGGTAAGTGACTGGTCAGACAGGGGGGAGTGGAATGAGTGAGGAGCACCTTTGCAGTTTTCCCTTTGCACATCTCACGTTTACTTGTTCTATAAGGTAGTATGGAGATGACTTTTAAACAATGCAGGTCCAACATCAAAACTTATCACAAGTGATTTGCTCTGAAGTTTTTGAGGGCAGCATCACAAAAATCCCACAGGTTGGTGCCTTGCCACCTTTATTTGTTGAGTTATACAGCAAGTGTTTTAATTACAAGTTGGTACAAGTTAAATTAATTGCCCATAGTCTGTTTTTAATGAAAAACAGGCAAGCTTGGTAATCTTCTAACATGTCCAGGAAAGCTGGATGAGTGTGTAAGTGCACCATGCGTTTTATTGATTTGAGTTAAAAATTCAACTGACTTCTGAAATGAAACCCATAGAAACCAAAGCACATTCTGGGATCCAAGAGTCTCTTTCACACACAGAGCACCAGTGTTTCTAAATTTCTTTTTCTCTGGATACAGAGTAAACCCATAAATATATAATAGTTAATCTTTTTTAGAGAAACAATTACTTTATAATAGAGTTAGAGATAATGTTTTAAAATTTCATATTTCATACCAGGGGTGTAACAGTCACCACCATGAGAGAGACATCTCTGAGACACAGAGGGTGAAATCCATCCCTCCTCCAGCTCAAAATGAAATCTGTCCCACCAAATTTGAAGTCTAGCACAGAAATAAATGTCACCTTTGGTGACCACCAAATATGGCTCTGATGGTGTTTGCAATTTATCTCACATTTTCTGTCAGAGCTACTGGAAAATACCAAGGTATCTCAGAAATCCTGACAGGGGATATTGATTGTGAAATCCAGAGGATGCTGTGGTGGACATCAGGCTGGGCCTGACACACATGCAGGTTCCTGAGATCACAGCTATCACAAGTGTCAAGTCATATCCAGCTGAACTTCCCCAGAGTCAAACTTGCTGCTGTCATGCCCCCAAATACTTCACTGAGACATATAAGTACCTTAATATGGATTTAGATGCCTATCTTTTAAGCACCTAAGATCAAAAATCAGGCTGCAGGTTTGATGTTGTGTTTACTCTCTGCTGTGATGAGTGAAGCCTCTCTCCATGGCCACCCTGGAGGAGAAGCTGTCTCCTCTGTCCCTACAACTCAGTTGAGGTAGGGCCAGAGCTGGCCAGCAGCACAGAGCCCAGAGTCTTGGGGGGTTACTCATTATAGGAAGGCATAAGAAGCAGGAGGACTGCACTGGCATGGGCATCTCTTCACTTGGCTTTTCTGAGTCCCCACAACCCTTAATCTGCAGGGTTGGGGACAAATTGCTGATGGTTTTGTGATGTGATAGCATAAAGGAGGGTAGGAGAAAGCAGTCCTTAGAGGATAAAATCTGGGGGACAGCAATGTTCTGCTGGTGATCCCTTGTCCTGGAGGGCCTTTTTGCCATGTGTGATCAAGGCCCCTGCTGCCCAGTCCTGGCATTGTGCCTCCTCATTCGGGCGCTGTGAGTCCACTCAGAGCACTACTCTGTGAGCCATCAGTGCTGCTCTCTCCTTCCCCAGCTCCTGGGAAAGCTTAACACGACCTCTCCTCTACCTCCTTCATGTCCCAACTTCTCAGCCAAAGATTTCCTCTGTTTCTGTGGTGTATCTGCTTGGAGGAAGCGTTTTCTTCTTTCCAGCTTCCTTGTGCCTTTTTCTAAGAGCATGTCCCACTCTGCTCTGCCATATTGTACCTGCTGGGCTGGTTTTCTTCTTTCTTTTTAATACTGAAAACATGTCCTACCCTCATTGACCTGCTACTTAGTAAAATAAGAGCTATAGCACAGAGATGTTTACATGAAGCTGACTTCTTATCCCAGACTGGAATAACAAGTGTTTCTATGGGATGAGGCTGTGGGAAGAAGCATGAAGGACAGGCACTAATTGCCCTTTAAAGAACTCCAGCCTAATACTCTCCTGCTGTTAATTCTTCATTTTCCTGATCCCCACAGTCAGTGTGAGGAGGTGGGGCCTATATTTGCTTGAAATTGATAAATGCTTTAATAAACTGATCTGTACAGCCAGTATCAGTGCAACGAAGAGACAGGCAGTGTTGGGACAAAGGGCTGCACTTTGGCTGAGCAGCAGCCCTGTTTCATCTGCAAGCCAAGGTCCCTGTTGCTCAGGTATCTCCTCTTGCCTAATTAAATTGTCTGTGCTTTGGTGGAGGAGATGCAAAGTGCAGCAGCAGTGTACAGTGCTTCCCTAAGCCGAGTGCTTTCTGCAGCAGTCACTGTAGGAGTTAGCTAATGGCAGGGTACGGGAGCCTCCTGCTGAGTTTCCATTACCTTGTAATTTTCAGCTTGTTCACTGCTGCAAGAATGTCCCTCTGTCTTGTAATTCCTCCAGCATTCAGGTCTCATCTTCTCCAGGCTTGAAGTACATAAGATGCTTTCTGCTGGGGGATTTACTGAGATAAGTTATTGAAGTCAAGCAGCGAGGCACGCATCCAATATTACGCTATTCATCTCTGAATTTATGTTCCCTCTTTCTTTTGAAGATTTAATGTAATCACAAACAATTTGTTTTGTATATGTTTAAAAATTCATAATTTTCTTGTACAATGGAAAAAAACAGCACTTGTAGCTCATTAGTGGTGGGATTCACAAAACATCTGGCTTTTCCTTTTGATGTAATTTCTATGGGAGTAAAATTCAGCCTTCATTCTGAGCGGTTCAAATGAGGAGGTGAAATTGCTCTGCCAGAAACCCACTGCATGTGCCCATGAGTCAGCCTGTGTAATCTTCCAAGTCTGAGACAATTATAATTTTTATTTTTCCTCTGGCATATTCTGACCATCTTCCTGGGGTGTGGGAGAAGCCCCTTCTGCTGAGTCTCTCATAGGGTGGGTCTCTGCTCCTGGGCTCCTTCTTCTGTTAAAGCCCCTGGAGCTCCATGTGCTCAATGCTGTACAAGCATTTCAGAGCTGAGAGCCTGGTCATTGCTTCCAGCTCACAGGAAGCAAGAGAAAGGTGGCAGGATTGTCCCCATCCTCCAGCTGTGGGTGTTAGTAGAGATTTCAAGAGCGTGATTTACAACGATGCCAAGTACATAAAAATTCCACGAGGTAGCAACTCAGTTCAGTGAGTCTGGAACTAACCAGACTGTGAGCAATCTGGCCAGTCTCACTTGGGCGTCTGTGGTAGAGCTGGGAATTAACCAAGACTTCTTCCTTCTTAACCACGAGCCAAGCACTTATTTTTGAGGAGCTGACATTTGACTGTAAGCTGAATGTTCAGAAAGAATAAAAAGACCCCGGGAGCCACAGCAGATGAAGAGTCAAGCACTGATCATAAGCAACAGTACTGGTGTAAAGCATGGGCAAGGTCTTTAGGGCTTACTCCAAAGCACACTGGAGTTAGGAGGAGTCTCTTCAAAATGTCAGGTCAGGAACTTACTACTGCTGTGTCAGATGTTAGAGCTGTTGCTGCTGTGTACTGCTAATATAATACTGATTTTTCTTCTAGGGCAACAAATCACACTGCCCAGGTTGATAAGGAGGAAAATGTGACCAGACAGCAAAATTGCCAACTTTACAGAAATGGTGAAACATCCTGGGTCTGCAAAATCTACGTTGGGCAGGATGTATTTTCCTTTGCACTTGGGTAACAGTATTGCTGAACTATTCAGTTGCTCCTGACAAGGAAGGTGAGAAAGCAGCCATAAGCTCAACAGAGCCACACATAAAACTTCAGAGGAGGGTTTACTGCCCAAGTGACTCAGCAGCAGCTGACAGCCCCTGATTCCACCTCCTGCCACGTCTGTCAGCCTGGGCAGATTAGTTCATTTATAGAGCTTAATCCACTTCCAGCTAAGCGGAAACTTCAGAAATTCAATGGAGATCTGCACCTGACTGGGGTGGCTGCTGCAGGGCTCAACTGATCTCTTTTCATAAAGGTGTCTGTTTCCAAATGTATGCACAAAACAGTGTGTGACAGGGGCTGTCCTGTCACTGGGAGATGCTGACACTCTTCCTGAGATTAGCTTCATCCTTGGGATGTGGACATGCACTACTGCCAAGGCACAGCCCAATGCTGGTGGTGGTGGATCAACTTGGCCTCCAGTTACACCTGTTTCTCTCATTACTTACTGACCTCCTGTATCTATCCTGTTAGCCTGGCAGATTGCAGTTTACATTCCTGAGGCAAAACCTCATTTCCAAGGTGCATGCACTGGTTCCAGTACCCTGAAGACAGGTTTCACTGGCGTGGCCCATCACTTGCTCAGTCTCCAGCTGTTTGATCTCCCCTGTGGCGACCATGTCAGACAGACAAGAAACAACTTTCACAGAGGAATCTGTCTTTCCAAAAGGGATTTACAGGCAGTGAAAAGTCATGCTGAAATGAAGCTGTGCACAGGCTGCTGATGGGGACTGTGTCACGAGTGAGTGTTTTAGGTCACTTAGAAAATCACTGGCAAAAGAAGGAGTAATATAAAAGTGAAAGCAGGATAAAAATTCATTGGCAGGGTTCACTCTGCTACTTACTCAGAGGTATTTGTGAGGCCAGAGCAGAATTCTCCCAACAGTGCAGTTTGCAGACACACACCAGAAACTGCCAGGCACCATAACATCACCCTGATAAAGACTATAATTACAAGCTGATTCAACAGCAGACAATTAACCCGTAGTTAATATTTGTGTACAAAAAATATCAGGAGACATCATAATCAGTTCACCAGAGAAAAGTAACTTTTATTAAAAACCCAGGCTACATTGCATTTATAATAACCTGGCAATTACAAGACACCTCCTGCTTTAAAAAAGCAACCTTGTGTTTTGGTCTAAGATTTTGCTTTTCATAATCTCTTTTTTGTGAGACTTGGTAGTGTTGGCTCTTTTGTTACTTAGGAAACCTTTTGAAGTCATGTCTCTCTGCCTACCCCTGGATTTTGTACACTGGGGAATATCTTAAAGGTTCAGGAATGCAAAAGTTGTTCTGTCAAAACAGGCCTTTGAGAGCAGTAAAAATGTGTGCACCAAGTTTAATCCTGATGTAAACATATGTCCCAGATCTACTGGGGGCAATAGAGTTGCTTCCCTTGTATTTACTCAGAGCTTTCTTTAGTAATTTATTTTGTAGATCAAGAGTGTTATTTCAAGGATATGATAAAACATCTAGTCTAAAAGTTGATCTAGTTATTTCTGGCTTGTGTTAAGCATATTATGGGTTTCTCTGAATGCACTGCAGTTTTACTAGTCAAAATCTGTCATATTTTAAATGAAGTATAACTTGGAAAACTTCTGCTTCTAGTATTGGTCAGACCATACTCAGACTTTATTTAGAAAGCCCTTGTTTGAAACAGAGGAGGTCACATGCACTCCCAAGTCCTTTCATTTGAATGCAGCCAGTATGTCCTTCAGCCTGTGTGTTTGTCACACTGGAGGCCTATTCAGTGTTTGCAAAACCAGAGTCTCACGTACACCTTCTCCAGGAAAGGGGAGTTCAGAGAGATTTCCGTGCAGCAGAGGGTGAGGACGCTGTCATGTGTCACCGTGGAGAGCGAACAGGCAGCTGTGGGACGCAGCAACCCTAAAGGCAGGAGAATAAGGAGACTCCCAGCACAGCACACCCAGTTGTGTGTGACATACTCGAGAGGTCGTTGTTAAACAGGCAGGTCCTCAGTATTTTGCTCCAGCATGTGACGAACATTTGTGTGGCCTCTCGTAGGACACGCAGAGCTGTGGGGTCCGAGCCTGCAGACCCTGAGCCGTGCGCGGCACAGCCGGGACGTGTCCGCAGCACACGGGGTGTGCAGGCAGGCTGGTGCTCACCCTGGGCTCTCCTGGCCCTGAGGCCCAACAACCCCTGTCCACCCCTGGCACAGCTCGGGGGGACTGGGGAGGCCAGGGCTGGTTTGCAGCTCCAGCAGCACTTTGGCACATTTTGCTGCCCAGAGCCAAGTTCAGCTGTCCAGGAGTGAGTTTGCCCTGGCGAGGGCATCGTGCCTTTAGTTCACACCTTAGGTAACAGGAGAGGGCTCCTTCTCCCAGGGACAGTCCTGAAGCAGGGATTTTGTGTATGACATGTTTTTCAGTGCTGTGTTTTCAGTTGCACAGCTCAGGCTTTTTGTAAGATAACCCCACCTGTCTCCCACGGAGCTAACCTGCTTCATCTCCCCACTTGTGCCTCTGGTTTGTCTGGCGGTTCCCCAAGGACTTAGTAAAGGGTCGGTATTTGTAAAGGGGCACAAATTGCCTGAGGTGTTATTGAACCTGTGTCAACTGTTTAACATAAGGAGTTTTCATTAATTTGTATTTTATTCACTTATTTGTTGCACCTCGCTGTAAACATGTGGCTGTAACCACTGGGGCACGCTGCGGTTTGAAGCACTACCCTGGCAAAACATGAACTTTTGTCTTTCCCCAGAGCTCTCAGAGCTTCAGATGGAAGAAAATGAAGAATTAAAAAGTGGTCTCATTATGTTCTATTGTGCATTAACAAAACCCTGGCACTAACACAGCAAATACAGGTGGACGTGAAAATAATTGCTTGCAAGTCAGATTTCGGTTTTTCCTCTCACTTTTATTATCTGGATGCTGAAGGGAATATTAGTGAATTATGGCATGGGAAAGTAGGTCAACACCAAACCTGGGATGGAGGGGAAATATGGTCGAAAAGTACAAGACTGACCCTCTTGTAGATGAGCAATTGAAAGGTATACTGAAATTACAGCCAGAATGATCCCACAGATCTTCCTCTGCTTGCACTTTTGAAGAGCTTGGCTGTGAAATAGTTGTGCAGGCAAGTCACTTCAAAAAAACCCAAAAAGGTCCCTGTATTTATTTAGGCAGAAAAGTCAAAGTTTCTGTTGCTGCAACTGTGATAATGAATTCAAAAATATTTCAGGAGCTTCTGGCTCTCAACATGACATGCCAAGGGGATGTGTGTCCTGGAGGAGAACCACCTAGTGTGGCAGGGGGTGCTGGGAGAGGATTAATGACTTTGCTGCTGAGCCATGCACAAAGCCCAGCGTCAGGAGGGCTTTGCTTTAATGAAACCTTCAGCCCTCTGCAGACCCTGAATAGCAGCTGTGGAGAAGCTCAGCACAACAGAACAAGGGTCAGCCTGAAAAAGTGGAACTGGAGTTCAAAAGTGGCAAAGAGATAAGGGGACAGCAAGGGTGTAAGGGAGAAAGTTGTGGGGTTTTTGCCTTTGGTAACAGCTGACTGCAGCAGTCCCTGCTGGGAGGGGCAGCATTCTGGGATTTGAGGTTTGCATGCAGGGATTTCAGTGCACTGTCCCAGGGACTGGCCCACTGGTGAAGGGCCATAGCTGATCCACCCTGTTTGTCTCATCCTTATTTCTGAGCCTGCATTGATGAAGCAGAGCCTCGTCATGAGAGGTGCCACAACAGCAGAGATCAAACACACTTCTTCTGCCCCGGGGTGGTTACAGTTTCCAGGTAAGAGAAAAGACAAAGTTTATGTAAAGCAAAGGAAAGCAGGTAGAAGACATGAGGTGAAGTGCTACTGTACCACCTGTCTTCCTTAATGCCAAGAGCTTTGGGGAAACTAGGCATAAAACACATCAAACTCAACACTCCTCTAAACTTCACTGTTCCGCAGTTAAATGGACTAAAAAAGGAGAAAAGTGTCATTTCTTCTCACAGGTGGTATAAGGAGTGTTGCCTCAGTTGACTCTGCAGTTTGGAAGAGTGTTGGTCTGATTTAGCTCTGGGGAACACATGTACCAGTTATGGCACAAGGAAAGTTTTCCATTAAACTATTATGGACCACTTAAGCCTAGTCAGCAAATGGGAAAGGAATTTTCCCATGGCCAACCTGATAAATGACTCGATGCTCAGATGGAGCCACAGTCTTTGAGATCCAAAGTCTTTTTCATTACAGGTGCCTTTGCATGCAAAACTCCAGGGAGAGGAGGATTTTTTGAACAAAAGAGGGACCAAAAATTTTAATTGAGAGGAGTCATGCCTCTTCCTTAATCACACCTTGTTTAACTTTTCTAACAATTGTCACAAATATCTCCAGCACTGTGGCAAGGACATTGCATAACTTTCAAAAACCTGGGAAGATTTTGCACACAAGCTTCTCTAAAGAGACAGGTGGAGCTTGGGAAGCCTTTGGTTTCATGACCTGAAGCAATCAGGGAACATAAAATTTTGGTGACCTTAAATTGGTCTGATTTTTAAAGGAATAACCTCTAACACAACATGCCTGCTGTAGTGTCCTGATAATATATCGACCTGCAGAATCTCTAGGGTTTTTAGGCTAATAGAGATTTTGCTGTTTAAGAGTCGTGGATTTGTCTGCCTTTTAAATACCTGCGTGCTTTTCCCCTTGAGTAGCCACTGTGGTATTGCCTCTGAGCCAGAACCCCCCCTGTGACCTTGGGCACAGCTCTTACCTTCTTCAGCACTTCTGCTCCTTGTGCTTGGGGGTGGGAGTACCACCACACATCTATACAATGGTGGTGTGCCCTGTGGATTTGGCTACAAATGGCCTGAGTGAAGCCACCTGAAGTGCAGGTGACTGATGTGCTGTTCATGTGTTACTGTAATATCAGTGCTCGTTTTCTTCCCGTGGATAATTGATACTGGATCAAGCACTGATGTGAAATGAAGTGATGTGAACCTGGGACAGGACTGGATAGGAGCACTGCTGGTTCAGCTTCCCCATGCCCTGGGGTCAGTATATGCCCTGTTCTGTGTTGCAGAGTGGGATCAGATGGAGAGCAGACTGCAGTGGTTGACTTTGGTTGGGTGGGATGGGGTGGGTTTTCCTCCCAGCGGTTTTGACAAAGGCAGATTTGCGCACTTACATCGCGCGGCACGTTGGAATTTGATTTTATGGAGTGACAGGGATTTCATTCAACAACGGGATTTGCATAAAATGGCTAATGGTTTATGCAAAAGTCAGTAACAGTGTCGAGGGGAAAGAAGGACAGATCAGTGTAGAATGAAAATGCCTACCAGGAATCTCATGATCCAGAGAGGAGAGGCTGGGAAGAAGCGGGTGCAGGCCAACAAAAGAGTTCCTACTCTGGCACAGGGCAGGAGCCCCAGATAACACAGCAGAAAGGTGCCACCTGCAAGGTGAGTGGTGGATGAGTGCCACCCCAAGGAAAGGGTGTGACACCTGGAGGGACAGAGAACCATACAGAAAAGAAAAGATGTTTTGTCTGAATAATAATGCATGAAGCTTGGGCTTATTTATCTGCTTTTGAATTTTAATGATCAGTTCGAGTGATAATTACAGAATTTCTATATTTATATAAAACCAGCACATAAAATAGCACAATTTGATATTTATGAAGTGCCAGTTTTCCATAAATACAGAGATTTGTTAATGAGCGCTGGGAACTATTCATTAAAATTCAGAAGTAGATAAATAATGAATAGGAATTGCTGTTTATTCATTAAAATCCTTAAAAAAAAAAAAAAAGGAAAGAAAAATATCTCCTCACTTATTGTTGATGAATCTAGCCTGTTTTATAAGCATTTTGTTTTAATTAATGCCATTTGAAACTATTAGTGCCAAAATAGTAGCGAGTCTGCATTAAAGAGTAGGTCTGCATTAAAGCTACCTGAGGCCCTGGATTAGACAAATTTGGCTCCAGTATGAACGTCCCCGATTGCCATGGCCAGCAGTGCATCCCCAGTGGGGAAGCAGGGGTCAGCCAGTCAATGCCTGTGTGATGTGGGTCCTGTATAGACCTGCTGCTTCTCCACAGGGTTTCTGTGCTGCTTCTGAGGGAGGATTTATCCTCCTCCAAAGGAGGGCTTTGCTGATGAAATTTCAACAGAACAATAGGTTTCAAAGGAAAGGCACTGTTGGAATCTGGTACAGGTCATAGGTTTTGTGTCGACCTATCTGCAAACTCAGCCAAAGATAAATATTGCTTATATTCGGGTCCTTGGTTTTCAAACCTCAGTCCTGAACTTTTGAACTGACAGCTGGTCTTCCCAGGGGATGAGAACTTGGCCCAGATTTGAGGCTTTGGTTGTGGCAGTGCTCCTTGGGCCCCTCTGCCCTGGCTTCTGAAAGGTGAGGAACAGCTCTGCCATTAGTGTGGAATTGGGCAAGGACACTGTGCTGGGGCCAAGGGGTTCAGCCCTTTCTGGAATGAGCCCTGGGCACTTCAGGTTGTCCAGGGGCACGTCTGTTGGCAAGAAAATGCACAGATGTGTGAAACATCCCTTCACACCACAGGCATGTACCCCTGGAATTTACCATCACTTGGAGGGTATTCACCCTGGAATTTACACCTCATCCTTGCCAGTGAGGCTGGCTAAGGCTTTATGGAACTGCTGGGTGAGGAGTGGTTTTGCTGTGCCTGGAAACCTGGATATTTATGTTGGGTAGCTGACCACTGAAAAATCTGGAGCAACATCGTGTTGCAACCAGGGCACAGGCTGTCAGGAAGCAAACTTCCAGACAAAGCCCTTCATTTGTAGCATTGTCCTTTTTTCCCTCCCTACCTGTGAGTGCCTGTTTTGTTCCCTTTTGTTGCTTTGTTCCACATATACCTGTGTTTTTTCACTCTTTGAAGTGTCCTCCATGGTGTGGAGGTGGCTGCTCTGAATGCTGATGAGCTTCTGGAAGCCTGGACAGTGTTTTGTTCGTTTGGGGGTCTTTGGGGGAGCTCACCTACTTTCCCATGGCCAGCCCAGGAGTGTGGGGTCAGAGCCCAGGGGGTTTTTCCCCTTTGATTTGGGGTTGTTGGATCAGGCTCTGCGGGGAGCTGGCTGTTTTTTTCAGGCTCTCACTGTGGAGTATAAGGGGAAAGTAATGCTGTCAGCTGTGTAACTGTCAAGAACACGAGGTAAAAGGTTGTCAGGGAGAACGTGGAATTGGAAATGAGGATTCAGGGGCCCCTTTAAAAGAGCTCTTGTCTCTTTTTGAAACCAAGACAGACAAAACGGGGCTTAGTATATTAAAAAGGGTCTTAATGGCATTTGTGCTGTAAGAAGTCCCCTCTCCACCTTTCATTCCTTCTGTCTCTCCTTGACCTCTTGCCTTTTCCCAAAAGTTGGATTTAAAACAATAAAGTGGGGGGTTATGTAGAATACCAAATCAGCTCCTGTGGGGAACAGAATTAATTCTACTCAGGAGCAGAAAACGAAACCCAGAAGCATCAAAGCGTAGACATAAATTCAATATCCCACTGAGCCCATCACTTAGAATACTTCACCCTTTCGTATATGTCTACCTTTCAATCAAATGTAGATGGAGGGAAAGGGTTTGTTTTACTTTAGCCTCGTGTTGCAAGAGCAGAAGGGAAAGAGCAGCAGCAGTTGCTGTCTGTTTGCTGTGTGAGGTTTATAATTTCACAAATGCCAGATGCATTAATCCAACCTGTCATGTTGCAGCTCTGTTTGTAGATCAAATGGGATTAAAAGATTTAGTTGAAGCTTTCCTGAAATATTTAAATAATGTGACTAGAAGTGTAATATTTGGGAAAATGAATATTTTAGAGGTACAATTTGAGGCACCTGATATATTAACACCTGCTATATTAAAAAGGAACGGAAAAGAGATGGTAGAAATTCTGCAAAACATACCACTAATTCACTCTGTGTTAGCACCAGGAGTGTGGCCTGACTCTGGCTCTGGCTTGGCTGGGTGGGCTCACCTATGGCAATTGGAGTGAGATGGTTTAGTGCAATTACTCCTGTGCAGGGCTCAACACTGTGTATATTCTTACACACTTGGCTGGAAAGGATCTTTAAAAATTCCTGCAATATTATGCCTGTTCTTTTCCCTATATTTTTCCCAGCCTACCCAGTGTCTGATTATCCTGTATGTTGAACTGGCCTAATCTATTGTCTCTTTTTACCCAGTGATGTCTGTTTAAAAAGAAACTGAAATGGCACTTTTTAGAGGTGTAATTTCCCAGACACTGGACGTGCAGCACACAAGTTTTGTCAAGTGGGAGCACCATGGACTGAATAAAGAGCTGTTATAAAACACCTATATAGGTCTGACTTATTCTGCACCCAGGACATCTGCTTACAGCATGAACAGACACATCCAGAGCTGCTCTTGGTGTTGGTCTTGTGCGTGGGAGGGGGACAGCAGGGACCAGACTTCTGCTCTGGGGGCAGCCCACAATGATCACTGCAATGAATGGCATCGTCTTTGTCAGTTTGACGCTGAAATGGAAGCAAAATAATTTCAAGCTCATTGTCATAAAATCATAGGATCACACAATCACAGAATATCCTGAGTTGGAAGGGACTCACAAGGATCATCCAGTCCAGTTTCTGGCCCTGCACAGACACCCCAACAATCCCACCGTGTGCCTGAGAGCATTGCCCAAGTGCTTTTTGAGCTCTGACAGCCTTGGGGCCACGACCACTGCCCTGGGGAGCCTGTTCAGTGCCCAGCCATGCTCTGGGGGAAGAATCTGGCTGGCAGCAGTGCTCTTTGGTTAGGCAGCTGTGGAGAGATGCACCCATGCTGGAACAGCTTCGGAGATGGGCTGTTAAGAAGATGAAGAGCTTCTGTCAAACAAAGCAAGCTTTGGTAGCCTGGCTGAGCAGAGATATGGTTGCTCTTTCTAAGCCCACAGGGAGGATGGGAGGTTATGCTGTGATGGTGAAGAGCCTTTGAAGAGAACAAATAGGTATAGACTGGCCATCAACAAACTGGAAACCACAGGCTATCACAGGGAGGAAGTTCTGGAGCAGCCTCTGTGTCCTAGCAGTGTGGGATGTACACTTACCCAGTCTTGTAACAAAGCTTCTCTGCTTCTGGAAGGGTTTGTTGGACAGGGTTGCTTCCTGCAATCACAGGACTCTGGAGCCACAGGCACCTGAGGCTGAAGTTAATTCCCCCAGCCTGGTCCAGCCAGCTGAAGGTTGCTCACATTGCCTGGGGCAACAGTTTGCTCAAAGTGGCTGAGGGTTAAATCAAGACAGACTGTAGGATGGGGGGAGATCTCTACAGAGATAAGCACGAAGAAAAAGAGGTTTATTTGGTGTTTCTGGATATTGTGGGAATAGCAATTATATACTGGGCTGAGAAAAGAACTACTGGCACCTTCATGTTCGTGGCTGTATGTTATTCTTCAGTGCCATCAGGAACATCTAGAGGTATCAGCATGATGTTTACCAGGGAGTGGGTGCCAGTGTTACCAGTTTCATGTCAATACTAATGACTTTGAAAGAACTTTCTGGTTCTTCTTGGCTCTTCTGCTGGTCCACCCATTTTGAGATAGTATGGTGGAGAATGAATGAGGGTTAAAATGCTTGCTGGCTTTTATTTGCAGAAAGAACTTGTGAAGCTTTGGACAGAAAATCATTGTCATTTTAACATTTCCTTTTCCCTTAGCATGCAGTGTGGTCGTTGATAGTTGGCATTCATATTTTCCAAATCAACAGTCAGGCTTGCAGGGGCCTGATTCTTGGTCATTCTGAGGTTTGGATGGTGTTTTTTCACTCCTTCCCAAACCATACCAACCTGTCTTCCCACTCACAGGTATTCACTATGTCATTTTCTGTCTCATTGTACTGTCTAATACTTTGCATATAATGGACTCTTGAAGTACATTATACATATGAAATGGAACTTCCCTTCTAGCTTCTGTTCTTAACAGAGCAGAGAAAATAAATCAGAAGCAAACTTATAGGCACTGTATCTTGCATGACACAAAATAGTTCCATCTTGTATCTTCTGCTTTTTTCCCCACCTCTCTGAAATTCTCTTACCTACTGTCACAGTGAGAACTACATGCTGTGAAAAATCACAGTGTCTGTGTTATATATTTCTGACAAGCCCTGGTATTATCCAGGGAACAATCCATTGCTTACATATCAAGAGGTGAGAGCACGTGCCTTTTACTCGTGTTAACTCACCATGATTTCAAATATAAACACTGCTTAGAAGTGGGTAAGTAAAATTGAAGGCATTAGGATCCTGTCATGTCCGGTTACAGTCAACCTTCACACTGTAGCCTATTCTGAAAATAAGGAACAGTGGGGGTTTGATCCAGTCCTTTTTTGGCTGAGCTAAGCAGCTGTTGAAATATTTCAAAGAAATAGTTCTTTTTTTTCAAAATATTTTCCAGGTGGGAAATATCCTCCTAGATCTTTTAAGAAACTGCTAGATCTTAACTTGGGTCCAATTATAATAGTGTCTGGTTACCTGGGACTGGATTTGGATAAGCCTTTAGGACAGAAGCCTAGACAGATTTCTGGACATGCTTAGAAGACCAGTTCTCTGGTGAAATTAGAGCCTGTTTTCTCACGATGCCTGATGGAGGGGGATTTCCATGACTTCATTTTAGGCACCAGAATTATCAAGGCTGAGGTGACAGGAGTGCTGAGGACCATGTCTTTCCTTGCCAAGGCTTGCAGTGATGGTGTGGATTTGTCCCCAGAGTCAGCAGCAGCCTTGCCTGGAGCCAGAGCTGCAGTTGGGGTCCCCTCCTCTGCCAGAGCCCGCCTGGGGCAGGCTGATGCAAGCATTACCCTCTCCCATACCTACCCCTCACAGCACTTAAAGGGGGATGTCCCTGAGCACCCCTGGGCGGTCACAGGCACGGACTGATGGGGTCCCCTCAGACCTCGCGGAACACCCAGGCTGGGTTTTCAGGACTAGTCCCCCTAAACTCCTTAAACAGAGGGGGTTGCAAACTGGAGCACTTGGCTGTGAATAGACCTGTCCTAAGGTCACTGGGCTCCTCAGCCCAGCACTTGGGTTGGGTTTTGAAACCAAGGAGGAGAGATCCTCGCTGCTGTTTCTTCCATGGATGTCAGCCTAAGCACCTTCATTGTTTTGAAAATCTATCTAACATCTTTACCCTCTCTGCTTCACATCTCTGTTCATAGAAACTCTGTTTGAGGAGAAAACGACTGCTCTGGGGCAGCAAGCCCTGTCCCTGCCTGTTTCTGCTCATAAATCCTGCGTGGCTTGATGAACTGCTCATGCAGAGGAAGTTTCTCCTGTGCCTGTGCACTTCCAGGAGTAAGACACAAAGCAAATCAAGTTATCCATGACATCAAGACACACTTGCAAAAACAATTTTAATCAATTACAACTACAATTGCATGCTGAACAAGCTGCAACTGGATTGTCTTATGTACCAGCTGATCATATTGGGCATGTAAGATTAAATTAAAGTTTTCTAATTGCATTTAGGAACATACAAAATACTACAGTCTAAAGTGTAGCAAATTAATTCTTCAGGCGTAGCCTAATTGGGTGGAAATTGATTTATCATGTTTGGACCAAATGAGCCAGTAAGGCATAACTAGCACAGGGGAGGTAAGGAGAACAACGTCTGTGTCAGTAACGTTTAGAGAAAAGAGAATGTCTAGAAGAAATGAAGGGTGTTATGTTGAAAAGTCTCTCTGAAGAGGGAAGAAATGATACATTCAGAGTCTCCATTGTTCATACATACAAAGTGACTGAAAAGCCTCTGGTTATTTCTGAAACTCCAGGAGATAGGTCAGCAAGGGAAGGAGAAAATTACTTTTTTAGGCTCAGTAAATATTGTTGTTCTGTAAAAGGAGATTATCTGCCGATCAAACCATTATACTAATGCATTGTCAAAATGGGTATAAAATTGCTCCTTTGTAAGAGTTGTGCAGAATCTTTAGACTGCCTGGCAGTGCAGCCAGGCTGGAAGGCATCCACAGGAAAGGGCGTGTTCTCCATAGGAGACCACCTGTTTGAGACTAGTTTCTACAGCTCTTTAAATTCTCTATAGACCTGATTAAACCCATTAGCACCTGCCTATAGTAATGGCACAGAAAGCTTTTGAATGTGTCTCCCTGATTCACCTTTTGCATCAGGTGAATATTCCTTTTCATTAACATACCTTCAGCCTCCTTTTGACTGCCAGCCTGGGGAACTCACCGACTGATGACACACAGACTGTGGATAGAGAGCAGGTATCATCTGTGGAACATCTGGGTGGAGATGTGATGCATGTGTGTATGATGTTCTGCGGCTGTCTTGCATAGTCCCATGCCTTATTGAATGTTTTGGAGTGTGCAAAAGCACAAAACATTGTGATCTAACACCAAATGCATCATTTTTTACAGCTTGCTATTGCAGGGGGAAGAGAAGTGTGCTGCAACCAAAGCTTGTGCCCAGACTGTGGGAGCTGGGAAGTGTGGGCTTTGAGGGAACCTCTCCCTTGCTTAGACACTGCTTGAAAACAACGTTTGTGAATTCAGAAGAGCAGCCTTTTTATTCACTGATTGCCTTTTGGAAGCAAGGGGAATGTTGGCAATAATAGAAATGAGTGGTCCTGCTGTTGGCCCCCTCCGGAGGGTCCCTGTTATTTTCTGGGGGTATCTTCCCTCTGTCTTAACATCCACCTATGAGAGACTGAATATTTTCCATTTACCCAAATATGGTATCAGAAAAGAGGATTTTCATACTGAACAAACTGACTCAGATTGCCTATTGTACATTTTAAAGAGACTATTAATAATATGCGTAAAATTAAATTTGCTTATCACAATGAGAGGAAGAATAAAGTTTATTAAATCTCCCCACCAAAAGCACTGACGTACTAAAAATAACAAGTCTTCATTAAGAAGAAGCTAATTTGCCCTAAAGAATTGCTTTCTTTTTGTAAATGGGCCAATGGCTCTTGTTGTGGGCAGCACACAGAGTGTCTCCCGGGGAAGAGCAGAGCTGCTCTCTCTTCAGTTTTATCTCCATAGGTTGTTGTCATTCTGCCTTCCCCAGAGTGAAATGGGGAAAATTTTGGGTATAGACACACAAACTGGGGGCAGATACTGCTGCCTCCCCAGTTTAGGGTTCCCTTGGACCAGTCTCACTGAGCAGCCCATCCAAGAGCCAGTGAGGGACTGAACGACTTGACGGCTTTCTGTTTGCTCCCTTTCCACCAAAGAGAACACAACAGATCTGAGGCAAGGAGTGTCATTTCCTGGACAGGTTGTTCTCACCAGAGATATTAAGCAGCTGTGGAAAATTCACATTTGAACTTGGCCCTGACCTTGCAGCTCACAGTAGGTTTACCTCGTGAACCTGTCAAGAAAATAATGTGTGACAAAGAAGAAGAGGGGATTGATTGGATTTACTTCCGTTTCTTTTTGTTTCTTTCAGCATACCTGTGGATTTCCAGAGTAAATTTAGGCAAAGCAAGTCTTGTCCTCTGGCTTCACGGGGCACCAAAACATCGTGTAACACAGGGTGCAGTAAGAGCTCGTGTGTCTCACGTGCACTGCCTTCCCCTGTCTGGGACGGTATTTGAGGCTTGTTGTTCAGAACATTGTCATCCCAAGCTGTCCACAGCTGCACAAAGAAAAAAGTGGAATATTGCCCCTTTTAACTTTGCAAGCTATTGGCTCTTTGCCTGGATGATATTTTTGCATTTATGGGAAGAACCTGAATGCAGCCAGGTCTGCTGGGGAGCCCGGGGCACACGGCAGTGCTGGCGGCTGGCAGATGCAATGACACGTCCTGACAACATTTCAGTGACTAGGTATACAGCTCCACACCCAGTGTTTTTTAAAAATATCATCCTCAATATTCAGTGTTATGATTTCCTTTGCTCAGAGGACAACAGCCCTTAGCTACAGTATATATTTGAACAAGTGAATATTTGTAAGACATGCATTTAAAGTTTTCAATCAGTGCTGTCAAACGCACAATATCAATTGGTAATATGGATTTATATTTTAGATACACGTGGCCAGAGCCCAAAACAGGACGTAGCCATGCCATGGCATGGCTTGGAAGTGGGGTGTCTCCTGCCCAGCTGTGCTTTCTGTTTTTAGGGAAAGCAGTGCAACTTTGCAAGCTGAAGACCCACAATTGACATAACTGTGCATGGCTTTACCAAAGCCACTGGGTCTGCTGTGCTTTATATCAGTCGTGGATTATCCTCAGAGCCTCAAAATGTTCCACTGAGTGACTTTGATCACATCCTCTCCTCTGGTGGAGCCAGGCCAGAACAGAAATGGAAGAGCAGAAGGAAAAGGCCAGAGATGGACACACTCCTGAGCAGTCTGATGCTGTAAAAGTAAATCTCTGTGGAGGCGTCTGAGATTGTTTAAAGGAGGTGGTAAATGACTCAGAATAAAAACAACATAGTTGGGAATCACCAGCTGTGTTTTCCTTTGTAGGATCTGCCAGTGCTTGTTTGCTGTGTCTGGCAATGAAAACAGAGCAAAACTCCACTGCTGGAGTTCACAGGTTGCCAGACTTCTGGGCAATGAGACACTCCTGAAAGAGAAGCTACTGCTCAGAAGGGCAGAGACCTCCTGCTTGATTCCTCCTCAGCAGCCTGTTTTGGGGTCAGTGAGTCCCAGTCTCACGGATTAACTGACTTTGTAAGGGGATTCCCAGAAGTGCTGTTGTTATAAATGCTTAGCAATAGCTGCTGCAGAGGTGACTAAGACGTGTTGTATCAAATGGTTATGTGCCTCTCGGTAGCTGATACTGTTAGACATTCCTAAGCAGCCTGTGCTTCTGCTGGTCTCATAATAATCTGTGCAAATTGATTAGCTACTTATCCAAGCACCCTTTACCTACCCCTTTAAAAGCTGTTTATAAATATACCTCTAATACAAAACACTCTCCCTCAGCTGCTTTCCTGACCTTGGGCACAGTGCAAGAGGAATCAAGTGCATTAATTCCTTGGAAGTCCAGCTAATGATAACAACAACACTGAGTTTGTATGTGGATCCTGCGTGATTCAGTAAGGTTTCCATGGACCATGGGCTGACCGTGTGTGTGATTGCTCCTCGTCCCACACGCATCACTGCACACCAACACAGGGCTGCTCTGGCTCAGAAGAGAGGGCAGGATGCTCCCAGTAGCACAGTGTTCCTCCCAGTAGCTTCCCAGTGTTGTATTGTGCTGCAGGGGGATGCCTGCTGGCACTCTGGACTTGTTTCACACCAGCCGCTTCTGAAGCACCAGGACTGGAAATGAAGTCCCCTGGGAAGGTAAAGCCCATGTGATGTGATGACTGACCTGCCTGCAATGCTTCTGTGCAGAGACAGAGCACTCTGCTCGCTCTGTCAGCTCATCCTCCCCCTCATTCCCGTGATCCTCTTTCTAGGGGGTCCCCAGGTCACCATCAGCCCCTTCACTCAGCCCCTCAAGAGGCTTCAGTCTTGTTGGCCTCCACTGCCTGGGTTCTCCCTGCCCCAGCAGTGCCTCAGAGAGAGCTGCCACGTCCAAAGCAGTTTTCTCTTTGCTGAGACACTTAAATGTCCCAGTTTTCCTTAGGATGGTGTTCATGGCTAGGAGAGGTGTAGAACAGCGGGCTCTGGTGTGAGCATGGACCTAAATTCTTCCAGTTACCACGAACCCTGCAGGTCTAATGACTGGAATTTGCCAAAATATGCAGCATAAATATGGGGACTGGATCATGAAAAAAGAACAAGGTAGGAGAAAAGCAACGGGAAAGTATCTTCATTATGAAAGATGCTATTGAAAAAAATCCCAAGTTACACCCTACCCCATCCCCAACCTGAGTTAAAAGAAGACTATCCACAAATTTTAGCCATCTCTAGAAATTACTCCTTGCAAAGCAGAAGAAGGATTTCATTGACAACAAGTGATTTTCGTCAAAGAGAGAGAAATTTTATAATTTCAAGTTTTTAATAGCTCTACAGATGCAGGTGCTTCATTTAAAACCAGGTCATAACAAAGCTGTTTCAAAAATATTTGAACTAATTTCAGGAGAGATTACTGCAAGAAATCACATTTATTAGTCACTGAAACTCTTTTCAGGTGCCTGTCCATATTTTCTGATGAGATGCTTCAATCGTGTCAATGGAGTAGTCTCTGTGATGCCAGTTGTAGATCTTGCCTATCAAGGATAATTTTGCCTCATTTCTCTTTTCCCTCTTTTCCCTGGTCTCTAACCAGGCCCTACACAGGTATTGATCTCTCCTTTTTACTCTCAGGACTTAACTAAACAAACCAGGTTTGCCTTGACTCCATGACATTTGTTTTCCCCTCTTGCAAGAATATCTACACGGTGGCAAACCATCTGTGATCAGGCAAGATTTATTGTTTCACTGATTCCTGGAACTGAAAATATTAATGATGTAAAATATTGATTTGAAAAAACAAACCTCAGAGTTGCTCAATGAGCCTCTCATCCAGACACAATGCTGAGATGTCCATCTATTTTCCATTTTCATATTTATTGGTAAATGAAAAATCAGGCATGTCAAGCTGTTCAATTTCTAAAGTGAAGTACTTCTCTCCCTCAGATGCACATGAATAATTCTCATTAACCTTCAAGGGATTAATGCAGTTTCTTGCAAATGGCTGCAATATACAGTATTTAATATTTATGCTTTCCATATGGCTAGTGCTGTCATACATTCTTGTCAAACATGCTGCACGGTTAATGATATTTTAACTAAATATGATCTGGAAGACCTGGCTGTTTGAGGGACACTCGTGCCCATCTCCATTTTTATAGATGCTATTTGAGCCTCGTAACACAATTCCTAAAGAGATTAAATCAGCTGCTCTACCTAAATGTTCAGCTGCCCTTAAAGCAAAGCTAAATGTGATGTGGTCAGATGACACACACAGACAGCAAGCTCTGTACTGTCCATGCAGACCTCAGAGTGCCTGAGACACACAGAATCACTGAATCATCACAGGAGGGTTGGAGTTGGAAGGGAACTTCACATCACCTTCTTCCACCCCCTGCTCGAGATCTCTTTTATCAGCACTGTTTGTCCCAGGTTGCTCCAAGCCCTGTCCAACCTGGCCTTGGACACTTTCAGGGGTGGGGATAGGATATAAGAAGAATTGGGAACAGTTTCCAGGTTGGAAAAGAGAACAGCAGAGGGGGAAATAACCTTGGCAAGGGCCCAGCACCCAGCAAACCAGTGCCAGAGAGTGGGAGGAAGGCGTGGTCTGAGCTGAGCCCTGGTTAGTCCATGCTGAGCACTGGACACCCAGACTCTGTGCTGGGGCATCTCTGGCTCATCTGTGCTGGTGTCAACGGTCTGACAGAGGGGGAAGGTGTCCAAGGGGCCATGTCTGGCCATGGGGTTGAGTGGGAAGGTTGCTTTGCCCTCACACTGGGTCCACAGGCTGTTTCCATCTGTATTCCACAGGTTTAATCAGACTGATGGATGCCCATTACACTGTGTACCTGTCAGTGATGAAGCAGTTTAAAAACATTTTCATAGCATTTTTCCCCCTAAAATTAAGTTTGATACATTTTTAAAAATGAAGATATAGATTTTATTGAACAAGTTTCTTGGAACTATTCAAAATAAAGTAGGAATTTCATTGAAGTCTTCACATTTCAATATTCCTGTAATTTACTGCATGGTCCCTCACTGAGAGACATCTCCTTTCATTTTCCTTCCCTTCTTTGCCATCTGAACATATTCAGAATTTCTGTTCAATGTCAAGACAAACGTCAAGATTTTCACTGTCGATTTTGAGTAGTTCTGCTCAGAAGCCCTGAGCAGCTTTTCAATGAAGAAAACAGACACAGTGGCAAAACATTCTTTGGCTACTTCATTTATTTACATGTCCATGCATTGCTGCATAAGGAGAGATGGTCACAGACTGCAGGCAGGAAACCTCCTGCTCCTGGGATCTCTGCCCAAACACTTCTGCCCAGTTCCCCTGGAACAGTTCTGCCCAGGAGCTCAGTCTGGAAAAGCCATCAGAAGGGAAAGCAAACAGTTCTCTGCAGCTTCCTACGTAATGGACTAGAAATCCTCTATCAGTCAGTAAGTCAGTAAGAAACCGTGGGGTTTCTTCCAAAGCTGAACCCTGACTGTCATGCTAAAGAGAAAGGACCTGTAAAACCTCGATGGTGCTCCTGCCACGGCAGTGCTGAGTGGAGCAGGGTCAGGGGCTGTGACGACACAGGACAGCACAGACGGAGAGGACAACCTGCTGCAAAGAGGTAAGTGCCCACTGGCACAGGGTCATCACTGCAGCTGAGGATGTGTCCTGTTCTAGAACACCTAAACCATTCATCTTGCAAGTCCGAAGCAGAAGGAATTAAAACAAATAGATGAGAATAGGCAAGGAGGTGAAGCACTGTCTTGAGCTGAGATCTTGAGGCTGAAGAGGGAGTGAGAGGGCCGGGCTGTGAACTGGTACTGCTGACGCTGCTGGATGCTGGTAATTTCTGGCCCACTCAAAGCACTGAGAGTGTGTTTTTTCTTAGTTATAATTATAGACACATTTTTATTTTAAAGTCATCCAGTGCCAAGCAGGGTCATCACAACTCATTAAAGTAAAATTAGTTTCCCCATCTCTGCCCTTCTTGCACCAAACAAAAAATGTTGCCTGTGATGGTACAGGATGTGGCCCATGAGTGTGCCCATAATTAAAAGGTTGAGCTACTCCTGTAAACAAATTACCGTGAACAAAGGGGTTTACAAATGCCAGCTAATTAGTTTGGATTCCCTAAAGCTTTTAGCTGTTTTTCAATTCAATAACACAGTGTAAATTCTCTAGCCTGAAAAGTCTAATAGGAATTGGCAGAAAACTAAATAATTGATATTGTCAGCGATTGCAGCCCTCCAATGTTATTGTCTGCCAGTGAGCAGGACTGCTGTTATTTCCTGCAAGGATAAAGGACTGGTTTTAATGAATTAACAATATAAATGGTAGATAGCTGGCTTTCAACAGCAGCTCAGGGGGTAACGTTTCAAGTTGAGGCTGTGGGACCAGTAAAAAAACCCTTCAGACAGGGACTTGATAAGAGATGTGCTCATCTCCCATCATGCTGAGGGCCCAAATCTCTGTTGTTTTATTCTCCACAGACATCCCACGGCAGCCTTCAGGCTCATTTCCAAGCTTGGAAGGAACAGGAGCCAGCTCTGCACCTGAGCAGGTACCTGAAGGCAGCAGTGGGGAAGGGGGAGCTGCAGCTGCTGAGAGGGAGCTGCAGGAGCAGATTTAACAGGGAGCAGTGAAGTGCCAACAAGCAGCCCATTATATTGTGTGTATTTTGGCACTGTGAAGGTCATGTGAGTGCTTTCTGAGGACCTTGCTGGCCACACAGTGTCATGCTGCCTGCTGGGTAAGCTGGTTTGGGACAGCAGGCTGGGCTGTCCCTCACCAAGCACGATGGCTTCTAGGTTCTGTTTGTGGCTCTGCAGCTCTTCTGCTCCAGGTATTTCTCTTGGGTTTTTTGATTGTTTGTTTGGGTATTAGTATACTTCTGTTAAAGCACAATGAACTTAAGTCCCCGAGAGTGTAACTTGGTCACATTGTATGCTAATATGTGATTTAATCCACTTTGCCCACCTGTATCTTCATTTTGTTGGAAACCAGCGAATTGTAAGGCTCCATAGAGCCCACCTCATGGTCTCTCAGCCTTTCTCAGGCTGCAGCCTGCTGCAACCTTATCAAAGGATCAAAATACAGTGTTGGGGCAACGGCTGTGTCATATGTAGATTTTTAAGTGTTGGGTTTCTTCTTGCAAAAGCAAGCATTTAGTCTCCAAAGGAATGTTTGCGCTGGCTGAGTTCCTGTGGGAACCAGTCCGTGTCCTGTGTGCTCTCTGCGATCAGCCCCGTGATCTCTTTTATCAGCACTCTCTGTTTGTCCCAGTTTGTCACCAAAGCAGGCTGGCTGCTTTGAGTAGAAGGTGTAGAGACTCCTTCTCAACTCACTCCTCCCACCCATCTTCAAAAAAGGGCTTGGAGCAGATTAGTTTGGTCTCCACCAAAAGCTATTGTTCTAAAGCTGTCAGTTGGTAGCAGCTCGATCTTGACCTTGCTTCTTACTTTGATATGAAGGGAATGATCAGCTTTCAAGGAGACAAGATGTTACCAGCTCTTCCAAAGGAGGTCAGAGGGATGAAAGATCAAGAAAAGTCTGAGCAACCAGTGATATGGGCCACGGCTCAGCAGAGTTAATAGCAAGAGAAAATATGCAGAGAGCTGAAGTGGGCTTGAATATATGGGGCCAGATCCCAAGCTGGCACAGGCTCGTTAGGCTTTGAAGGCAATGACTGGATACAGTGCATACTGCCTGCAGATCCATCCTGGGGCAGCCTTGTCAGAAAGCCACAAGTCCTTGTCATTGATTGCAACAATGGCAGAAAGAAAAGAGAACTCTTTTTTTTTTCCTCACTTTTTTTTCTTTATTTGTTGAAAAGGCATTGGTTTCCTCTGAAGAAAACTAAAATAGCTTCATACAATGACTTGGCAGCCTGGATTATTTCTCTCAATAGCCAGTGTGAAGCACAGCAGAGGAGCATCTCATTCTTTATAGAGCATAATGCACAATAATGCCACTCAGAGAGCACCTTAACAAAAGTAATGAGTTTCACAATTTTTTAAGCACACAAACCTTTCTGCTTTCACAACCATTTTCCTCCAGTACTCCCATCTCATACACGGCCTGAGACCAGCCCTTCCCTCCTGCCCTTTCTCAGGTACAGTAGAAAGCTTTTCTTCATGCTCGGGAGAGGAGGACAGTAACTCCTTGTCTCTGCATATCTCTCCCTATTATCCTGCTCTCCTGATTTTACACGAGACTGCTTTTGTGGTGCAGGGCTGGGATGAGGAAGAAGAGAGGGAAAAATCCACGTGGGTTGCTCAGCTTGCACATGATGGTGTGTTTTTCTGACCAGCCTTTTTTCCCCGAAACTCAAAAGACTGATCAAACTAATGAGTTCATTTGCTATCAATAGGAGCACCTAAAATGCACCTAGATCCTGCAGAATACTGAAACCAAGTGTTTATTTTTGCCAGTGCTGCAGCTCGGAAGGGTGTGTGGTATGGTCCAGGAGCTGGACGCAGGGATGTGACGTTACCTCCTGTGAAAGGCACAATTAGGTCAAAATAAATACCTTCAGGTGAGCTCAGGGAATAGAATCTTCACCTGAAGCTATGAATGTTTGTGCTTCCAGTGCATGGTGCTTGGGAGAAGAAGCTGGGCGTGGGAGAATTCACATGTCTTGGGTGTGCATGGTTAATCAAGTACAAGAACCAGGAAGATTTAGAGCTGCTCGTGGGTAGAAAACTGAGGCAAACCCTGAGTGTTGGTGGTGTTGAAATCCAACTCTTCCAAGGCCATCCCACTCCCTGGGGGCCCTTCATCACCACAGCCCACAGCTCAGTGTAAGCAGGGAGTGTGGCACCTGGAGCAGATTCACGATGGGAATGGGGCACATTGTTGTTCAGACTGAAGGTTCCACAGCTGAATTCTGAAGGTGCTTTAATTGAGGAAAAAAGTGGCTTTTCAATTAGAAAGCTCAGCTTACAGTCAGATGAGGTTTGCACAGAACACTGAGTTTTTGTTAATTCATGCAAAACTACAGCTTTGGGGCCTGTAGGATACCCTCTGCTCCCACTGCAAGAATTCACCACACTCTGTGGAATTGCAGCCTAGTGGAACAAAGATTAAACTGAACTTTATTCACTCAGAAAACAAATACACCTTTTTTTCCTTACCATCCTGACAAGCTGTAGATTTATTTCCCTTGTCTATACTTGGGGGTTTTCATTCCCTACCAGTGCTCCTGAGCCACTCCAAATGCTGAAGAACAAAAATAACTTTCTACCCCACAGGATAGAGGATGTTTGTTTCCAGCTTTTAGTGGCTTGAGCTGTTTGTGTTCTCTTTGTAAGATTGCATCCAAATGTTATCATCTGAGAGTAGAAAAATGCAGTTCCAATTCAGATTCTCAGCTGGAGTAACTCTTGTATTCAATGGAGAGATGTGTGAGTTCCTGCAGCTTGAGTCTGCCCAGGTCCTATGGCTTTCCCAGCTCATTTTGAGAGGTCCTTGTGTCCTACCTGTCCAGCCTGAAATGAGCATTACTAGTTCCAAATGCCACTGGTGGCACCTCATGGCTTTTCAGAGAAGCAGAGTTTGCTGGGTACAGCAACATGAAAATGTTTGCTGTAAGCAAGAGTGTCATTTAACACTCTTGTGGGATGAAATCTTGCCTGATGGAGCCTGGCACAAGCCTCCCTTCACCCTGCGTTACAGATCCGAGCTTCCAGTGGCCAGTTTTTAGGGTTTGTGCAAGTAACTGCTCTAAAAGTGAGTGAAATGACTTAGCCAGGGTCAAAGGACTCAACCTCTGAGGCTTAAGCGCCTTCCATTCCCCACGGGCGAGCTTCCCTGACACTCCACTGGTCAGCACGGGTGGATTAGCAGATCCTCCAGGCCAGAGCTCCACGTGATAGGCAGGCTGCAGACTTCCCAGAGACCCAGCTGCAGTGCCAGGTGAGCAGAACTAATGCCTGTGTTCTTGCAGTAGGTCTCACAGGGGAGGGAATGGCACAGGAGGCCTCGACAACAGAGGGAACAGCAGCACTGGGCTGTCAGCGTGTCTCCATGGGTTTAGATTGCAGCTAGGGATAACTTAGTGGGGTTTCTTGGAGGTATTAGCAAGGCAGGATGGTCCTTCTGCTTGCTTTTATGCAGACTATAAAAGATACCACAGAAATTGTGAGCCTACAGGCAAGTACACAAAATGTTTGGGTTGAACAGGGGCTGGATGGACCTGCACATCCATTTGAAGTTCCCAAAGAATAATGTTCAGTTGTGTGGCAGTGACATTTAGAGGGTCTCCCCTTGGTGTATGCCCCTTGGCCAGTGGCTGGGTCACTGGGCTGACAGTCTGGACAGATAAAGCAGTGTGCTCCCCATTTGGCAGAAGGGCAACTGGAGTTCACTGATATTTAATCTCCTGCCCAAGATCACGCAGAAAGATTGTCTCAGGACTGGAACTGAACTCAGGCCTTGGATTCCCAAAGCTGTGCTTGAAACAGAATGGACATGGTTCGGATGGTGGATCTGATCACACAGCAGGCTCAGCCCCCTGGGGCTTGGGCAGGACTGAGCAGGATCAGAGAGGTGCTTATGGCAGTGGAGGGACCCAGAAGGCCTCTGTGAGAGCCAGACTGAGCCCAGCAGCTGGCTCAGTAGTTCTTGGACAGTTGTCCTGGAGAATTTTCCTGTGAAAACTGAGCAGGAATTAGCCTGGCTCTAACCAATCCTTTCAGCAGCGTTCCCTCTGTTCCTGAGATTGTTGCTTTTATGGGTGCACTGCTGTACTTTCAGCTAAGAAAGACCACAGCTCACAACTAAAATGCCTCTTCAGACACCCTATTGACATATCTGTGAATTGATACTGCTGCCACAGTGAGTCTGTGACTGAAAATAGCCCACCCAGGCATGGGGAGGTGCTTTGGAAATGGCTGGAATTCTGGGGACACCTCCTGGCAGCCCTTGAACCCGCCATGCTCTGCACAGGCTGGAGGGAGCAAGTCCAGACACCTGCCCATGCTGGGATGTTCTCCTGCCCCATCCAGCCATCCCACCCTCCCTCCCAACATGCAGTACTGGATGTGTCTGCAGCTTGCTCAGCTAATAGGACAATATCACACAATCCCAGACCTGTGAGGAAGGTGGGAAAGGTGGAAAGGGACCTGAAAGCTCATGTCATTCCACCCCCTGCTATGGGCAGGGACACCTTCCACTAGACCAGCCCCATCCAGCCTGGCCCAGAACACTTCAGGGAGTTCCTGAAGGGTGTCCTTAATTTTGCTGTTTTCTGTCTGGGGAGGGAGCATCTGCCTTCTGCAAAGGAAATTATGGGATTGGATTCCACCCCTCCAGCCTCTTCCACGACCTGCAAGGTCCTTGCATGTGGAGAAGGGCATTGTTAAGGGGAAGGGCATCCTGGGAATGTGAACAGCGCAGGTTTGGAGGTAGCAGAGTGAAGGTTAGGGAAGGATAAGGCAGATAGACACATATATTATCTAGGGGAGAGTGTCCAGGCATAGGAGGGTGCAAGGAAGGCTGCAAGGGGCTGGACTGCTCCAAGCAGCAGCTCCACAGGCCAAAGCTACTGCCACTGTCCTGTTGAACTGCCCTAGGGACCAAATCTATCCAGTCCCCCTCCATGCATCATGGGGAGTCACTTCTTGTTTCAAAAGACATCTCAGGCCACTCTCTCTTGGCTCTTATTTCATTCAGTTGAAATGGGCAGGGAGGAGCCAGAGTCCTTTATTATAATTCATGGGACTCCCCTGAGTCTTGCTCACGCCAGACATCTGAATTTACAAGTTAGTTGACAAATTGAGTAATCTTTTCTTTCAGGAAGCCATTTCTGACACATTTTGATGTGTGATATCATCTGGAGGCTTGTTAAGTTTTTCTTACTCTCAAGGCAATGAAGATTTTGGTTGTTCTCTATCTCTTTGAGGACTTCGCCCAAGAACCTGGACTCCAAACCAAAATGGATTTTCAGTAATAGTTCCATGCAAAAAAAAAGAGAAAGCTTTGCCTATCAGTGGATGAAGGTGAATTTGCATGCTGAATTTAAGGGAAACTAATTAATACAAGTGAAACATCAGCTTTTCCTATGAATAATTTTTGAGGTCTTGTGGGGTTATTTTTGAGCTAGTAAAAAATTACAGTATTCTTCCAAATGAACACTTTGTTTTACCAAAAATACAATTTTCACTTTCCTTTTCCACCAGAAAATGAAAAAGAAATGTGTGCAATTGTTGTCTTGCTTATGTTTTTTATTTTGGAGGGTCAAACTGAAAACTGCATCTCCAGTATGGAAAAAAGTGCCCTCTTGGCTTTGAAACTGCTTGTCCTGTTGCCTCAGCAGGCAGAGGTGGGAGCCCTTGCTATCACAAGTTGTTGTGGTTCATTGTTTTCGCTCTAAAGGTGACTGGTGTGTCAGCAAGGATGACGGTTATCATGAATATGCATAGCAAGACATGGAGCTGTTCCAAGCAGCTCAAAGTCAAAATGTCAACCAGACTTAAAAACCAAAAGAAAGCCACCCCATCCCCCAAATAGGAGCACCCCCTTCCCTTGCTCCTGTTCCTGGCAGAGGGGGCTCAGAGAGGCAGCAGACACTTGCTGAGGTGTCTGCCCTGCAGGATCCTGGCTGGCACTCTGTCCTGGGGGGGTGGAGTGATGAGGAGCACTGGTGTTTGCATCTGGTAACCTACTGGGAATACTGGTGTCAACTTCATGTTCAGGGGACAAAGCGAGGAGCCTCTGGAGTGTGGGCTGGCAACAGTGGAGGAGACAGCTCCATTCTCTGCCATGAAAAACCCATTTTCAGTCCAATTACCCAGAAAACGTGGGTTTAAAAGGCAGTTTCTCTGTGGGGAAAAAGCTAAAAAATTGAGTGAGTGGAAAATTCCTCTGGAAATCTAATGTGAAGTAAATTCCCATCATGATATGAAGTTATTTTTGTAAAGAAATGGGTTGATTGTTTTTTCCTTCTGTTTTTTCCAAGGGACTGTGCCTCTGTTCTGGAGAACTATTGTATCTCCCAGTGAGCTTTATCAGAAAGGACATGGGAAGCACCCATAATGAGAATTATTAAGTTTCTGCTGATTAGTAAAAGATACTCAGGACTTGTTGAACACAGTGGAATTAGTAACAAGATAATCCATCAGATCTGAGGGTTGCACCAGTAACTGACCCTTCCAGATGGGGACACAGAAAGATGAAGACTAATTTGCTAAAGGCCACTGAAAAATCAGGAGCAGAGCTGAGGTCCCACACAGGAGTCAGAGGACCCTCAAAATACTTCCACTTGCTGTGAAATGGGAATCAGCCCTTGGATCCCTTCTGAACCTGTGCCATGGAGAAAGGGAGCTCCAGAACACGTGTCCCAGCCTTGGTGCTCTGACTCTGAGCACGCTGCTGCTCTGTGTGCTCGAGATACAGCTTTTCTTCTTCGGGGCACCCTTGTCTGGAGAGACAGGCTCTCTGGGATGGGCCAGCTGTGCCTGGGGGTACCCCAGCAGCAGAGCCCAGCCCTCGGGAGCTGCTCTCCCTGCGGCAGACACGGCTGCCAGGGCCTTCATCCTCCCCACCTCGGGGCTCTGGGTGAGCTGTCAGTGTGCAGCTCCTCATATTGGCAAGTCTGGATGAGCCCCTTGGGCATGAGTTTTTCCCAGGTATTTCAGAGCTCCACTAGAGCTGATTTCCAAGGGCATTAGGTGCTCAAGTACCTTTTGAGGATAGGAGGCTATGTCTCTTTCCTCGTATGTGAAATGGAGGTAAGAGCACTTCATCACACTCCTGTGTGCAGACTGCATTAAAGACATCAAATGCTACAGGAATAAAGGACATAAATAACAACTTTGCCTTTTTGTTACGACGCCAGCAGGGACCAGCAGCAGCAATTGGCTCTGCATTTCAGCCATCCCCTGGGGTCAGGGTTTCTGGCTTACTTCAGGTTTTAGAATTAATTATTTGGTCAGTTTTACCCGTTTGGCCTTTTGTGTGTGTTTGATGGGAGACACAGAGGACCCTTCCTCCCCTTTGGATGGGAGCTTGTGGGCAGGCCATGTTTGATCCATGCAGCATCCCTGTGCACACACTCCTGCCCTTTTAAACCAAACCCCAAAACTTGTGTCGCTCCACACTGCTGCTGTGGCCACGTAGTGTCCAAGCAAGGAAAGAAGCACAGCTCTTCAGTTCTGGTATTTGCTGCTCTGTTCTTTGTGAAGAATAGCAGGTGTCCTTTGGCTGTGCTGGGTTTGAGCTGCGTCAGACTGGATACACAGCCAGGAGTTAAAGAAGGGCAGGTAAAAATATTATAATATAATGACACAATAGAATAAGAAGACAGTGTTAGAGGGGAAGCAAGTGCAGGTGGAGTCAGAGCAGTTGGAGACTTTGTGTTTGCTTGCAGAGGACACATGGATGTTCCATCTCTGGCTACAGTGATATCCAGAACAATTGCTTGTTGTGGCAGAAGCGTGCAGAGACATTGCGGGGAATTCCTACCTATAATCACAGCCAGTAACTCCACTCTCTCAGCTGATGGAGAAAACCTGGCACAGGGCTGCAGCTGGGGCTCTGATTGCTCCGTCTTTCTGACTGGGACTGCCTGATGTGCCAGGATGGCAGCAATTAGGCACAAAATATCATCTAATAAAAGGGGCACAAAGCCCTCTTTGTCGCTTGGCAACTCTGATTTGGGCACCTGAAAGCTTCCAAAACTGGAAGTTATCAAAAGAGGTGTAAAGGAGTTAAAAAAGAAGCATTATTGTTAAAGCTGACATTCATTTGCATTCTCAATTTAGTTTCACAAATGGCTCTTGGGGGTAATGAGTTACCTGAATGAAACCCTGTTGAGGATAGAAATTGTTTTTAATTATAATGGAGAATAGACTGAATGGCTTGGAGAAGGTGCCCTTTTACTTTGTGTCTGCTGGAAGCAAAGCAGAATTCCTGGTGGCATCTGTCTAAATAATGTGATTTGCAGTAATGATGTGAGGCTGTCAGGAGGTTCCTTTCTTTCAAGAGCAGTAGCCACCAGTCTTAGTTTGGTAATGCCTCACCTCCACTCCTCTCTGCTTTCCTAGGCTTTCCTTCATGGCACTCAAAATAGCCAACGGTGTTACCCTGTGCATGGGAAATACAGGAACAAGAAAATGTAATCTAAGGGTCAGTGAATGAGCCCAGGTTTAGACCCATTGGTCAAGATTGTGACCCTTTGAAGATGTTCATAATTTTGACACAAAGCATGGCCTTTTATTGGAGAAGGGGACAGCTATGCCCCCTCAGAGGGTGGATGCTCACCTGGGAAAAAGAGCCATGAAAATGCAAGGAAATTAATGTTTCACCACCACTGCAACAATGACAGGATATGTTTGAGCTTTCTGGGGAAAATTTTGTCCTTAAGTGTTGAGGGGCCTCTTGTGGCCAGGGAGCACAGACATGGGGAGCAGGAGTCACAGGGTGCCACCAGCACAGACTGAACTGACTCAGCATGGCCTTATCTTCCCGTTCAGAAAGATCTTAAGAACAGAACCGAGTCAGAGAAAAAGAAACAACCAAAGACAGCACGTAATAGAAATCCTCCTTTCTAATTAAACAATGGCAGTTAATTAATTTCTACTGTCTTTTTTTCCTGAAGTCTGGCAGACTTACAGAGACGACTCCCATACTCAAAGGCTCTCCCTCCTGCAGGGGTCCTGAACACTTGGGGATGTTTCTGTTGCCTGAAGGTGGGTGGTTGGTGCTGTTAGAGATGTGCTGACATGTCTTCCCTGGCTCCCAGCTGGTGCTTCAGAGGGCTCAGGTCTGCACAGGGTCAGTGTCACACCTGGCTGACCAAATCTAAAAAGGTGAGTTTCCAGTCTGAGCAGTTGCACTGGGGTTTGAGAGTCACGTTTTCCCCATCCCCAAAGACAAGAGGAACCTGGAGGAAGGATTGGCATTCCTACATAGAGAAATGGGAGCTGCTGCTCTGGGATAATGGTGAAGAGGAGTTCCCTACATGCACAGCATCAGAGCATTTTGTGCTCTTTCATAACCTCATGCAGCAAATGAAACATTTCATCGAGTTACTTTAATCCATTAGCCATGGAATTCAGGAAAACACCAATAATGTACGTAACGTGCACCCAGGAGAAACAACAAATGGTTGGTTAGAGAATTTAGGTTTTAATTAAGTAGATAACGTATGCTTGCATTTAGTCTTATAAATGAAAATGTATTCACCGTAGAATAGCTGGGTTCTATTAGATTTCCCTGAGCATAAAGAGAAGGGTTGATTATTACTGATTACTGAACTATTAGAGGTTTGTGCCTTGAGCTGCTTGATTGTAGCTCTGTTTGCTTCTGTTGCTTAAAGGGCTCTTGTCTGCTACCCAGATATATGTGAAATAGGCAGTGTCGGGACTCAATTTGAAAATTAATTCTCGGTTACAAACCTCAGCAAATGATCCAAGTTATCCAAGATGCTGGTTACTCCTCTCTGGTCATAACAACACGTTTTCATGGCTTCTGGAAGCTGACCGTGGGGATGCTGCATATCACCCCCACTCATGAGGGGCCAGGGATCACTGAGAAAGGAGCTCTTGGAAATGAAAAGCAGACTCAGAGCTTGCCCAGGGTATTCCCATGCTCTGTGATGTCTCTTTTGCATGGGAACATCAATAGATTACAAGACATACAATGCACTTACAAAACTGCTTTATCTCTGGATGTATTTTGAATGATAATTAGATAAGCCCAGCAACAACTTAGGAGATAACTAAATGTGAATAGTGATTTAGCAGCAGGGAGACCGAGGCACAGGCTTGTCAAGAAAGCTACGGGAGATCCCATTGTGGGATGCAAATCTCCCAACCCAGCCACTACTTCTGCCTCTTTGGTGCTCTGGTTATCCATGCTCTTGAATTTGCAGCATGCCATGGAATGCTGCTGTTCTCTCTGTTTCTGAAGCCAATGCTGAAGCATTAGGTAAAATACAAGGGGCTTCTGTAACACAGAGAACCCCAGTCCTGGAGCTGTCCCAGCCACTTGCTCACTGCAGAGCAGCCAGAAAGCCAGAGGCTCTGCTTCACACCCAAAGTGATCCCTTTTGATGGGTAACTGCCTGGGGAAGGCTTTGCCCAGAAGGTAGTACAGCCAGATAACACCCAGCTGTCCAAATGGCACTTGGGGCTCTATCAGATGGAAATAAGCTGGGATAGTTTCCCATTGCCCTAATTTACTAAAGACCAGACAGTGGCTGCTGGCCTCAGGGGCAAGGGAAGGAAAATACATCTGAAACCTCACTTTCTTGTCTTTGGTCTGGTTCAGCATTGCTTAGCCAGACCACAGCCTCCAGACCAAAGTTCTTTGCTTACACAGATACTTTTGGCCTTTCTTGAGCTCTTGTCATTCATTCCCATCATCCTGAAATGCCTCCCAGCATTTGGATTTCTGTCTTGGCTGTTGCTTCCCTGAGCACCCAGGGAGGATGTCAGGTCCAGCCATCACCTTGAGGCAGTTACCCCATAAAACGCTTTACCCAACTGTAATCTCCAGCTGCAGACCAGAGAGCTTGGAGACCTTGCAAGGAGAGGGTTTGATGGTAAAACCTGAAGGAACTGACCATGGAAAAGGGGAGAGTCCAAGACCTCTTGCATCTGTGATCCTGGCAACATGTCTGACTCTCTAGAAGAAGGACTTTTTAATAACTTCTATTAATGGAAGACAAGCTTCTTAAACTGCCTTTGTCTGTGATGGAACTTTGATTGCCTAATTATGCTTTGCTGAAGTTACCTTTGGAGAGCACTAATCTGCTTTGGGCTGTGAATGTTGATAAGGGATTTGGGAGAGCTGGGCCCAAGTTCTTACCCTGTTTCAGAATGAGTGTGTGTCGCTCAAATGCCTGCACCCCACCTCTTGGGCAAGACTGAGGCTGCAATTGACAGAGCTGCATTTTATTTTATTTTATTTTATTTTATTTTATTTTATTTTATTTTATTTTATTTTTGGCATCTCTAAAGCTGGAGATGGGCACCTCCACAAAACCAACAGTAAACGAGCAAGTCTGATAGGCATTCTTTAGACACATGCATACTAAGGTGAAGACTTCTATAGAACATGAATACCTGTAAGATGCATTGGAAAAGATTTTGCCTTCTGTCATCTATTCTTGCTGAGTGCATAGGTGAAAGAAAAACTGACCTTTCCTGGGCCCCTCGTTCAGCACGTGTCCTCTTCTCTTGCATTTGTGCTTCATGGCAGAAGGAACTCAGGGAATTTTTTTTTCCTTTGTATATTAGAACAGTGGAGAGCTACTGAAATTGTTGAAAGGGGGTGCCTTTCATGAGGAGTAGGAAAACGGTCTGCAGGACAAAGGCAGTGTCTAAGGCTCTGGCTGAGCAGAGAACAAAGCCTGTGCTGCTGTTACTGCGTGGCTGAGCCAGGCACCATCCCTTAATAAAGTGATACAATGCCTCAAATGGACAAACCCACAGTGGAGTCCCCCCAGTTCCTTCTAAAGGGAGCATTACTGGGGCTGCACTGTCCACATGGAGCAGGGTATTGGGGATCACTGCCCTCCCTTGCAAGGGAATGCTGCTGTAACGACCCATGGGCAAGCTTGCAGCCACTCAAAGTAGCGCTAATGAGACGTATTATTTGGGATTTTAGCTTCTCATAACAATGAAACCTTCCTTCTACCCTTCTCATTCCTTTAATGCTGGCCCATGTGTCCAATCCAGTTAAATAAACCAGGAAAGTAACCATTAATGTCAAAGTTCCATAATTAAATGCTGACTGACTCACTGCTCAGGCTTGCAACACTGTACTGTAATTCTTAAAGAATATCCAAGTTGACATTAAGCTTTTTAAACAGATTAATTAGTCACATTTCATTTTAAGTGGTGCTGACTTAATAGGTACTGCTAATGTACAGTATATATTTACTTAAAGCCATTATAACATAATATTTACAGGATATTAACATGTATTAATTACTGTATAATGAACCTCGTGACTACAATATTGCCATTCTTGCATGGCTGTAAAAGTTTTATCATCTTGTGAGGGGGGAGGGAAATTAAAATAAATTGCATGCACATTGAATGCCTATTTTTCATAGGAAATGTGCAAATTATAAGAAAATGTAAAACAGGGGACGCAGTTAATCACAAACAGCTAACAAATGCTCGGAGACATGCTATAATGTTTTTATGAGCGTGTTTTACAACCCATTCATTATGCTGTCTGTCCTTCTGAAAGCCGGTTATTAGACTGACTGTGCAAAGTAACACATGAATATCTGTGCAACTAGCCATGAAATCACAACTAAGTTGATCACTTCTTTATTTTCCCTTTTTTGTCCTGGAGGATATCCTACAGCTTTGTGCTCCCGCCGTAACTCCACGGCTCGGTTGGCGTGGCAGGAGAGGCCGTGCCGAGGAGCAGCGCGGGGCTGGGGCAGAGCTGGGTGTTCCTGGGAACAGCGTGTGCCCCTCTCACTCTCCTCTTCCTGGGGACAAACCCTGTTGGATGCTGGAGCGGGAGATGAGCCACGGCCTCGTGTTGCTCAGGTCTCCCGGGCCCTGTGCCCACGTTCCAGAGCGGTCTGGCCATGGATCGATGCCGTCAGCTGGAGCAAGGAAGGGTTTTCTGAAGGTCACTTCTGCAGGTGGGTCAGGAGTCTGCAGGGCTGCAGGCTGTGAGGTGGCTCAGTGCCTCCCCTTCAGGAGTATCCCTGTGGGATTTGCCTGCTGGAAACAAGGATGATAATATTGCTCGAGGCAAGGGATGACAAAAGTTTGTCAGCTGACAGAGAGGGAACATTTCGGTGTGTTGTGTGTCGGCTGTCTGGGGGGCTGCAGGTTGGGCTCTCTGCCAGGGAGAGGTTAAAGCTGTACCTCAACCCGGGCGCTGGAGGAAGTAAATGCTCAAGAACCTCCCTGCCTGCTCCTTTTTCATTATGTGTCTGATGTGCAAAATAATGAAAGCAGATAACCCCAGAGACCTCGCTGCCAACCCCTCAGACTCCTGCAGAGCGAGCAGACAGTGCCAGAGGAGGCACGGAGGGCACAGCGCGGGCGAGAGACAGCCAGGCATTCTGCGGCTTCCCTTCCATCGCCACGGTACAAACGGCTTTGCATTCAAATGGCTGCCTGTCTATGATTGTCCAATTATTCACTGCATTCTTTCTTTGATGGCACAGATGTTCTCAATTTCTTGGAGTAGAGGGTTTTTTTTTTTCATCTAAAAAGTCGTTCCGCCTCAGAAATGCAAAATTCTCCACAGTTCACCAGGTTCTCTGATGGGTTTGCATAATTGGTCTTCAATTTGCCTATTGTTTTGTAATAGAAAGCCTATGTTTAATTTCATTTTTGTAAACCTGTAGAAAGAGCAGAACATTTTGCCATTTATGTCATCCTCCTCATTAGGATCCAAGTGGGTTGTGAGCATTTATACTTGATTATAAGGCACAGATTGTGCTGAAAGGAACACATGCTTTCCTCTTCCATTGTTTTAAACACATTATGAGGCTGATCCAGCAAGATGTTAAACATGCTCTACTCTCTTTGTACCTTTGTGAGAGGTGCTTATCTCCTGGCAAGGCCTGGCTGATTGGTCTGGGTGTGCTGGCATGCCAGGTAGGGCAGCCCCAGTCTGCTACAAACAGGAATCGTTCAAATCCTGGACACGGGTGACTGTATCATTTCCTGGAAAAGGCATTTTGATGTCAATTCTGAGTGACAGTTGCAAGCTGCCTTTTCAATAAGGGGGATCACACTTTCCCAGGGCCTGTTTCCTTTTGTGTAATGGATGTAGCTATAAACAGCATTTGTGAAATAACCTGGGCTTCTCGTTTATATATCATTCTTTGGTGCTCATTTCTATCTTGTTCTTACATGGTAGAGACAACTGTGGTACACATACCAAAATGCTACAGAAGAGAGAAGGGCTTTTCTAAAACCTCATGGGAACATCAACCAGAAAACTCCAGCAAAATCTTACACCAGCTAATGAGAGCTCTGGGGGTGAGGGGGAACTTAGCAAAATGAATCCTTGGAAATAAAAGAAGAAATTGTAAAAGATTAGAGGCTTGCTAGGATAATTCAAGAGAGATAAAGGGATGACTCAGGGAATTACACCCTCACAGCAATCCTGTGTAAAAGGATTAGGTTAGAGCCCCAGCAACAAAGAAGGGACCAGCACTGAAGGTGTGCTGATCACCCCAGGACCTGGCCAGGTGTTGGCATCCTTCCCTGTTCCAGGGAAATGCCCTAAGCTTTGTTTTCCCCAAGGCATTCGGTGCAGAGCCATTAGAGGTTACTGCAGAAGCTCCTGGTGACTCTGGCACATGCAGGGATGGTGTGGAAAAGCCCTTCCAGCTGCCCCTGACAGTGGTACAGCTGTGCTGCACTGTCACCTGCTGCTCAGCCACTGTCCTTATACTCCTACGAGGCTGATGGCAGCATCCCAAAACAGCTTTAGAGAGGCTCAGCTTCCTGAATTATGGAAGAAAAGTCAAGTGTGGCTCTTTCCTCACACAGCAAAGGGGCAGCCTGGCACAGGCTGAGGAAAACCTATCCCAGCTGAATGCTGGCTGAAAAATGACCAGGCTCATGGGGTAATGGCTAGATTGGAGTGTGCTGGGATACTGCCAATGGGAACGAGTCCACCCCAACGTGGGGATGGATCAGCCTGTACTGACAGACAGTGTGTGGGTCCTGGAGGGAGACATGCCTTTCCTGCTGCTGCCAGCACATGTTCCTGATCCAGGAGAGGCTGTCTCCTCAACCCCTTGATGTGCTAGATAAAACTGACACTACAGGATAGTTTGTATGGAGGGAACCTGCTTTCTGTCAAGTGTACCTGGAAGGAACCAGAGGGGAACTCCAAGTGACACATAATGCCAGCACTCTGGAGGTGTCTACATTTGTCTCCAGCCTTGTTCCCTGTATCAGATAAACTGATGCCTCAAAAACAACCCTTGTATTACCTGTCTTAAAAGGCTTTACCAAGCTACATGCATGTTCTCTGAGAAGAAAACAAATACCTTTATTCAACAATACATCAAATGAGTGTGTTCTGAGATGGGGAGCCATAGACACTACCAAAATCTCTACATCAAAGACCAAGCAGATTCCTCTCTCAGCCCTGTGATTTCTAGTCAAAGTCACAAAGAACTGACAATTACTTTGTGTTAGATCTGGGACACTGCCCAGAGACAGAGCTGTCTGTGGGTCAGAAGGATGAGCTCACTGACAGCACATACTTCTTTTGGGCTATTTTCAATATCAAAGCCCCTTACTTCTTTTGTGCTGGTTTTAGAAGGAAGGGAGGTGCTGCCGCTTTGTTTCACTTCCTCCTACTGTTGAATAAGAAGTTTCTTCTCCAGCCCCATCTCCTGTTTGGAGAAGAAATTTGGTATTTCCCAGCCTCTGCCTCAATGGATAGTTCTCTTGGTCAGCTCACAGAAATTCCAGCACTGTTGGCAAAATGCTGGGCTGGGATCCCTTTTTCCTCAGCATTACCCTCTTCCAAACTCACAGGGAGGTGGACAGAGCAGGGAAGGAGAGGACTGGAATCAGTTCATGTGCTGAAATCTGTTTTCACTTTGCACTGTCTTGTGCTGCCTCTTGCTGCCTAGCTGCTGTTGCTCTCCACGCAGGTGAGTGCTGGGGATCAGAATCACACCCCGCTGCGAGGGAGCTGGTACCAGCTCTGCCTCTGAAGCAGAGGGCTGCAGCTTCCTTAGCAGAACTTTGGTTGCCTGCTGTTGGCTGTCCAAACTCAGAAAGCTCAGGGTTTGGCTCTCTGTGAGGGCTGTGTGAGTTGGGAGGTTTGCTCTGAGCAGTGGGAAGTGCTGGCTTAGGGTCCTGGTAGGGCCTAACTCTGAACACCTGGATTGAGCAGGTGAGCTCAGAAGGCAAAAGGGGCCATGGAGAAGTCAGTGTTTGCCCTGGAAGGCAGGTGCCCAGAAGGCACCATGCTAAAAAGCAGATCTGATGCTTTAAATGTTACAGCTGCTTCTTGCTCATCGCTAAAAACTTGTCATCAAATACTGGAAATGCAGAGAGTGAACATCATATATCCCCCGGTCATGGTAACCTGCAGTTTTGGCAGGGCAGGAGTTTTGGCAGAGCTGGGCTGCAGCACTCTGATGTCCCTTCCCTTGGCTGTGGCTCCACGTCCCCTCTCTCAGGGCCCTTCTCTGTGTGGCACATCCAGCCCCTGGCAGTGCCATCTCTGGAGGGCAAAGGCAGAGGTTGCTGCTGCCAGGGCTGGGGGAGGGAGTGGAGGAGCAGGACTGAAGAAGCCTCTCACCTGTGTGCTTACACTTGACCTCCCTGCTAATAGCTGGGAGATTTTAGCATCCCCTGCCACATCGTGGAGAGGTCTTGCTCAATCAACAGGGTCTAAATATGTTCTCTAAATATGACAGCATAAGGTTTCCTTCCCAACTGCAAACCCAGTAACAAAGCAGGCTGGAGCCTGGTTTACACTTAGAGTCACTTCCACTGAGTGTTCATGTCCCTAAGTGGAGAGACATGACAGTGATTTTCTATCTGATGGCAATCCTCAGCATCAGCCTCAAAAATGTCAATCTTAATTAAAATTTGTTTATATTTTCAGTGGTAGTAATCCTTATTCTCTCATTGACAATTGCTGCTTCAAGCTCCTAAGCTTAAGTAGGAACAGTAGGAACAGTTTGTCTTTAAATGGCAAGTTTCCTCTTTCCTTAGTCACTGATTTGTGGCTTGTCATAGGTTTACTTATCCTAAAAAAACTAAGCGGAGTTAATGTTTTCCTTTCCCTTCCATCCTTATGAAAGAGCAACTTTTTGAGGAGGACTTTTGGGTACAGGATTATTGTTTAGTTGCTTTTGTGTTCTTTTGTTGTTCTGCCAATACACATCTATCCTTTAATAAAGGGCTGTTATTTTTCCTTTCTCCACCCTTCCTCAGTTGGAGCCTCTTAATTTCAGATTTACAATTGCTTAGAGAGAGGAGTTTGATCTTCCTCATAACTCATCTTCCTTAGCAAAACACTTCAGTGCCATTAAACTGAGACATGGCTACCTTTAGGAATGGCACAGTTTTAATTGCATGCTCCTTATTTTTTTTCCCCCGTATTTTTCTGGCCCTTTCAGTAACCACAGACACAGTCCAAAAGCCCTTTTTTGTAACAGTGTCAGTAATTGTTTACTCCAGGCAGAACAAGCTGGTTTCCACGCTCACTCTGTTGAGAGAACAGCAGGGTCTGTTCTCTGGCCATCGAAGACCCCCCAGCCCTGCGGGTGCGCGGCCGCCGCTCGGACACGCCGTGCCCAGCTCGTGCTGCCAAGGACACTGAGGCTGCACCGTGGCCAGTAATCCAGTGAAACAACCACGATGAACACGGTGGAGTGAGTGTTCTGGAGTGCTTATGTGGGGGCTGGGGAGACATGAGTGCTGTAAGCACGGCGGGTGTGTCTGCAGCACACGGGCAGGTCCCACGTCTCCTTTTGAGGTGAGGCATGGCAAGTGATGGGTGAGCTTGTGCCAGGTGCCTGCCTCTGGATGAGGCATTGCATCTGCAGAGTGCTGGAGGTAAACATGCACTGAGCCACTGAAGACAGTTTTCCGTGTGAGGTGGATAACTCAACCTGGACACAGCCAGCTGGGTGGAAAGTAAGAAGGGTTTAGAGGCATCCTGGGCAAAAGGCACTTTTTACAGCAGAGTTGTTCAGGAATATGTGCTGTAATTACATCTGCCTTGGCTGCCATTTCTACAGCATGTGCAGACTGGTACCTGAGCACTTGTTGAGTGTGCCAGTGGAAGCTGGGGCTTTGCTGAGCTTCTGTTTTCCCTTCCAGAGCCATTTGGATTTTAACAGAATATTTTGCAGTACTATTTCCTTACAAGATCATTGGCATTCTCCATAATAATTAGTATTGATGTCATTTAGTGAATAACCATATTAAATGAGCCCACAGACAAAACTCTGATCTTGACTGAGCTTTGGCACTGCTCTGTGTGTGTGCTCTGCTCACAGAGCTCACCAGACACTGCTGGTGGCCCATGTGTAGCATCACACTCCCTGCCCTGTCCGGGAAGACTTAGATCAGCAGTCTGTGAAAGCTTGTCTTCTCTCATTAAGGTTGCATTTACTTTAATTGGTTAGAACATCTTTTGTTAAAGTACCTCAAATTAGTTCACAAAACACTGGGCACTCTTGTTTCCAGAGGTCACAAAATGGTTTGGGTTGGAAAGGGCCTTAAAGATCATCTCGTTCCACCCCCTGCCATGGACAGAGACACTTTCTATTATCCCTGGTTGCTCCAAGCCCCGTCCAATCTGGCCTTGGACACTTCCAGGGCTGGGGCAGCCACAGCTGCTCTGCCCAACCTGTGCCAGGGCCTCCCCACCCTCCCAGGGAAGGATTCCTTCCCAATATCCCATCGAACCCTGCCCTCTGGCAGATTAAAGGACCCCGTGGAGAGTGTCCCCTCAATGCAATTGTATTCACAGATCAAAGCTTCACCTTGCTACTTCTGTTTTCCCCTCCAGCTGGATGAGCCAGGCCCATGCCTTATTTTGGGATATTTCTAATGCACAGCTGTGCATAGCAGTGTGATGGATAAGCTCATCTGGGAGCTTGGTTTTACATCAGCAAGGGAATCTCTGACCCTCCATTTTGGTTGTCTGAGCCACCTCAAGCAAATACCAGACACAGGGAGACTTGGCCCATCTGGTTTAAGGTTTTTTTACATGCCTTGTTCACCAGCCTGGCATGGTTTGAGTTGGAAGCCAAATGGATGGACATCTTTGTGGCTGCCAGCTAAAAACCAGAAATCCAGCTGGATTTTCTCTGGCCTTCCTGAAGCCAAGCTTGAGCAGATCAGGGCCTGTGAAGGGATAAAACAGGACATGCTGGTGCTGTGGGATTATAAATCCTCTTGCTTGCACCAGAAAGCCTGGGCAGTCGTGGTCTGGGTGGCACAGGACCAGGTCCACCCTTCCCTACACCAGCCAACTGTCAAAATCCTTAAGAGGCACAAAGGGACCTTTGCATCAGCTCTGCTGAGGGACAGCACCTATTTTTCAGAGATTCTGGGAGGGTGACATGCTAGTGTTCGTTCTCCTTCTGATTCCTGTGTAGTCTTGGCCAAATGACTTCACCCCCTCAGCCTATTTTCCATTTATAGTGAGGATTAGCAGTACCTCCCTTTGCTGTTCTAACTGTAGCCTCGAAATAAGAAATTACGCTTATTTTGCATACAAACTCATGCATTTTGCATGCTGTCCCCTGTACAGTCAGACCTTATCTTACATGAGACATCTGATGTATCAGATTATAAATGATAAATACCCATAACCACAAGGACAAGTTTTCTTGAAGTCTGTGTGCATACTGATGTGGGTACAGGGCTGCTCAGTGCTTACTGAATGTTCATTACTACAGCTCCCACTGGCTGCCAAATTTTTTCATATGTCACTGCACAGCCTGCATGGTGTGGGGCATCGAGAAGGAAAAATATGCAGCCTAAAGTGAATAACCTTTTTTTCTGCTGATTTCATGTGATCAGGGGATGCCACACTTGCAATTCAGAAGTAAATGAGTCTGTTTTCCTTTGTGTGTTGTGAGCTTTATTGTTTAATATTAAAGCTGTGTTGTGGAAAGCGGCCCATAAATGGCTAATAAAATCAGCGTTTACAGCCTGTAAAGGGTACCACGACTTCACTTGGTTTGCCTAGGGAGATTTATATTTGAGTTTGCTGTCTGGGGTTTAAGAACTGTCTGTGCTTTTTCTATTAATTATTATTTTGTCTGCTTTTTATCTGGTAACAATTCGGGAATTAAAGTTATCTGTTTTAATCACCTTCTGTAATTGTGACCAACTCTAAATAGAAACTAGATGAAAATCTGACCCATGGTACTTATGAAATATTACTGTTTATTTCCTCCTAACCTCAAAGAAAATGGTTAGGTGTGCAGGTAGCTTAGGTCTTGGACCTAGCACTTCAAACTTCCGAGGGCAAGCCTTGCTCAAGTGTGGAGTTCAAGGAGTTGTGAAACAGATCTTGTCAGGAGCTTTCACAAGAGGTCCTTCAGAGCAATGAAATGCAAGCAAGGTTTACTGGGGTAAAAAGTGACTTGCTGACAAGCCAGTCTCCAGGTGTGTGGAGATGAACAGCTTTCCTCTCTGCCAAAATAAAAACCCCAAAACCCCACATGAAGATATTCAGTGGCTGGAAGCAGAAACCAAACACACCCAAGCCCCTACACTGTTTGCTATCAGACAGTGCATTCCCTGTCCAAGACCAGGACAGCTGTCCCTGCTCCCAGACGTGCCCACACATTCACACTCGACGTCAGCCTGAAGCTGGGGGAGACTTCATAGATGAGGATCTTCAGTTTATTTTCACACAGGACCTTACAGACTCCTGCAACCATCAAAACCCTTCAGTGTAAAATTCTCAAGCCCTTGTGTGCTGTCACTTGGGGCACTGATGAAAGGTTTGGCTGCTCTGGACATTTGGAGCTTCAAACGTCTCTGTTCTTGGTCTTTGGTAGACCTGTAGGAGCTCAGAGCAAGTGAAGTGACGGGGAAGGAATCGCCCTGCAGATACTTTTGTAGCAGGAAAGTTTGAATTAAACTCTGGGGGGTGATGTCATACCCCAGATGGCTACAAGGCCCATTATATTTAGCATGTAAAGCTGTCACAGACTGATATCCTTGGAACTAATGCATGCTCTTCAATTACAAACTCTGCCTTAAGGTGTCTGTTTCTGTGACTCTCTAAGATGACTCTCTAAAGCTGTGCAGGGCTGAGTGCACAGCCAAAGCACGTGTGCTGCCAGCTCAGAAGAGGTGACCCTGTGCACTGCCTTTGCCCTCACAACAGTTCATTACATTGTCCAGCATTTTTGAGCCAGAGAAAGTGAGATTTATAGGTTGCCTGGGGATAATCATCTCAAGAAGAAAGTTCAGTGATATGCAATCTAGTGGAAAGAACAGCAAGTTCCAATATCTGCCTTGTTAGAAGACATCAAACATCTTCATAAACTATTTAAAGGTAGAAATGCTCATTAACCTTTGCTGCAGCCAATTCCTTTCGGAATGGTCAATGCCATTTCATGTGAGTGAGGGGGACACCCCGTAAGGGTGTGCAGGGACAGGGGGATGTTGATGCTTTGAAGTCATTTTCACCCTGGGTCGGTCTTGGAGGAGGCATTGGATAAGCAAGCTGACAACACAGTGACCTCCTGGCTCACCTCAAACAAGCTCTCCAACCTTTCTTTCAGGTGAATTGCAGTTGCATTGCTTTACATCCACCTCAAAACAAACAGCCAGGGACTCTTTTTCTGCCTCCTTTAGTTAATTATTGCTATTTTTAATATGGTGTAAAAGCATTCCATTTTTCCTATGGGGGAAATCACAACCCAGGTTGTTCCTTGCAGAGCCAGGAGAAGAGCAGACTGTTCAGGCTTGGCTTCTTCCTTTGAAACCACCTGGAGGAACTGACGGCCCCATCCCTCTTTGAGGCACCTGCAGCTCTACAGCAATACATCCCTTGGCTGCTTTTCTTTAAATTCTGCACTCTTGCTGCTGTGCTTTAAGTGTGATCTGTTGTTGATAATCTCAACCCCGCCTCTTCTCCTCCCAGCCCCACTGATGCTGAATCAGTGACATTTTTTTCTGAGCTGCCTACATTTGGTGGTTTGCTGCCGACTGCATGTGGCCCTCTCCCTTCAGTGACTTCTGCTGTGTCTGGCACTCTGTGCTCTATAATGTTTCAGAGATTGCTTGCAATTAAAATAAAAAATAAGTAACACATAGCGGGTTCCAACCCAGCCAGCCTCTGTGCAGAGCTTTCCAAGTGGCTCATAGCCCATGGAATTGTAAGGAAAGCTTGAGACACGGCAAGGGCCAGGGAGTATTGTCTTCCCAGGTTCCTGAAAGGCACAATTTCCTGAAGCTTGTTTTATTTTTCCAATTCCTTTGCTCTTGAAAGAAAATGTCAACATACTTAACTTTTCATCTCCTGGTTTCCAGGGGACGCAATGTAATCAGTCTCCTCGCTGGGGAAGGGCTGTGCTTGCATCAAGTGAACTCAACTGATGGTTGGGGCACTCAAGCATTTTGGGCATTAATAAGTTTTGTAACCACTTTAACAGGCTTTGGACCAGGTCGGGAGGGACTAATTGGTTGCAGTTTTGAGTATTCTGCCTTTAGATCAACAAAACATTTAATTTTAAGCACTGCAATACTTCTTCCCACAAAAAAACAGGGACAAAATGTCATCCAGCTATCCTGCTGAGTAATCCTAACAATTATTTCTAGGCTTTTTTTCTCAGTCCTTCTTTGCCCCCACAAAGCCTTTTAGGCATTCTCCAAGAGAGAACACAGAAAAGCTGAAATGAAACAGCTCATGCAGGGAGGCACAAGCAATGTGGGGAATTTTCGTTTAGCAATCCAAGCAGCAGATTTCCGTTATTATAAACACTGGCTGAATTCAGTTGTGAAAATATACAACATTTCATTTGCATGTAAAGTGACAAATTAAAATCAAAAATCCCCCATTTTGCTCTCTGAGTGGAATGTAACACGACAAGCTTTACAAAATGCACCCCCAGGCCGGCGGTGCTGCAGCCGTCGCGGTGAACCTGAACGTGGCGGAGCTTTCAGCAGCACACGGAAACAACTCCACCCAAACACTCAGAGGTGTCTAAGTGCCTAAAACTCATTTCAGTTGGGGGCTTTTTTAGCATCTGGCCCCTAGAAACTAGGAACTGGGTTGGAGTACAGCCACTCTTTGCATGAAGACCAGAAAAGTCCCTTGTATCAGTAAGGGACAGAAGTATTTGGCAGTGCCATATGGTGTAGCACCATAGGAGTGGCTGCATTTATAATAATAATATAATAATAAATAAATTTATTATTTTATGGTGTAGCACCATAGGAGTGGCTGCATTTGGTTTAGGCTAAAAGGCAGGCAGGATGTGCCGGCAGCAGTGGCCAAGTGGTTGTTCAAAGGAAAGTGTACAACCAGCACGTGCACGGAGCAGCCCTTCCCAGCTTCACCATTCCAGGCTGCAGGAAGGAGTTAAGCACGTGCTGATCCATACCTTTCATCGTCCCTGCAGCCTTTCTTGGCCCTTTCCAGGTCTTTTATTCCTTTTTTTGAATTAAGAAGGTCATAGTGGCACAGAGTATTCAGGACAGGCATGAGTGGTGGTGTCTGCATTTTGTGGTAGCTGAAGGAAAGCTGTTTGTTCAGCAGAGAAACTCAACTCATCTCTGCTTCTGGTGTGCTGTGTGTTGGTACTTTGCTGGTATGGACACGTCAGACTGGGCTGTAGAAGTTTCCCTGGTCCACTGACTGCTCAGTCCAGGCTTTTTGATCATTGTCACCCCCCAGTTAATGCAATCTCAGAGAATCCTCTCATGCTGCAGTTGAATAGTCAAAACACAGGGAACGTTTATGCCTGCACCAGCCCACTTTTTACCCTGGATCATCTCTCTTTTCTCCTTGCTTGTTTGACACCTGCTGGATGGTGGCACAGGAGAACACTCCATCATTGCTGCAGCGGCTCAGCTTTGACTCTGGCAAGTTCAGGGCACGGGGAGGTGCCACTGTTCATTTGTTATACTGGCAAACAGCATCAGCCCAGCTGACGCAACCGTGAGAGCTTTCCTCTGTAGAAATTCACTTAATCTTTTCTGACACTCTTTTGGTGTTTAAACAAAAAAAACGTTGGCTTATTCCCATTCCCAGGCACTCTAATGTAAAGACCTGGAGAACTCAAGTGTTGATGAACTCCTTTGTTTTAAATGATTGCAGTAGAACATAACAGAGAGTGGTTTTAACAAGGCTAAATGCAGCCCAAGTTTTCTGAGTGATACTGATGTCTTTTCTTCAGAGACATCAATAGCAGCTGTTTGCTGCCCTCCAAGGCAAGCCAGCCTGAACCGCTCACAGCGGCAGAAAACACAAGTGTGCTCTCTCTTGGACAAAAAGCTGTCTTCTCTGGACTGAGCTCTCACTCCTGATCCTTGGCCGACTGAACCCAGTGGAAAATATTCCCATGACGTGGGATGGGATGTCCTGAACATGTCCCAGAGCAGGAAATGCTGAGAAAGCTCAACACTGCAGTGTTGGGACCATCGTGGTTCAGATCAACTTGGGAAGGGAGAAGCACATTCTCAAACACAGAACACAAGTACAATTGCAGGTCTCAATATAGCTGATTTCCCTGTATTCCTCAAACCAGACTTTTAGAAGAAGCTCAGCAGAAATCATTCCATGTGCTATGTTAGGCGCCATGCAGAGTTCTGTTCCAGGCTGAGGGTCCCCGGGCTCCCCTGTAAGCCAGGGAGGCACATGCTCTGCCTTCTCTGCCCAGCCCCGTGCCTGGAGGTTGACATTTCTCAAGGCAATAGTGTCAGCAAGAGGCATCTCCATAGAGTGTCCATGGAGTGCCAGCCCTGTCCTCTCACCTTGCACAGCAGACTGTAGAGCAAAAGAAGGTGGATAGGAGCTGTGACAGCACTCTGATGACCGTCACGTTAAACTGCGTTCACAGTCACAACCCTCAGGCTTGGGCAAAGTGAACAAATGCTCCTCCTGAGGGCCATATGTTGTGCCACACTCTCACTGCAGCCATCTCAAAAAGCAAACATGTTTTTGGTTTGTTTTGTTCTCTTTCATTCCTGCTGACACCAAATGCCAGCACTAGGCATGGGGAGTGCTGCAGGGAGAAGCCATCAGCTGACGCTGAAGGAAGGGTACTAGAGGCAGCACACTCACAAAAAGATGGTTAATAACATTCTGAAATAAAAAAGATATTCTCTAGCACACAGTGCCCAGAATGGAAGTTATTTTCAGAGCAGGCAGGTGGGAAGAGTAGCAGTGGTATAAAGAAGGGTATTGGAGCTCTCCTTCTGCAGGCAGGAGAACTTGATTCAGTACCAGAAAGGAACGTAGAGCTTGCTTCCCAATACAGTGGAGTGGGATACAGCACAGGGAAGGGATAATGTTTTGGAAAGTGCACCCCACTGCTGTCAGCAAGGGGGGAAATCACTGCAGGTCGCTGAAGATGTGAGGCTGTGCAAAGGGACTCAGAGACTTTCTACACTTTCACTCCTGACAGAGTCAGTGGTGAACACCCATCGCTTGTAGAATCAGACAGAGGCCAAGACCTTTTGGAAACCCCGTCAATTCCCTCAGGACTCTACCAGCACTGCTTTGTCAAAGGTTTCTCTTTGCTTCTGATTTCTCTTTGTACGAGCATAGGCCATCCTGGTGGGGAGGGTCTTTCAGAAACCCTGTGTTGCAACTTTTCAGAGGGAGACAAGGGGCTGAGACAAGGCATCTCATGAGCCTTTTTAATCCCTGACTTCCCTCTGCTCTCCTCTCAGCTCTTTATTCTCTGTCCTTCACAGGGTTTGCCCTGCCCTCACAACAATGCAGAAAGCCATCAGCTGCCAAAGTCACAGTAGGGACATCAACTTAGCTCACTTTGCGCACACAACACCCTGTTCTCGCCTGTCTTGGAAGCACATTCTGTGATGACTCTCCCAGCAGCACAGTTAGTTTCTGATATGAGGAGAGGGAGACGATGTTTCTGTATAAGAACCACAAAGGAAAGTTGTTAAAAACAACCACAAACCCCCAAAACTGTCCCCACCCAAAAGAGCAAGATCCCCGAGGCGCCTGCTCCGGGTGGATGCACCAGGCTGTTCCAGGTGCTCGCTCTCCAGGCTGAGCACTCCCTGCACCAACCCTGCCACAGACCCAGCCCATCTGCCCCCCACAGTGATTAATTAATTAATTCTCGTGGTTACTACTCAATAAGAGACATCTAATGCTCCTGAAAGAAGGATATTTCGATGGCAGTATCTATTTATAAACCCCTTGGAGCGGAGCTGGGGGGAGGCTTCAGCAGAGGAGCCCACAGGCACCAGGCTGAGGGAGGAGAACACTGAGCTGCTATGCAGCTGTCATCCTGCTGGGCAACTATTTTTAAACCCCAAGTTGGTGATTCAGATCAGCATCCTATGGCTTTACCTTTGATGAAGGGTTTCCCCTGCATGAAGAAGGAGCCTGGGCTTTCTCTGCATTTCAAGCATTTCTTCTCTTGTAGAGCAAGGATGTGTTTTCTTAAGGAGGTTGTTGGTCTGGAAGGGAGAGGAACGAGTGTGATTAAAAAAGAGCAAGTGGCACTCACACTACTGCCAACCAACCTGTATAATACTTACTATTTCATCCTTTGTTCAAAGAGGAATGATTATTCAGCATACCCTTTATTTTTAGGCAAGATGGGGAAGCGTGGATTCAACCTCACAGGAGTCCCTCTGCACCGGGGGGTTACAGAAGTACTTAAGGTACGTTAAAACAGATTCCCAGGCTGCCAAAACCCTGCTGGGCTCTGTGTGGCACTGATGCATCCCCAAAGAGGCTGTGAGGTGCCAGGCAAGATGTTTCCTGGCCTGGCTGTGGCACGACCGGCAGGGGTTGCTGCAGGTCCCCGTGCGCTTTGGCAGCACCGCCTGGCTGCAGCCCCACTTGGATTAGTGACGATTGAAACCGCTGCCACGGTGGTAGGAGATATTATTAACCTAGCCCAGTCTTGTTGCAGCGTGCGTGGAGATGATACAAAACGCTGGGACAAAGCTGTGTTAATCGGGGGTATTCAGAGAGCTCACACATCCCTCCCAGCGTGGGCGGGGATGTTGGATGTGTTACCCTCTGAGGTTCAGAGAATAGCAGCAGTAGCAACGTGCTGTTCCTGCTTTGCTGAAAGGCTGTGGATTTAATTTCTGCTTCTAAGTAGTGCTATTTGCAAATCCGTGGAGGGTACAGAGCAGATTTCTAGGACATGGACTTGTATATATTCATCCTTTTCATCCGACATTCTTGACCTTGGGGTATAATGTATGCTTGTGTACCTTTGTACAGTGCCCTTTGCTAGACAAGCGAGGCAAGAAGATGAGCCAAAGGTTGTGGTACTGATCTGGATTTGGGAGACATGAGTTTAATTCTCCTGACGCAGACTTCTTGTGACAAAATCTCGCATAATAAAAACCTTCAGGAGGTGAGGTTCAGCAAGAAATGACACAGAAACTGGGGAAAAAAAAAAAAAAAGATTTGCAAAAGGTAGAAAACATCTTAAGGCCCTGAGTTCTTAAACATCAAGTGCTATGCCTTGCCTGGAGGTCTGAGGGCTTGTGTGTGGGCTTGGCCTTCTGCTCTGTTCAGCTGCAAACAGTCGGAATAATGAAGCTGGACATTTTGGCTGCCTGGATCAAATAGTGATGGTTGTGACTGCAAATTATTAGAAGAGGGGGAAAGTAAGAACATAAAAGGCTGTTTTTCAAGCACTGGCTGCCAGAGCTCTTCACCGGTCAAAGGTGGGTCAGGCAGAGCAGCAGCGGGGTCAGGAAAAATCCTCCTGGGATATCTCTGTTCCCATCCTGTTGCAGAAGAGTTCACACAATGGCTGCATCCAGGGAATGGTGGCAACCCTGAGCAGATACATCCTGGTGATCCATTAATTTATTTATTTCCCCAAACTCTAGAGACACTTTAGAAGAATTTCCTAAGGTGGCTATAACAATTTCTACAGGTTAGGCAGACAGGTCTAACCTAATTTCCAAGGATGATCTCCTCTCCAGAGGTGGCAGAAGGGTTATGTTAAATGGCACGTGTAGGCAGCAGACTTGAAGGCATTTATTGTAAGTCCAGTGCAGCAGCCAGTGCAGCCAAGGTGTCCTGGACTCCTGGGAACCTCTAGGAGGAACAAAGGCTGAGAGTCAAGGAGTCTGAAGCTGGTTTTTGGGGAAGAGCAACATTATTTCCACAGCAGAAATCACCCACTCCAGTTCTTTAGGTCCATGCTCTCTGAGAGGATAGGCAGGACAAAGCAGGAGCATCTTTCACATATCATGAGTTTCACTGAAAAGTATTTGCTTTCTTCGTTGCCCAGGGTCCATCCAGCTTTGGCCACCACACCAACACCCTTGTATGATCTGATCCAACCACTGGAGGGACCAAAGATACAGTTAGAGAGAAAGTTTTATCATGTAAGGGATTTAACTTCACCTCCAACTGGCAGGGAGACTTCTCTCCTGTGGGCAGAGGATGAGAGCACGTGCCTTTCAGTCCTGTGTGTTTCAGTCTTGCCATGTCCACACAACAGATCCTGAGGATAGGGTCTGCTCTCTTGTTAGCAAAGGCCTTTAATTATGTTGCTATCTCAGGAAACAAGAATGAGTAGTAATCCAGTAGATACAGCAGAGGTTGGGAAATGGTTGGCCAAGGAAGTTTTTACCGGTGGGAAATGTTCCCTTGGCAATGGCAGGCAGGGAGTGCTCCTGTGCCATATGGTCTCCCTGAGCCTCCCCACATCCAGTGGCTGCCCCAACCCTCAGCATGGGCAGGACACTGGTGGAGCAGTGCCCTGGCTGGTCCATCTCCACTGACACCAGCAGTGAGCACTCTGGTCACCAGCCCATCCACACGACCGGGGTTCCCAGCGTGAGACAGCAAACACTGCCCCGTCTGCAGGGCCTTGGTTGGGAGATGCTCATGATGCTCATGGAAACACCTCTGCCCACGGCTGTGGAGCAGACCCAGCACTGCTTGCTGGAGCAGCTGGGGCTGGAGGTGGAGCTCGCTCAGCACGAGGGAGAGCAGGCGGCCGAGCAGCAGGGAGGAAGACCTGCCAACCACACACATCACTGGGAGCCTGAAAGCAAACAATTTGTTTCACTAGTTTGCCAAATAACATCTATATTATGAAGGCCAAACACTGCTTATCCCTCCTCACTGCAGGCTTCTTGCTTCCAGGATGAACGTGTTTCCTCCAGTTCATAGCTGGGGAAAGGTTGGGAAGAGCTCGTCTTTGCTGCAAGTCAGTGAAGTTGGAGGGTGGGTTTGTGCTTCTGTGTATCACTTCAGCTTTCCCTGGGGCCAAGTTTACTTGTGTCTGTGAGTCTTGCTTCATCTTTTCTCAGCTTTGAGTCTGTACCTGTTTATCCCAGTTTTGTGGAGCTCCAGGTTGCACAGCAAACACCTGGGAAGTGCTGCCTCCCAGCTGGTCCCTGCGGCTCCAAGGCGTGCCTGATGTTCTCTTAAAAGCCTAAAGGGAATTCCAAGTGGTCACAACTCACATCTAAGGCCATTTTTTTCAAAGAGTCGGCTTTGCATCCTAAATTACCAAAATTCCTGGGTTTTGCCTGGAGCTGGTCAATATAGGTCATGCCAACGCTCAAAGTTCTGTATTTAATATTAATTAGTGCACGTGTATTTCAGGGGAGCTGTTTGACCTGAGCCCTCAGTACATCAGAGGAGCAGAGGACATCTAGAGAACAGCAGAGGGAGGGTGACAATAGGAGTGGAAAGGTGTGCAAGGGCTGTAGGGTACTTCAGTATCCCAACCTTGTGCTACAGTAACTGAGCACTCCTAATCCTCCACAAAACTGAACAGTGAACTGTCCAAAAGCAGTTAATGTTCAAGCTGCAACTGACTCCTCTGATTTTCCCTAAGTGGCAGGGTTTAAAAGGAAAATTGATGAGGAGATGGATGTGACATATGACTTACAAGGGCATTAATGTGACTCTAGAAAAACATTCATAGTAGCATAAGAAAAATAAACACAGTGGAAAAGTATTTATGGATCTACACTGACTATAATGGTCGCTAAAACAATTTCCTTTTCTGTCTCCCACAGGAAAAAAAAATGAAACTAGGAAACAAAATAAACCCAGAAGCTTCAGCACTGCCTGTTGCCTGGTGTTTACAGGCTTTCTGGAGCTTGAAAAACACTGGCTGTGCCTGGATATAGGCAGTGACACACAAAAACACTTGCTGACCTTTGCAGGAGCTGTGGTGCTTTCCCTGCTCTGTCAAAACACATTTGGGGGTTGGTGGTTTGCAAGTGGGCAGGAGAGGAAGGCAGAGAGAAGGGCTGGAGGGTTTGGATGTGGCATAACTAGGCAGGCAGCTTCCCTGCTGCTCCCTGTTGTTCTTTCCCATCGTGGCTGCAAAGATATTTTCCTCTAGTGCTTCAGCTTCATTTAACTCTCCCTTTGATCAGTGTTTATAGAAATGTAGCTTGGTATAAGCACTAATATCCCTAAATGCTGTAAATATATATCTATAAACACTGAACAAAACATTGCCTATATAACAAACAGAGACCAGAACTGTGAATTAGGGCCCCAGACAAGGCAGATGCACAGAAACAATTCTCAAGGACTTTGAAGTTAAAAGCCTGGCTGTGTAAATGTAAGAGCTTTTGTAAGTCAAACTAAAAGTCTCATTAACGCAAAACTTCCATGATCAGAAACCTGACTAGTTCAATGAGAATCCCCAAGGACATGAGTATTTAGCACACTTTCTAATTAAAAGCAGAGAATTATGGCACAGCAGTTAAAATATGGTTTCTACTTGCCTGGGAAATATGCAGTAGATGGTGTGTGCAGAGATCCCCTGCCAGGGCTCTTTGCAAATAGGACATGAGCAAACCAAGGTACAAACAGGCAGGAGTGAGAACCTGAGAGTGGCTTCTCTGTGTGCTGGGATGTTGTCACCTTGGGTGAGAAAGCAGATGATCTTTTTTGGGTGCTGCAGAAAGCACTGCTCTGGGCTCCCCCCAGACCTGAACTGTGAGGAAACACTGCTCAGACACTACTGAGGACAGACAGAGTGTGCCCACTACACTCCGGGGAGATTGTGCCTCTTACCTCGTGCAGGGCGATCTCTGAGGGCTCTCTGCCTATTGTTGCTCCCAGCCTGCTCTCCTTCCCATCTGGGCCAGGACTGGGAACGGCTGGGCTGGGCAAGGGGGTGTCCATGAATCCCTCCCTGCTGAGCAGAAGCTGTTAAAAAGGGCCAGATATTGATAAAGCTGTCCCTGGGCTTCAGTCCCACCAGAGGAAGCAGTTCAGGTTTCTGGCTGGGTGAGCTGATGCTCCATCTCACATCACTGGCAGAGAACACTGGACAAGGAGCTGGATCTGTCCCATCCACAGGGTTTGGAAATGGAGGTGTGTTTGTGGCAGCCACGATTTGTCCGGTTCTGGGACACCAGTTGTGTTCTGGTGAATTGTATTAATTAAAGCTGGGAGAACATTTCTGAAGAAGAAATAACTGACCATTTAATAAAATCATTCTGTATTGGGGAGTAGTGAGGGAGAGGAATAAATTAAAACCTTTTTCTAATAACTCTCTTAAAAAAACTACTTTTGTTTCAATTTCCTGTGGTTTCTGGAAGCTGTGAAGAATATGAGAACTTCACCTAAAAAGAAGTATTTTAACTAATGCCAAAAGAAATTATGCCATCAAAAATGCCATGGACTTTTTAAAAAAATATTTTAAAATATATTTCTCCAACATTAAAAACAGAAAGTCATTTCAGTTTGTTACCGAAGGAAAACCATCCCCATAATCATATGTGACAATGAACTGAAACATCATTTCTTGCATGGTTCTGGTGTCAGGACTGCAACCTGGCTGAATTCCTGGTAGAGAGCTCATCAGAATTTAAAAGCAAAGCTCCTGGTGAAGTTATTAGGCTAAATATTCTGCTCTTTTTAGGTTAAATGTTCTGCTTTTGGGCATTCTTTGCTGTTTCCCTTGGGTATGACGATCTCTGTTTCTGCCCTAAGCTCTTTTTATGCTCTCCTCCTGGTGTCTCTCTGTGCCCTGCTTTAGAGCAGCTGGCGTGGGTGGGGAACCCGTTGGGAGACTGAGGCTTTTGTCAAACGAGGAATCTGTGGGTCTGTGTGGAAGCAGTTTGTCTCCTGGACAGAGGAGATACAGTCCCTGCTGTGCTGGTTCCAAAGCCGATGTTCTGAAGCACTTTCCTGCCCTGCTGTCAGACCATAACCGCGTAGGGAGAGCCCAGAGTTATGAAAGGCACCTTTAGAGCTCTTGAAAACTGACTCCTCGAGTACAGATTTGGGGGTTAGGATGAATTGGAAAGCCGATGGGTAATGTAAATGTGTTTGAGAATGCTTTGCATTCAGGGCCACCTCCTGAAGTTCTCCCTTCTTCAGGCAGAGACCAGCTGAGTCCCGAGGGGAAAGACAAGGACACTCCTTCATTTCTGGCAGGTGTCGAGCCTCGAGGGGAGTGTCAGCACACCAGGATTGCTGAGAGCCATGCTTGCTTCAATGCTGTATGGCACTCATTTTTGGAAACTGGAGGTTGTTTCCTTAAGCACTAAATACAGAATATCACATTCTTTTGAAACATTATTTCAGGAAAAAAATTCTCCAAAGCACTGAGATGAATAGGAAAAGGGAAGGGTGAGCATCGAAGAAACAAATGAATTCAAGTGGCTTTACTTGGAGCAGGTAATTAAAAAGTGGAAAAGCAAGAGCAGACAATTGGTTACAGGTACTGAGCTGGGGGTGTTCTTGGAATGAAAGGTTATCCAGGCCTTTAGTGTTCCCTGCCATCCTCTCTCGGATGCCTTCAATGCCTCATCCAAGCCCCTGTATTTCTCTGTGCAGAATAACCAGGGCAAGTAGAACTATGTAAAATAGGCTCTCATTATTCTTTTATTGATAGCAGTATTATTATTTTAATGAGCAGTTTGTTCATTATTGTTACTGCTCTGGTTTATGAGCCTGTGCTACCGTTTGTGTAAGAGCTGCCTCGTGAGCTGTGAGAGAAGCACATTGCACTGCATCCAACTGACTTCAGGCCACACTGGTGGGAATCAAAGAACCGACTGGGTTTATGATTTCAGCGAAATTGGCACAAATATGGCTTTTTGAAAATGTAGAAGCTGCCGACATGGTACGAAAGGTGTTTTTGCAGAGAATTGCCTTTGGATTTAGCGGAGAACAGGTTTTTCGGCTATCAGTTTGACTGGGTCTCTTAATGAACAGCTGTTCCTCATTGGCAGCCACCAGTTTCTTGTGGATTATTTCTGAAACAGCAAGAGACAGCAGCAATCATTTCTGTTACCCTTGACTAAAGGCTGCCTGTCAAAATGTTTCTTCAATCTCTGTAGTAAGGATTAGGGTATTTTTCCCAGCTCATGAGATGTTAGGTGATTTCAAAGTATTTCCCAGTCTGCTTCAGGATTCTTCCAAAAAACCTGATTTGTGAATTTTATGTACGAAGAAAACAAATGTTGTTCAGCTCAACAGAAACCTTTCCTTCAGGAGAGCCAAAAAGCTGTATCTTCCCTTTGACATCCTTTAAACAGCTTTTTTTTTGGTGTTAAATGAAGACAGTAATTTTTGAAATGTTATTTCAAGGCAGAAATTAGGAAGTCTGAGGGTTTCATTTTGAAAATGCAGAGTGAAGATGCTTCCACATCTTTGAAAGTCTTGGAGACGTAGTCAGTGAAATTTTTGTCAGACTAGACCTTGCTAGAGTTAGCTTTGCAAGAATGGCAGAGTACAAGCAGATTTAATTTCAAACTTTTTAAATTGTAGCAATGCAAAAGCGGGGCTATTTTGGGAAGTTCCCCTCTGTGAGAGCTGCTGCTGAAATTAGTAGCTTCTGGTGCCTGCCATGTGGCTGTACTTTTAATATAGGTAACCCTGAGCCAAGGTTGGAGACTAATGTCCCACTTAGTTTCTCACCAGTGAGCTGCAGCCTCTTGCCCTTTTCTCCTTCCACTCAGGATGTTCTTAGTCCAGGTTAATAATTGCAGTGAGAAGGAAGGAGGAAAACAGACTCCACGAGACTGGGTGAAATATAAACAGAAGAGACACGTCTGTGCTTCAGGCTCACTTAGTAAGGAGGGAAGAAAGGAAGAGCACACCTGGATCAAACCAGAAACTCCCTCAGCATTTCTTGGGGTAAACACTGGCAGATTTTTAGCAGCATTTCCATTTCTGATGCTGAGGAAGGTGTTTATGACACACCTGGTTGATGCTGTCAGGGGTTTATCAACGTGTGTCCTCCCCACCCTGGGTAATACTCTGGGAAGCATCAGTGCTGTTTGGGATGTTGAGGCTCCCGTTACATCTGTTCTTCATTTGGTCCCTTCCAAGCTCCTGAATGCCTTCAGGAGCCAGGATCAGCCTCCTCCTCAAATCTCTTTCTGCTTTGCTTTTCCCCAGTATATTCCACATCTGACTAAGACAGTTTTCTTTCTGCTTGCATTTTCACAATATATATAAACTCCAACATAATTAAATAAACCAGTGCTGAAACCCCCTGAAGAACAATTATCTTTTCTCTGAAATAGTTCCATCAGAAATCTTGGAAAACTGACATGTAATTAGTAGGTCCAACCCCACTGCAGCACTAAATGCAATGCATTAGGGCTCCTAACTCTGACTTCTCCAGGACTCCAGTTGACCAGCAACAGCAAATTTGTGAACGATGTGCAGACGGACTGTTTTTATACACAGTGTTAGTCCAATGATCTCAAAAACTGTTTAAACACACTACACTACTCCAATCTTCATCATGCTTGCCAGGCTTTTCTCCTCCTTATTTGGATAGCCTCACCTTTAAATGGCTTTTCTCTGCCATCTGTATGATCAGAGGGAAAGAGTAGTCTTGGAGATTAGACCAAAACCAGACTAAACCTTAGCAGAATTGTTTCCTTGATTCCAGTTGCCTTAGGTGCCTGAACACACCAAAATTTGCCTGACAAGATGGGGGTCCAGTGCAGGGTGCAATGAAGTCAACAGGAAGGTGAAAGAAAGCCAGTGGCTGTGTATGAGGGGCTTGTTGAACACGGAGCCATGTCCTGGGCAAACCCAGCAGCAGCACTTTAAAGCCTGGCAGCATCAGTGAGGGAGGATGCTGCTGGCAGGTCTCTCACAGTTTCTGAAGGGAAAGGTGTGCCAAAAGGGAACATGGCCCTAGAAGTTGTTAGTTCTTCTAAGAGCAGGTTGAGTTGCTTTTATTTTTCCAAGTGTGCACCTCCCCACTGATTCAGAGCAGCTGATATGCCAAGACACCAGGAGGATGACTCCTGGGGAAAAAAAACCTGCTGATAGAAAGGGAAATTTCATACTTAGATATCTGGAGGCTCCTTTTTATCATAAAAGAGGAAGGGCAAGCTGTGCAAGACAAGTATTAGTCATGTTATGTAATTCACTATTGCAAATACACAAGTTCTGGGATGAGAAGGGACTTGGGTGAAAACTGATGTAAAACTTATTATTAACACTAGAGTGGGAGGACTACTTTATCTTGAAAGCACCCCATATAAATATTTTCAGAGGTAAAAGATGATGTGAATCTGCAGGGCATTAGGAACTAGAGGGGATGACAAGTCTGGAAACAGGTTTTGCAAGGAAGCTGCTCCTTGGGGGCACTGGTGAAGTTTGGGACATGCTACTCTTTACTCTCCAAGCTACAAATAGAGCTCCAGGCACAAACCTCCTGGCAGCTGGGCTCCTTGTGCTCCCTTCCAGCTTCCCTGCACCCCACAGTGATCCAGATTTGTTTCTCATAAAAAACATTGAATGACTCCTCGTGGGAAAGCTCTTGTGTTTGGTTTGGGCTGACAGTGATTTCTGCCCTCCCTTGGGTGTTATCCCAGAGGAATGTCAGAGGAAATTGGGATTTGATGCTGCAGTTTCTTCCAGCCTGGATGGCTTGCCATTGCTGGGGTGGTGATGCATTCCCTGTTAGGAAAGGGCTTAGAAACCCCTGGCTATAAAAATGTGGAACGACCCTCTAAAGGGGGCGTGGGCAGCGCGGTGCAGACACTGAGGAGCTGAAAGCCCCAAGGAAACCTTGGTGTGGACAGTCCCCACTGCTCAGCACGGGGAGGAGGACAGAGCCCAGGGCTGCCAGCATTGCAGCTCCTCCAGCCCAGCCAGGCTGAGGGAAGAGCAGTGGCAGAGCTGGGAGAAGGTGCAGCCAAACCTGCGTGGGCTGTAGCAGAGGTAACATGGAACATGGAACTCAAGGGCCACTGGTCCTTCAGCTGTGAAAAAAGACACCTGTGAAGGGGTATCACAGGAGAGATTTTGTTGTTGGAAAGCCTAGAAGAGATGGGGAGCACTGCTGCCAGAAAGGGAGGACTAATTAAAGGACTAATTACCACAAAGAAAAGTGAAGATGATGACAACGGTTAAACAAAGTCACCTTAAGGGTGTGCAGTAATTCAGCAGTGACATGTACCTTCTCAACCTACAAGGTGACAATTAAAGGAAATATCAATTCCTACAAAAAAACCAACTGTGTTTTCAGTGGCTGAGTGCCAGCTCTGTCTCCTCTCTTCAACAAAGGGTCACCCTTGCTCCAAGACCTCCAGCATCCCGTGGCCAGGGGGGATTGCTGTGCCACGGCTGCCACGAGCAAGCTGGATGTGAAGCCCTGGATGTGAACCCTGCTGGATGTGGGCAGCAGAGCTTGTGTGGACAAGGTGATTCCGAGCAGGAAAGCCCTGGCTAAGTCTCTGCACGAGCAGCTGAGTGGGGTCCTGGGCTGCCTTTGGCCCTCTGATGTGTGAACACAGAGCAGCACTGAGGATCCAGCTCCTGCAACCTGTTAACATCGTGGAGGAAAATACAAATTTCTGCCCTTGAAGAAGTGAATCAGAGGAGTCTGTGATAGGGGAGCACGGCATGGATGAAAGAAGAATGTGAAGGACTTTGAACATGTAAGAGAGTGTGAACAGTGGCGATCCCAGAAGGGAAATTCTTCAGGGAATTAGAAGGAAAATAGATGTTAGGGAGTCAGGATTAAAACTGTTTGAAGTCAGAGGGGGGAAGCTGGATCTTAGTTTTGATCATGAAAAGGCTGAGAGAAGGGTGAGTAATCTGAAATCAAAGTACAGAAATCAAACCTGAACATTAAACAACCTGCAAATCCCTTTCTTGAAGAGATGAGATCCAAGGACCCAATAAAGCAAGGTGAGGGGTTTTCTTAGATCCGTGTAGAGGAACAGCTTCCACCAGGAGAGGGGTCCAAAATTCCCCCTGGTTTGGCAGAGAAGGGGCGAGAGAGAGACATGAATAAGTTTTGCTACAACCCCTGAAGGAAGAACCAGCTGCTTGCCCATAGCCCCACTCACTGAACAGGGCTTTTGTTTTACTTTTCATTTCAGCAGGAACCGCGTTTTCTCTCCTCTAAGTGTCTGTTTCTGGCACTGGCCACAATACTGACCTTTTTCTGTCTCTGCTGAGGCCTTCAGATGATGCCCCTGAGTGGGGCTGGCTGGGAGCCAAAGGGAAAATCAGGGCTTCTGCTGCCAGATCCCTCCTTAAGCTGCTGCTGAGCCCTGTGCACGTGTGTGTGGTGTCCTGCCAAGCTGATGGGCTGGAGCTTCAGCATTAACAATGTTGACTCAGGCCTGAAGACTTTAAAAGAATCTATATCAACAGATTTTAAAGATCTTAAAATATACAGCTTGAGTAGCCCTAGGTTTCTCAGGCAGCTGCCAAATCAAACTGAATAATAAAATAAAACTGAATAATAAAGTGATCACACAGTGTAAGATCAAGACAGGGCCGAGTTGAGGCACCTCCAGTAATTAACTGGATTGGGAGCAGCCTCCTGACAAGCCTGGAGTTTCTGCTGACATGCTGAGAGCCAAAAACAGCAATAAAATTTCTCCAAGTGAAAAGAGCTCTTCCCTCGCCTCTGGACTTACTCCCTGTTTACTCCTTCTGCTCTTTGCTGTCGGTAAAACCGAGGCAGGAGAGGTGCCAGGCAGGGCAGGCGAGCCCAGCATGAGGTGCCGCTGGTCTGCAGCAGCAGTGCTGGGGAGAAGAGCTGGGAGGGATCCAGGCCCAGAGGGACCCTGTGGGAGGGGGAAGGTCAAAGGAGGAGCAGACCCCAAGGAGGGTAATGCTGATGGAGACGTGAACCTGGCAGCAAAAAGCACAGTCCCTGCTTTTAGACTGCTGCCCACACCTGGGACACGGCTGTCCTCTTGCCTTCTCCCCAAGGGCTGACAGTGCAAGTCTTGTGGGTGCCAAGCCTGAGCCCAGGGATGGATTGGCACAGGAAGGGATGGGCAGGAATGGATGAATGCAGAAAGGGATGGGCACAGAAAGGGATGGGCAGGAGTGGATGAATGCAGAAAGGGATGGGCACAGCAGTGGATAGGTGAAGGAAGGGATGGGCACAGAAAGGGATGGGCACAGGAATGGATGGGCAGGAATGGGTGGGTGCAGGAATGGGTGGGTGCAGGAATGGATGGGCAGGAATGGATGGGCAGGAATGGATGGGCAGGAATGGATGGGCACAGGAATAGATGGGTGCAGGAATGGATGGGTACCTACCCCCACGCACCCTGGCTACCCAGCATTTCCCATTCACCAGGCCAGCTCCCATCCTTTCTCGACTTCTGTGTACTTGAAATTCAGAAAAAAATCCATATTAAAAGCCTAAAAAATTAAATAGCCTTGAGATGCTCATTCTTTGTGAGTTGTATTGCAGTGGTGACTCAAACCCCCAAAAAGCCCAACCAGGAACCCTCCACTTACTTTAAAGCTACATATGTTTTGGTTGGGGGCCTAAAGATTTTTTGATGGAAGGATTGCATTTTTTGATAAAAATATCCTGGCAAAAATGAAGCTATTGGGAAAGGGGAGCCACTTTTTATTCCTTTTGGGTGGCATTTTTCATGAGATAAAATGTAATTCCTGAGAAGGTCCAACTTTGATCGTTTTTCATTCTTAAAATGTTTCTTTCTCTCTAGGCTTGTGGCATCAATTTCCCATTGTCCTTTCAGAGTGCCAGGGCAAATATATCTTTCTATTCTGGTATTGTCTCGAGGTAAGGTTTATAGGGAAAGGTAATACCCTTCCTTAGAGAGACTGAAGAACTGGGAAAAAAAGGAACTTGTTTTTGGGCATAGAAGTCCTGTCTGCCTCCTTTGTTTATAAATTACCCTTCTGTTCTCCCAGAGACCTTCCTGGCTCTCCACTGAACTCCAGCACACACACTCAAAAAGCACGGTCATCATTTATCTTTACTGCTACTGCAATCTCCTCTTCACCTCTGCTTTCTCTCCTCCTTCAGCTACTCACTCTTCTCTGTTTTGCAATCTTCTCAAGTGGCATCTGTAGCTGATATTTTATTACTAGTGTATGCCTTTTTCTAATCCTCCATTATTTGGGGCATATCCTTTGTTATCTGTGTTAGTCTTTTCTATGCCCTGGGGATATTTATCCCTAATTGATTCACATAAATGGGAAGGTAAACTGTTAGATTACACATTTTACTTGCAGTGGGACAACCCCTGGAGCTTTAATTCTTTCCTTTCCTGGTGGTGTTATGCACAGCTGGTTGGAGCTCACATGGAATCCAGGTGGGGTCTGCAGTGGGCTGAGCAGGATTTGTGCTGCCGCCTTTGTGACTCACTGGCCACACGGGGAGATGTCACAGCTCCCACAGGAGTCAGGGTCAGATGTACCTCCACCCCTCCGTGGGGAAAATACCCTCTGCAAGCCTTTCAAACGGGCAGGCAGGCTGACTGAGCCTTGGGGAGGAGGGAGGCAGTCGGTTCTGTTCAACATTTCCATTAACAACAGGGATGATAGAATAGATAGTATGCTTATTAAACTTACAGATGGCACCAGGCTAGGAGGGACTGCAAATATATTGGGCAGCAGGATGAGAATTCAAATGAGTTCAACAAATTGCAGAAGTGGTTTTTTGGGGGAAAAAAAGGGAATTAAATTAGAGACAAATGCAAGGCATGAAACTTGGGCTGGAATAATCAGTGTGGAGTATGAGGAAGAGGCAGTGGTTCTGTAAAAAGGAAACTGGTGAGTAGAGGAAAGCAAAGGCTGGACCAGGAGTTCATGAAGTTTCAGTGTCACACCGGGGGGAAAAAGGCAAGTATAGGTAGGACATGAGTAACAGGCTCCTTTTACAGCAGAAGTGATGCAGAAGAGGTGTTTGAAAGGCTTTTGGACGGTGAGCAGTGTTCAGCACAGGCTGAGGAAGAGCATCTCCATACAGAGATGATCCTGCTGTGGGGCAGCAGGATGAAGCAGCTCTGTCTCAAGATCCTTGAGTCCTGTTGTCTCCTGAATGTGGTTCCTGCCCTTGTGCCCCACACTTTCCTGCAGGGCACCTGAGGAGGGGAGAGAGCAGTGCTGGTTTAGGATCACACAGGGGCTGTGCACAGCCCAGTCTCCCTGGGAGGCAGCGACAGCTCCACATTCCTCCTGCTCCCACCACCTTCCTGCACTGCTGCCCAGGCTGTGACCCCTGGCGGGGTGTTCCTCTAGGATGTCAGCATCAGTTTGTCTTGGTAATGTATGAAGCAGGCTGTAGGCAGACCGGGAACATAGGCTTTTCTATTATTTTTTTCTCACTTCACTAGACATAACACTGGTAAGAGGAGGATATGAGTTTAACTATGCTGTTGGCCTTGAGGCTTTAGGTATCAAGGAGAGATTATTTCAGAGATCAAACTGAATGCTGATTTGAGGGAGTAGCTCATCCCTTTGGAGTGCTCCAGAAGGAAAAGGGAACATTGTCAGTTCAATCTACTGTGGAATTTATAGTATTAATGATCTGAAGAACACTTTAGGGATTTCTGTCAGATGTCTATTTTAATTTAAACTCTTGGGTGTTTAACTACCCAAAATATTGAGTTCTAGTCATTATAAAAACTAATAACTGGCTTATTTTGCTGCTAATTTAGAAATGGAGGTTAATTATCTATAGTGAAGGGATATGGTACTAATCTAAAGTCTACCTGAATAAGACACTGTGGTTAATTGATTCCCCATGAAATGACAAAAGATTCCTTCAGAGGGAAAAGGTGTTCAGTATTCTGGGCTTTCTCAAAGGCACTAGCAATTGCTTCTCATGAAAGGTTTTTTTGTTTGGCTTAATCAGCTGTACTTTATCCTTCTCTTATCGTTACTAGTGGTTTATTTTTATGAACAAAAAATTAAAAAACAACCCAGGAGCATTGGATGATTATGAGTTTCCCAGGTGAGAGCCCACCTGATGCACCCCTGTGATTCACAGTGTACTGGGTGCTTACAGCAATCCATTCCCCCACTGGGCTCGTGGGAATTGTTTGATGTCCAATCCACAGACGTGGGACTGCCCCATCAACTTGGTATCCATGCTGGATCTGGATCCGTGGGTGCTTCTGCAGAGCTGCTCGTGGGTGAGAACAGGCAGGGTTTGGCCCAGCTGACTTTTCCAAAATCACTGAGTGCTTTATTCCCAGAGCTGAAATTGCTTCCTCGCTCTCTGTCCCGTGTCATCTCTGTTCTGCCATCCCCTTTCTCAAGGCTCTGAACCTGCCCACTCTCCCACTAGTTTATTTAATAAAAATTACTTTCTAAGCCAACTGCAGGCAGCTAAAAAATTAATTTAAACTTCCCCTAAAGTGTATTTGTCAATGTCCACTGTTGTAATTCATTGTGTTCTGTCCTGGCATCCCCTGAACATGGCAGTGTCAGAACTCTGATGATGTAGTGCATTCTTTATGTATAATATATCATGAGAACAGTTTCAGCTTCAATGATATATGAAGCCAGCCTAGGAGGATTTTGAAAATAGACCTAAATTTAGAGAATTTTTTTGTGTAGTTTTGAGTGCTTGAAGGCTTCACCTGAAGCATTTACTGAACACCTAAATATTTTTCCCTTGCCAAGTAGGAGCTGGCAACGTCAATTGACCTCTCGGGGCTCTGCAGGTTGGCTGCCCAAACTGCAAAGCTTATGTGTGTGCATCACAATTATTTACCAAAGTTATTTTGCCACACTTGTTGTATTTAAAACAAAATACTAGATGTGATAGCGGTCTAAACTGGGCAACATGCATCTCAGATGTGCCGATGGGCAATGGGATTGTTTATGGAGGTGTGAGGGGTGTTCTTTACTGCGTGGGATCAAACCTCCCTTCTGAGTCCTGCATTGCCCCAGCAGCCATCAGGCTTGTCTTGTAAGAACTGTTTTGTGAGGAATGCGTTGGGAAGTGAAGCTGGATGTAAGTGTGGAGAGAGCAGGAGAGCAAGAAAGAGCTGAGAACAAAAGCTGGAACGTGTCAGCCACGAGCAGGTAAATATGAGGGCAAAAATGCCAGGAAAAGGGAAGAACTGGAAACAAGAAAGGGAACAACCACTGATCTTTTTTATGAGCAAATAGTCTGTTACCAGTGCAGGTCAGGACTTTCTTTTGAAATTGTTCTTCAGTGGAAACTTTAGAAAAATTAAATAGAGACATAAACAGAGACCATCTACCTCCTGTTCTTCCTACTTCACATAAAAATGCAATTCTTCTCATCTCTCCCCCTCTTTCCAAGTTTTATTTTCTTTTTTTGACAAAGACCTATATTCCAGCTGGATTTCTTCTTACACTGAGCTCATACAGTGGTATGAGGTGAGCATGAAATGCACTTTCTGCTGATGTGCCCCTTCAATAGGAAGTAATTCCTGCACCTTTCAAAGAACCTGCCTTCAGCTGTCAGGGTTGTGGTAGAGAAAAAACTCCTCGAGTTTGAAGATAGCATTTAAAGTGTTATCTAACAGCAGCAAACATTTAGCCCAGCTCAATGTTCCAACTTAATTACCAGGAAAATGCTATACATTATGAAGATCTAAATAATTCAACAAGCCTTGTTTGAGTCTTAATGTTCTTTGGATTTTTTTTTTATTACTGCCTTTTTAATGTGCTTTTCATTTGACAGGACAGAAGCACTGGTCAGCATGGACTTCTGGCAGGGGGGACACGTCTTGTTTTGCATAAGACACAACACACTCTTCATTAGGAGAGAAATCACAGAATCATAGAATCAGATGGGTTGGAAAGGACCTCTGAGATCATCAGTCCAGCCCTTGATCCACGACCACCACAGTTACTAGACTGTGGCACTCAGTGCCACAACCAGGCACTTCCTAAAGGGCAGAAGCCCCTTTGTAGCAGCCTGTTTGTGCACAAACTTCAGCAGGTTCAGAGTGGGCAGAATGCTCAGCACCCAGGGAGCTGGCTGTGGTGAGGTGACTCCTGACATGGACTGAAGTTAGTTGCTGCTTGTGATGACTTATATTTATATGACATGCTACAGCTACACCTGAAGAAACAGCGCTAAGGGAGAAAGAAAGGGGAAGTATTTTAGGCTGAAAGAGCAAATGGAACAAGGAGGTAAATACTGAGCCAGTGCTTGTTCACCTTTTGGATAAAAGCTTTGATGAAAAAGTCAATCTGACTTCAGGACCTTAAATACCCAGTTCCACAGTGTGATGTGGTGTGCACCACTGATGCAGCACAAACTCTGCTCACGCAGAAACTGTGAGGAGCTGGAGTACCACTGGAGTGCAGCTCCCACCACAGCCCTTCCCTGGGCTTTTCTCCCCACTGTCTCCCTGGCCCAGCCTCTTCTCCCCTGCCCAGCACAGCCCAGTGTCTCTACAACACAACCCTTGGACAAGGCTCTGAGTGGGGTGAAGGCAGCTCAGCCCTCCTGCCCTGGAGGTGGCCCAGCCGGAGGTGTAGGTGCTGTAAATCCTCCTGCCCCGCGCGGGGGCCGAGGCAGCTTTGTGGGTCAGCAGATGTTCCTGCCAGAGGGGTGCAGTGTGTGCACTCTGCAGTGGGCTCAGAGCAGGCACTCCTCCGAGGAACAGCCCTGCACAAATTCTCGCTGTTATTTATCAAAGGTATCATATATGTGTCTCCCTGGGCCATAAAGTCCTAATTCCACCTCCTGCTGAAATAGCCCAGTTCAGGGTGTGAGCCTTTCTGTATGTCCAGCCTCTGCACAGTAAGCTGGGACATGGGCCTACAGAATGTACAGGTTTGGTGATGAGAGGCTCTTTTCTTCTTTTTCCCTTGTAATTACATTCTGTTGAAGCACTTGCACTTGGCTGCTTAACATCATTTTGAAAAAAGGTGTGTTTTTTTAATTTCTGTGGACCCTAATATTTTCAGTATTCTGTTGAATCCTCAATCCTCCTTTGACTCCTGGGCGAGAGGAACATTTCTGATGCCTCCTGTGGTGAGTATTCCATGGCTTACACGTTGTGTAAGACTAATTTCCTCGAGTCAGGGGTAAATCATCGATTCTCATTCCTGTCCTTGTGCCCCCAGCAGGGAACAGTTACAGTGGTGCTGGTTAAATTGGCCCCAGTGCACACCCAGTGCAGGTCAGCTAACCCATGGTTGAGGTACCTCTGCAACAGAACAAAGCAGCAGCAGAGCTGCATTAGCAATGAATTCATTAAACATTTGCATTTTCATGGAAATCTGATGCTATTTCATCTAATCAAAGATTGTACTTTTTTTCCCCAAAGTCTTACATCTCAATCTGTAACTGACACACTGTGAAATATCTGAAATCCACTTGAAAGCCCATGGGATCGTTGCTGAATTCCACAGCCTTTTAACATATGCAATTACACTGAGATACACAGAAATTACTGTCTTTTTTTTTTTCACAGGCTTTTCTGCTGGTTCTATAGAAGGCATATTTGCACCAAGCAGAGAATTTTAATTCTCACCCATAAGACTCTTTGTTCGTTTTTGCCAATAACTTTTATGACTGTCTGCAGTTTCACAGGCTGTGTATACGTCCAATGCCGTGACTTAAATGCTTCCAGATTTTCTAGTTTATTACTTAAAAAATACAGTAAAAAAATACTATGGTGAAAAATTTGTTAAAGCTGCATTTTTAGTTAGCAGAAGTCTCCAGAATTTGGCTTGTGAAATACGTGTCTCTGAGATTCCCTAAGCTCTGGAAATAGCCCTCTCTGTTGAACTGTAGTCTCCTCTAGTCTCTAAAGCTCCATATCTGCCTTTGCAGCCAGACCTGGCACGGGGCTGCTCTTGCTCACCCTGTTGCACCTCCTTTGTTCTCCCCATCACCTTCCTCCATGGCCACATGGGCTGGGAACGCCGGGGCTGCTCTGGGGCCGGCAGCTTTCAGCCAATGCCCCTCAGGTGAAATGAGCCCAAACAAGCTGGGAGAGACTGTTCAAATCTGTTCCTCGCAGACTGAGAGGAACAAAGAGGGAAGCCAGCATTCATCATTCAAAAGATAAACATTTGACAGCACAGCTTGACTATGTCAGGAACACTTCTGTTTTAATAGTACGCCTGCGAGCTTTCAAAACAAGTGTTTACCTGTCACAATAAACATTTATGAGTGAAGTACACAAAACACACTAAACTTGGAGTTGGCAAGCTTCCAGAAATGCCATGTGCAGTTAAACTCTTGAGCTTGTCATTCCATCCAACATAAATCTCTTCAGTTGTCTTCTGTCTTCTTCAGTGTATACTGTGGGACTTCCCTGATTGCTTTGGAGACATCTGTCTTGGATGCATACAGAATCCTGGGAAGTGCAGCAAGTGCCTGGAGCTGACAGGCACATTAAGACCTAACTCTTAAACAGCTGCAATTAACTCACTAATGGCTCCTGGTGAGACTGGGTGTCTTATTTTGCTCCCCTGAAAACAATTTGCTGTCTACACAAAATACAAATCTCTGCTTGTAACTGCCTTGGCAAATAGGAGCTTGTAGTAGAAGTGAGGAGTAGAGCACATGGGGTTTCATTTAGGTGTTGGATCAGGCCTCCAAATTTGCACTTTCTGGTGACTTAAGAGGAATGAAGAATCTGCTCTAGTGGTTGGCCTGGCCTGAGTTGGAGTCTGACACAAGAGAAGGTCATAAGTTTGCTTGGCTGGATTTTACTTTGACCATGCCAAACAATGAGAATTCCCACTTTTTCAGAGATGTTATTTCACTTCGTAGGACTTCTTGCCAAGTCTAACACTGTGCAGCATACTGGAAAAATAGCTAAAGTCAATAAATGCAGCCCATAAAACTAAAGCCTGGCACAAAGTTTGCACAGGAAACAATTACATCTTGCCTTTTTTTTTTCCTTAGGCCATTTCAATAGCTTAAGGAAAGGCTGGGAGAGCAAAGGGAATTTTATTCTCTATATACACGTACATTTAATGTTTTGGGATTAGGGTTTTTTGGGTCAGGGTTAGGGTTTTTTGTTTTGTTTTGGTTTTTTTTTTGTTTACATTTTTATGTTTTAATGTGTTGTTTTCTGTTGTAGAGTGAAGCATAGGACAGTTTCAGCTTGCCAAGGTAGTGTGGTCTCACCAGAACAGACTGGTTAAAATCTCCATCTTCTGCTGGGGGAACAACAGCTGAAGTGGGAATTAGGAATTTCAGACTTGGGGTTCCTGGGTTTGGATTGTGGCTCTTACATTCTATAAAACACTTTGAAATCAGGACAATACTGATTGTACAAGAAACAGTCCTCAAGATAACGCAGTCAAGAGTTAGCACTTTTCAAGGCTATGGGGGATGTTTCTTGGGATTTAGCAAGCCCATTTTCAAGGAATTCCTGGCCTGCTGTGGAATTGCTGGTGTAAAGCAGAGATTCACATCACCACCTCCCACCAGGGCACCCACTTGGGACTGCAGTTCAAGCCCTCGTGTCTCCTGACTTCCAGGTGAGCACTGTAAACTGCAGGCAGTCGGTTTTCTCCCATGCCCTGGGTAAAGCCCCTGCCTTCTCACAATAGCAATCTTTCTTTCCCTGAGTCCTTGGGTGCTCTCCTGGTCCAAAGGGTGCTCAAGGCACTGCTAAGCAGCCCCTTCCTCTTGCCTCTCCCACAGTCAGCATGGGTGGCCTTCTGCCTTGACTCCCATGCGACATTTCAAAAGGCCTCATTTTTGTTCTAGTGCAGAATTTAAAAGGCTTTCAACATCTCCATTTAAAAAACAAAAATTCCAGTGTTTGTGCTGCCCATTTTCCTTCCAAGAGCACACTGAGAAAAGGGAAGGTCTGCCCTTGTTCAGTCCTGGCAAGTCCAATCCAGAGCTGTGTAAAAAGTGCATCTAAAAAAAGGAGCTTTCTTCCAATAAATGGCCATTTAATGAATAAAAGAGAAACAATTGAAGTCTGCAGCAATAGAACAATTCTGTGCTGTTGTGCATTCCAGCTGGCTACACACTGAACAGCCCTTACAAATTGCCGGAAAAGCAGCAGCACACGGAGCCGAGAAGTTCAGGACGGTCATTATTAACAAAAAATACCATGTGTCAATCTGCTGATGCCCTCTGAGGGCACTCTTCTCCTGAAATCCCTTAATTACTGCTCTGGGGCTCACGGGTGCTCCTGGCCTGCAGTGTGAGTGAGAGGGAGAATGCTGGAACCCTGGTGTGATGGTCATTAATGTCTGCAGGGTCTGCTCTTCCCTCTGCTCAGCACCAGGGGGAGGGAGGCTGGGAAGAGGCAAAGAGCCCCAGGTGGAGAAGGTCTGAATAGCTGTGGTGGAACAGTTCAGGAAATCGGAGCAGATCTGAGTACAGATCCCAGAATCACAGAATATGCCGAGTTGGAAGGGACCCCCAAGGATCCTGGATCCAACCCTCAGCCCTGCACAGGCCCAGCCCCAAGAGTCCCCCCCTGTGCCCCAGAGGATCAGCCAAACCCTCCTGGA
>JAWWES010000048.1:8707236-8729341 GCA_035583135.1 Lophotriccus pileatus
TCTTTTTTTTTTTTTTTTTTTTTTTTTTTTTAAATTTTTTTCTTATTTTTTTATTCCTGTTTCTCTCTCATCCTCTTTAGGAGCTGAGAGGGACCAGAAACACTGTAATACCTTCATAGGGTAACCAGTCATAAAACATTCCTGTTTTACTGGATATTGTCTCATAGAATTAGTAGTCTGTAAAATTCCCTCAAGGCAGGCACAGCTGAATAGACATAAAATTTCTTCAAAACAAATAAACAGATTTTAAACAAGCAATGAAATATCCAGACAGCTATTTGAAATTATAGGGAACTGCTGATTTTTTACCTGAACAAGCTAAGCAAATCAGCAGTAATTACATTTGCCTTGTCAGAGGAGTGAGGGAGTTTGGAGGTGGAAAACGCTGATATTTGAAACCTCTTTTAAAGACACTGGGCTTGGCTGGTTGCCATGGCTTGCAGAGTCTGCAAGCAATTGTCTCCACTGATAATTAAATAGAAGTTTATGAAGTTTATTCTGCTGGGATTTTGCTACAAAAATAATGTTTTGAGGCTTTGTAATGATGTCCCAGCTGGACGTTGCTTTCACGAGACCCATGACTCACGAGAAAATGAAATCCCACATAGTTCAAGGGAATGTAGAGATGAAGAGCCCTGTTCAGCAGAAGGAACCCAGCAGCAGAGAGACAGGATTTGTCCCACTGGTCCCAGGGGCATCTTGTAAACCACCACATCTGCTCAGGATTGTTTCCTCTGGTTTGTGTGGTTTTGTCCCAGCTCCCAGAGCTGCCACCACCGGCACTGCAGGCAGGGAGGTGCAGAGGCACACGAGCTTTGAGCAAGCCACTTAAACAGAAGTCAGTTCAGTTCTGCCTTCCCCTGGGTGTAGATGTTTCTCTGGGCTTCTCAGCTTGCAAAACTGTGAGACACCAAGAGTTTATCTGTGGGTATTTTTGCTCCTAGTCACCAGGAAATGCAAAAGCACGTGGAAATGAAAGCCAGATTGCACCAGCTTGCTTTGCTCTGGAGTCAATTCTTACTTCATCTGGCAGTCCTACTTGTCTTGTGGAATACAGGAGGTGTTGTGCTCTGCTGTGCCATGTCAGCAATGTCGAAGTGATGCCTGAAGTTACTGTTTTTCTCCCAAGAGCCTGTTTGGTGGCCAGCATGAGCCTGAGTTCCAAGCCTGGTACATGCTCTGGTGACTAAGCTCGGTCAGCCAGCTCTGGTTTGGGGCACGTGCCATGGGACTGAGGGCTTTGGCAGAGTCATGGCACTGTTGGTCATGGCATGAGGCACTGTAGCTGTAACTCCTGGGGTGAGGGAGCTTGGAGAGCGGTTATTGGATGATAAGGAATGCTAGAGAGCACAATTTCATGCAAAACTGGAGCCTGCAGCAGTAGAGGGGCTTGTATCAGCCATGGTGTGGCCAGCAGGGCCAGGGCAGTAACCATCCTCCTGTGCTGGGCACTGGAGAGCTCCACCTTGGATTCTGGATTCAGTTTTGGGTTCCTCACAACAAGAGAGACCTTGAGAGGCTGGAGCATGTCCAGAGAAGGGAACGGAGCTGGGGAAGGGGCTGGAGCAGCAGGAGCAGCTGAGGGAGCTGGGGGGGCTCAGCCTGGAGAAAAGGAGGCTCAGGGGGGACCTTCTGGTCCCTCTCGGGGGGGGTCGGGCTCTGCTCCCAGGGAACAGGGACAGGAGGAGAGGGAACGGCCTCAAGTGGCACCAGGGGAGGTTTAGAGTGAATATTAGGGAAAATTTCTTCCCAGAAGAAATGGTCAGGCATTGGAACAGGCTGCCCAGGGCAGTGGTGGAGGTCTGTGAGAAACCTCTGTGTTCAGCAGTGCTGTGCTCTGGGAAGATCCTGGTGCAGAGGGGGGTTTTACCAATCAGCCCATCTCTACTTATGCCTCAGCTGCCACGGCCATGTTACATATTCCTTAGTTACCTGAACAGGGAATGAATCTGAACCACACAAATATTTGGAGCTGTTAACATTCACACACTGATATTTTTTCACAATAACAATCCCCCTGGGGAGGCCACGCTCTGACTACGAGGAATCTTGACAGAAAGTTCCCAGCGTGGAGCTGTGGGCTGGGGTTTTTTTCCCTACCACTACAGTGAAGACCACAGATCTGGTGGCTAAATGTTGGGAACACCCCTCGAGCTGCTGCTCACGGCTCTGTCCGAGCCAAGTGCAGCTTCCAGCACTGTCCCTGTCCGTCCCTGCAGCAGGGGAGCTGCTCCCTGGGTTTCCCCTCTTGCCTCGGTGCTAAACCCTCGTGTCGGAGCAGTGGCAGGTGTTAAATAGTAACAGATGTTAATATTGACAAACTGAAGTGGCTAAATGTGGAAATACAGCCCTGCTGAGACGTGTGAAGTGAGGCAATGACCTTCACACGTTACAGATGCAGGCAATAAAAAGGAGTTCGACTCGAGTGAGATGATGCTGTGTGTGCAGTGGGACGCTGGGCCGGTTTGGGATGGAGAGTCTGTACAAAAGAGGTGACAAACACCAAAAAGCCCAGGCTTCAGCAAACCTGTTTTCAGCACCTAGTGACTGCGTGAACTCTGTCTTCCAGCCCCCTGTCAGACACGGAGAAGAGGCAGCTCTGTCAAACACCAGGTCCCCCTGCGGCTTTAGCCCCTTTTATCCACATTTTCTCTTTTGTTTGTACAGATCAAGGGTCCTGATGTCTGCTCTGTTTGTGCCACCATAGAAGCTTTTATATAACCTGTTCTATATCAGACCTCAAGGTATTTAGGGTCACAGTCTGCTTTTGTGATGTTAGCCAGGAAATTCAGTGGGACAAGGTTTTGATCTCTTTTGTTCCAGGGAACAACAGCAATTTCTGCTGGTTTATGTGGTATTATTCTGAAATTTGGGAGAGAAGGACACACTGTGTTAAAGGGAGATGGGTTTTTTTCAGAAGCTCCCCTGTATCCAGTCCACACTGTGTATCAGCAGAGCTTTCATCCCTTGAATGACTCCTCAGACTCAGCCTCAGGAGCCCCAAGCAGCTGGTGCTGTGCACAGGCCATCTGAGATCTGGGGAAGCAAGACAGTGATGAAACCCTCTTTGTGCCCCTTGCTTCCACCTCACAGGCCCAAACCCACAGCAGGGAGGATTTCCTGACTGAAGGGAAGGGATATGCCAGGTTTTTCCTAATATATGCCTTTGACTGAGAGCCAGTTTTAAAGCAAACATTGCTGGGTTTTTTTCCTGTTTTGGGCACTCGGAAAGATTTGCACCAAGCCTGGTCAGGGCAGTGCTGCCACCAGGGGGTTCGTAACTCGAGGCATCCACTGGGACCAACCAGCCTGGCATGTTTTTAGCTGGCATCAGCTCCCATGGCAGCAGCACACACAGAGATCACAGCCAGGAGACAGCGCAGGGATGTTCAGTGACAATATTAGTGGTGGAAATCAGCTTTAATTTTTCACTTTCCATTTCTCTGCAGATCAAAAGTGAATCTGCAACGTCTTCATTAGCAAGGCAAATACCTCAACAGGCAGGAACTGGGGCGATTCCCTTTCCTTCCGAGGCGCAGAGCAGGAGATAAGCACACATCAAAGGGGGAAGGAGGCACTGTTCTGAAAGGATCCCAGCCTGAAGTGCAGGGCCCAATCCCACCTGACACGTGTCAAGTGGAAATGAGGAGGTTTGCTGCTGTTTGCTGATTACAGTGGGATTCTTTGCATTAGTGTTGCTGAGGGAAGGGCCCCACAACAGACCCAACAATTGCAGGTTTGATTTGTAGATGAAATAATAACTGTGTTAACCAGAGTTCAGCCTAGCCTGCATAACTCCACTCCTTGCATGCCAGGCTCCCTTGAGACAGCTTAACAGGCTCAGAGCCTGACTCATCCCTCTTCCAAAACACAGGACTGAGGGGATGAGTCTCCCATTGAGTGGGAGGCTGTAGCTCAGGTACTTGGGCAGGATGTCTGGGACTGAGGTGCCAATGGTAGGTGACCTCGGAATGCCTTTGGTTCTTGCTCCCTGGTGAGCCAGGCTTTTTTCAGGACATCTTGGAGGTTCCCCTTCCCAAACCAGCCCGTTTCAAGCTGTGGAGCTGCAGCACATTGATCTGTTCTCCAAGGTGCCTCACCTGGGAGGGCGGGCACAGGGCTCTTTCTTTTCTGAAAGAGCCTGCAGGGAGAAAGGTTTGCTCCAGCAGCCCCCAGGTGCTCCCTACCAGGTTTCCAGGACAAGGTGTTCCCCACATTTGAACTCCCAGAAATGCTGGGATTGCTGGAAATAAGACCTCCCAAGGGCAAAAGCCCGTGGACTTCAGGACAGACAGGAGTTCAAACGGGCTGCACGTTTTTTTTTTCAAGAATTATGCAGACTCTGAACTTTGATTAGCTGGCTTTGTATTTCCAGAGCACGAGAAGCAAGGTGAATTCTGCCTTGGTAATTTTTAAGCTTATTTTTTCTCATCAGAGGGTTTTAGCATTAACCTATAACCAATGTAACTTTTAATGTGATGACACGGAGAGCTTCAAGTTGGCAGAGGTCAGTTCTCAAGGATTTTAGCCTCCAGGAACCTACTGATTTTTAATGGGAGTCACACAGCTATACCCCTGCATATGGTTTTGAAATTCATTCCATAAAGCCAGAGTCTTTCCAAGCCTTTGTTTCAGCTAACATCATTATAAATACTTGAATGACTTTTGGAGATCATATAGGATATATCACCAGTCAAAATGAGTTAGAAACAAACTGACATGCTCTTGCATCAGGGGAAGGACTGGCTTTTCTTTGAGTTCTGTTGTTTTCTTTCACTTGTAATTAAATTATTTGCTCTGAAAGCTGATTGGTATTGACAAAGAGTAGGTTTTCTCTCCACTGAATACAATTTTTTCCTTTACTTTGTGAGTCAGATATGAAAAATTTACCACTCTGATACTTAGATAAAAAAACCCCTACATGTTTAATGTTAGTGAGCTTGTAGCTTTTAAAGAGCACAGAGCTGCAATCAGCCCCTCTGGAGCCAGAGTTTCAGGGAAAGCTTGACTTCCAGATAAGAAAGGTCTTATTGAGAACTTTTCATAGGAAGGCCTCCCTCAAATGCATTGAGGACAGCAGGGCATAGAATCCACCTCACTCTGATAGAGGCAGCATAACATGCTCAAAGCTCCCAAGTGTCCAAGAAGCCCAAGATCTATTATCTGAACATTTGAAACAGTTATCCAGCCTTACTGCCAAAATGTAGGGCATTCATTTTCCTGAATCACTGAGCTAAATGGTTTTTCTTAACTCAGACCTAGGGGCAGAAACACAGGCTCTTGACTCCCAGTCCACTGCTCTAAATATTTCTCCTTTGTTAGGGAGATGAGCTGCAAATAAATTCACACAAGCCCTTGACAGGAAGAGCACGTATGGTGAGAGGAGGTATTGGCACTGCCTGATATTACATACTTAATTCAATTAAGGAGTCAGTGTCTGTTTATAGTCCGTGGGGATTTAAGGACACATTCCTCACATGTGCTTTGAATTCCCGCCCCCGGAGAAGCCCTTCCCTGTTCTAATCTGGGACTGAGTTATCTAAAACCTTGTCCATCTCCTCAGAGCCCACAGATCAACCTGGGCAGCCTCTGCCAGTCTTACCTCACTTCTCTGGTGAGACATCTGTGTCAGAGCAAACTATTTCATTGACAGCTTTTGCCCAAAGGGTCATGGGTTACGTCCAGCTCTAGGTATTTCCTTCTGCAGAAACTGCCACCTCCTTTTAGCCACAAGGAAACCTGATTGCCATCTTTCACTGCTGACATCTGCTAAAAGGCAGACTTGGGAGGCTCACAGTGCTCAGGGAGCTCTCAGAAGTCTAGCTGGGCCAGGCTTTTCCTTTCATACAGTGAAATCACCCCTATTGTAATTCTGCCTCAGCTGGGAGACTCGGAGGGCTCAGGGGGGAGAAGCCCAAGGGCTTGTGCCAGTGCCCAGGGCTTGGGAGGGAGTGGGTGTCTGCAGAGCACATCAAGTCTGGTGAGCACATCAAGCTGTCCGTGCCCTTCCCAGTTAGGGGTTGTGCACCCTGAGGTTCTAAAATTGTGGCCTGACTTTTGGCTAATAGGATTATCTGTTTATCTTTATTTCTCTTCATTTGAAAAATCAGTTTACATGTGTTGATGTGAGGTGGTTTGTTCATTAATACAGGGCATTGCCTCCTCTCTTGTTCGTTGTTTCTTTCTGAAGGCTCAAGTCTAAGCTTGCTAAGGGCTGTGCAGAAGGTTGGGTTGTTTGCCTGACTCGTGGCTTTCATGAACATGTTGCCATCAGCCTGGTGCTGCCTTCTGATCTCTGGCTTTGCTGAACTCAGACAATAAGCAGCAGAGGTGCTGGAGGGTGCCACAGCTCAGCTCCTGCCCTGGTTGCTGTGTCACCTGATGCTCACGTGGTTCTAACTCACTTGAGTTTGGGGATCTTGTGTTGTGGGTGCTGCTCCTGGGGATTTGTTGGTGTTGGGCAGGCACTTGCTCAGCACAAGTGCCATCAGTGGACTCGTCCCCGGGCTCTCCCCTGGCTGAGCCCTGGGGATGCACAGAGCAGCCCTCTGAGCTTCTGCATCACCTGCACCAAAGCCCTGCAGTTCCTTTCCCAAGCAAGGCTTTTTAGGATGAAAGGAAGTTTTTGGGTTCCCCCCCCCACCACCCAAGAAATTAACTTTTCCATGAATAAGGAAAATACTTCTTTAGAAGTTCTGTTTTCCAGCTCTTAAATTTTTTATATCTATTCATGTAACAGCTGAGCTGTTCTGTATTAATGTCTGCTTGTTTCTCAGGGGCACCAAATCTGTCTTGCATTAGATTCTAGTCCTTGTATTATTTCACTGAGCCTTTAGAAGGTGGTTCATTTCTCATGGCAGGTGTAACAGATCTGTGTTTCCAGGCCAGCTCTGGCCTGTGCTCTCTGATGATCCTCAGCTGGGCTGGATCAGGCTCTCCCTCTGCATTCCTTAAGGCTGGTCCTGCTCACTCCCCCACTGAGAGAGCCGAGAATTCCCTGTGTTGGCTTCAAAGTGACCCTGCCGAGGGTCAGCAGCGCTCCCCGGAGCAGCCACTGCGGCAGCGCCGCCCCCTGACACTGATAAACCACAACAGATTGGTTAACATATTGTTCCCAGCCCAACATATTGTTCGCATTCATCACGGCAGCAATCAGCACGGAGCATTTTATTGCAAACCTGTTTCCTGGTGCTCATCATTAGGTCATTAACCTTAACAATGTCAACGTGCTGTCGGTATGCAGCGTAATTGGAGAGCAGCACCGAGCATTGCACAGGCTGTGCCACGTACAGGGCCCGGTGTAAGAGCAACAGAACTGCTGCACCAGCCTGGCACTGCTGTGAAATCACGGCAAGTTTGGACAGGAGATGCAAATTAAAGAATAATGGAGCTGTAACTTAGGGGCCCCGAAGAATTTCTCAGCAAAACCATCATCTCCTGTGAGCACCTGTGCCAGGGGAAGGGTTTCATTTTACAGGATCAAATTCCAGGTACTGGTTTTGTTGTTCTTTTCCCTTGATGCCTTTGCCAGTTCCAAGGAAAAGAGGTGGGCAGTCCAGTGAATTCTGGTCCTCTAAAGGCAAACACTGATCTTGGCAAGGCTTTCCTCTCAAAGTGCTTGTTAAAGCAGCAAAGCTCGTGTCTCCTGGGGCTGGTTGCTCCCAGGCTATGTGACAGAATGTCAACAAATAACAGGTATATGGAGGAGTCTGGTAAGAGCAAGTAAATTCTTCAGGAAAACATCCTGATTGACTGTATACTAAAATTGGGGGAAAGATTTCTTTTCTTACAAGACTTGCTTAGTGAGTGATAAGATATTGTTATACTCTCTATATGAGCTCTGCTTGGTTATTATGGAGATTATCAGGACACCACCACGTTTTTTAGTGTAGATGGTCAAACTCTTCAGAGTTTGTCTCTTGGGATGTGCTGGACCTTATGCCAGGTCCTGGCAGCGCTACCTAGGTCTTATTGTAATGCTGTTGAATGCTGATAACCTGTGGTTTGGGGTATTAAAGTTGAAATATTGGGTACCTGTGGGACGTCAGCTTCCATTTCTTGTTGATTTGTATTGGCACTTAGGTAGATGTGAACAGTTCAGCCTCAAGTTCTGCTGAGTTTTGCTTGCCCTGCAGCAGTACATAGGTGGGGTCTAATTAACTGCTGTGCACATGACTGAAAAAGCATCTCCTTCCTCTCACTGCTCCAGGTGAAACCGCAAATTACTCAGCAACGTGAAGCCAAGGGCCACGTTTGTGGAAAGGAGAAGGTGTGGCAAGGAAGGCACCAAGGAGTGGCAGTTCTTTAGGGAATCCTCTTCCCTTGCTGCCTCCTTTCCTATAAAACCCAAGTCCCTTTTCCTACCAGCCTGGCCAATTTGTGCTGTCTCACATTTTTGTACTTTAGCAGGGAGCACTTCTCTGCCTTGACAGGAAAGCCCAGAGGTCTGAGTGACACCCTGTTTCTGCCCCATTACAAAATAAACTAATTTCTTTAGCTTTGCACAATATTCTTTTGAAAACAGGTATTGATCTAAGCAGGTCTGTAGACTGGGTAATCGATATCCACCAGTTTGGGGAAAATAAATAAATAAAGGGACAGAAAATGATGGATGAGAATACCATTGAGTGCTTTTTGAACTGATGCTTTTTTCTGACCGCTCAGCTCCTGAAAGGGTGGGCTGGGTTGATTTTGTAGCAGCCAACTGATGTGAAAGCTTTCAGATTCCCAACTTCAAATTAACCCAGTCGTTAGACGTCACTGAGTGAATTTGAACTGGTGATGTTTCCTAGGCTGACTCTTTGATCCAGTTAAAGACAATAGCTTGTGAAGAAGGAAAGGCTTCCCTTTCTCCCACGGTGGCATTTATAAAGCGTAATCGAGCTTAGTGGTTTGACATTTGTATCTATCTGAGCCTGTCTCCGTGGATCAGTCAGAGCCAGGTTGGAGGGCAAGTGGAAAGACTTCATCAGTAGAGTAGCACTGGAGTGCTTCAGTCCTAGAAAGCCAGAGAAGCTGCTACCCTTATCTTTCTCTAAATTCACTGTGCATCTCACACAGAACCTGCACAAAGCATGTTCAGCCCTGAAACACAGCACAAGTAGGAAGGAAATGGGGGTGTGAGCTTTCTCTATGCTTTCTCATGGGGAAGCATCCAGCTGTAGGGCTGTGGGAATAACATGCTGTGGTTGCAGACCAGGAATCTTCTTTTTGGCTTGTGAATGCCAGAATTAGCAATCTTCCTCCAGATACCTGCTGTCTCATCCCATTTCTGTTCTTAGCTGGCTGGATCCAGTTCCAAAGCTTACCTAGCTGGCCCTGCCTCATTCTGAGCACTGAGTTTGGGATCTGAAAGCCTCTGGCAGAGGGTGAGAGCTGCTCCAACCCATAGTGGAGCAAAGTCTCTTCATCCTCAGCCCACTTCCCTATACCTTTTGGATACTAGAACCTTCTAGTGAGCCAATCCCCATTCTTTAAACCAGCAATGAAAAGGCAGTCTTACAGACAACATGGCCAGTCCAAACCTGAGCTTTCTCTGGAGCAGAGGGCAGCAGTGGTCCTCTGAATACATCCAGGTCACCAGAGGGAGAGGAAACAGGTGCCCTTCAGATGCAGTTTCAAGCAAATGAGAACACCCCAGGAGGGGTGGGGAAGGAGGGCCAGCCTATTGATCAGCCTACTGAAATCAACCACGGCTGGTTCAAGGATTGACCTTGCTCTGAGAGCTGGTGAAAGAGCAGGAGAGTTTGGAAAAGTCTCTTTGATGGTAATGGAGAGGAAATAAGGCCATGCTTTCAGAGCAGTGTGTTTTTTCTCTCCCCATCCATGGAATGTGGCTTCTTGAATAGACCTTGGCTGTCATTTCCAGAATGCTCAGGGAGCAGCTGGCCTGAGGTTTTATATGTTTTAACAGAGATCAAACAGTATGAGAGTAGCCATGGCATGGCTGGGGAAGGGAGGAGGGCTGGAACAGGCCACGTGCCGAGTGTGTTGTTCTTGAGAAGGGGCCTCTGTCATTTACACAAACAAACAAACAAACAGGCTGCAGAGAACTTAATTCAGCTCCATCAGCTGCTAAAGCTGGCCTGACTCAGAGGCACCTCCCCCTGGCTGCATTTGGCCAGGTCATCAGTTCTCCCTACCCCCTGAGAGAAGCCTGGCTTTCCCCAGCAGCAGAGGGCTGGAAAGGATGGGCACTGCCCTTCTTGAGCTGCCTTGACTTGAGGGCTCAGTGTAAAAGCTCTCTGAGTATTTGCAATGCCTGACTCGGAGGCAACAGTTTGAGTTGAAGACTGACCTCAGGCAGAGACATGTGTGTGTTTGAACTGACATCAGCTGCCCAAGACTGATGCTTTGAAAGAAAATAGCAGTATTAACAGATAAAAGAGTTGGCCAACTGTCTGATGCCCACCAGGATGAAGAGATCTGGAGGGAGGTGGAAATGAAGAAGGTGAGTGGAGGAAATGGCAAGGCAGAAGTCAGGGACTCAGCTCCTGCTGCTGGCTCCTTCCCTGCCCTTGGCCAAGGTGAATTAGCTGAATAAAAGTTTGCAAATGCGAGGAACAGAAGACTGATTTTAGGCACTGAGTTCTAGGTACTGAGGTCTAAAATGAAGTCCTGCTCTCCATCCAGGTCTCCCAAGAGAATGCATGCTGTCAGTGTCACACCTACACTTGTTTCTCATCCTGACTTGATGATAACACTTTCTGACTGTTGAATTACCACCAAGTAATGCCCAAAATATACTTAAAACAAAGACTCTAAAACCTCCTCTTCAGGTAAGTCCCAAGTCAACTGTTTGTAATGTATTTTAGAGGGATCATAGTGGAGTCCTGATGAACAGTATCATCCCCACAGACAGGCACTGAAGGGAATCTGATAGTTTCTTTATCTCTGTGTGCCTTAGAGTGCCCAGCTGTGTGCTGAGACAGCTCCTCAGAGTCTCAGAGTTTTGGGATTGGGGGGGTGTGTGTTGGATCTCACTTCAGTTTGTCCATCCCAGACGTTTGCCCTGGTTCCACTTCAGGGTGGCTGGTTATGTGAACCTGCAATTAGCTGAAGTACCTGAAGGTTGCAGGTACAGGAGGAGCACAGCTGGCTGTTTTGATTTGTATATGTTTATGTAAATGCCTCATAAAATATCCCCCACTGGGACAAGCCAAAGTCACGCATCATAAAGATCAGCTCCTGTAATGGCTTATTTACAACTGCATTTGCCAAGGTAGTGAAAAAAATATGCCTGTGTTTATAGGAAATTAATTTCTGCCCCTTCAGTGATCACCCCTGAGCAAGCAAAAGACCTGAATTATCCCAGTTGCTTCACTCTGGCAGAGAACTGCTCTTCAGAGCCTCCTGTAGTGCAATCTGGTGGGGGTGTTTAATCAGAGAACCTTAAAGCAGCAAGGTCCCAATCCAGTGAGCTCAGTGCTCCTGCAGCAAGCAGTCCTTCTTCAGCAAGGCACTAAATCACACCTTAATTTTACACCTGTGTAAGACTGGGATACCAGGCTGGATTGAAGGAGGTGTTGTAGGGCTTTCACTGAAGAATGGGTTTTTGCCTTGGGCTTGGATTAGCATATGAAGAACGAAATGCCTTCCGAGGCAGATCAGCAAGGTTATTTAAAACATCGAACAACCCAAGCATGACAGGGCCCACCAGGGGAGGAACACTGCTCAGTGCCAGCAGATGGTGCTCTGCCAGCTCCCTGCGTGGGTGAAGGCCACACATCCCAGTTTCTTGCAGCATCCCCAGATCCTCGTGGCTTTGGTGCTGCTCCCGTGGCAGAGGAAGCCGCGACTTCGCTGGGACTGAACCTTGAACACCCAGCTAGGGATGCTCTGCAGAAAGCAGCTGGACTTTGTAGGAGTCTTGAGGTAACTCTTAGCCTTCAGATAAAATTTTTGTAGCAAGAATGTAACTACTGAATGCTGTGAATCAACCAAATATGTACTACCTAATTCTGCAGGGCTTCTTGAGAATTGGAAAGAGTATGTGGAAATATCCATTTTCAAACTGAAGCCAGCTGGAAATTTGTCCATAAATTCATTAAACATAGTTTTTGTCATGAAATACATTGTAAGATTGACTTTTTTTTTTTTTTTTTTTTTTTTAAGATTCTGGCAGAGTGGATGATGTTGCTGCCCTGGGCAGATCCAGCTTCAGGACAAACACTGCTTCTGCCCCAGCTCACAGCCCTGGCCCCTGCTAAGATGCTCCCTTTACAATTTGGTGCCATCAGAGGCCCCTCTGCTGTGCTGCCCTGGAACAGGGGTTGAGTGTTTGGCAACAGAGGGAAACCCCTGTGTAGTGTCTGCCAAAGGAAGCAGGGCTTGCATCTGTCCCTTTGTAGCCAAAGATTAATCCTGGGAGAGATAAATAGCAGCAGATATGGGCAGCTGTTCAAATTAACTGTTTTGTCTATATGTATCCACCCCACCGTGTGTGTTAAATCCAGCCCTGGTTGAGCCCAGTCGATGAAAGACAAGTCTGTTTTCTTGGACGTCCCCCTTAAAGTTTGAGGAGTTTCCCTGACAGAGTGATGCATAGTTATGGGCTCAGTAAAAGCTAGAGTGATTTATGGCTTACACACTGTAAATCAATAAAAAGAATCACAGACACTGACAGCATGTTCACAGCCCATTTCTTTAAAAGGAAGGCACTTTTCTATCTCCCATTTCAGACTGGTTGGACCACGGGGATGTTCCCGCCACTAAAAGTGCTAAGAGAGTCTTTATAAAGCTTGTAAAACCCACATCTTATGTAATAATCCTCCTGATATGCCCTTCTTGCTGTAGCATCATTTCCAGTCAGAGAGAGTACCATGTCCTGCACCCTGGCTTATATGATTTCCTTCTCCTGGGGGGAATGTGAACACAACACATGAAAAATCTCCTGCATTTTAAGCCCCTCCAGAGTAGGCCACTAACCTCTGCCTTTCCAGCCTTGCTATAAATCCTAATGGAGCTGTGTTTGGTTGGAGTGAGTCTTGGCGTGAGGTTGGGTGTGTGCTGCGGGTCCTGGGAGCGGCACAGGAGATGCAACAGGAGCGAGGGCCAGCCAAGTACCTTTTCCATTATTTACATGTAGATACCAGTCCTGGAGCATGTTTAACTGCTTTGCTGAAATGGGCCATAAAAGGGCCATAAAACTTAGCCATTTAAGTCTGGAGAAGCATTAAGAGACTCTTCAGTGGTGGTTGGGTTATAAATAGTCCACAGCCCAGCCAGCTTCCACAAATGCTGCTCTGAAAGACCCCTCTCCAAATATCTGCCGTCTGCTTTTTCCTAGGACAGCCATATAACAACACAGGACAATTGCACAGGGTTTCTTCAACCGAGTTCCTAACACTTGACTAAGCTCTAAGCACCAGCACTCAGCAACTTGTTAAAAGTTTCAAATTAAAAGATGATGTTTTTTAGAAAATCAGATTTTTTTATTAAAGCTTCCATCTGCCTTTTGAGGCAACAGGTATTACAGGTGTGATAATCCCTTGGGAACACAGGATATAAGCCTGTGCTTAGATTCTTTGGGTAAGCTGGGGATTTCCCTGAATCAGGCCAAAATTGAAATTTTAGCAGCTTGAGGCAGTTTAATGTCTCCCTTGTGGTTCCTTTGATGAGAGACCAGGATACATAGTTTGCATGATGGGCATTACCCATAGAATTGCAGCCCCATATACTGCAACCAACATCCTGGTGTGCAAGAGTAAATGAAGAAGCAGCCTTGATTCTAATTACTCTATGCTAATTGGGCTGCATTCAGGCTTCATTGATGATGCTATTATGCTGCAAGAAAACAATGGCAGCATATGTACTTACCTTGCTCTACTTATCCTGTGATTATTCTCTGTTAGTACAGAAACATACTGAGTATCAGCCTGCACACAGATTAGCCCACGAAATGGACCGCTGGAAGTTCAGCCCTGGAGCAGATTCATTCTCTCTCGCTCGGCATCGAACGCAATACTGAGGACGCCACAGCAGCTTTTATCTTGTATTGGGCTCAGCTTGTAATAGCATTTGCAGTCTTGTGTCTCCTCACAAGAAAACAATTTTGTATTCCCACTCAGTCCATCCTGGTGTCCTTATCTGCTGGGATCTGCGGTGCAGTTTCCCCACGGCCTCTGGAAGTGGTGGTACCCGGGGCAGCATCACCTGCACAGCCTGCATCCCACAGCGCTGCTGTGCCCCTGCCTGCCAGTTAGACCCAGCCTGAAACTGATAAGGGAGAGGAGATAACTCTGTGCTGGATCACTCACTGCTGCTTTGGTAACAGGGGCAGAACTGGTTTTCTCTGTGCACTGGGCCCAGACATTTGCACGCTGTTTCTTACAGGGGTATCCAATATGCCGAAAGCTGCTGCAGTCATTACAAAATCATCAGTGCTCGTTTCAGGGTGATATATTCTGTTTGTCTAGCTGGCTGTTTTCCTGCCATACATATTTACTGAAGCTGGCTGAGACTCTTATTCAGTGATGGGTTTACTTCTTTATTCAAGAACAAGTTTATCAAAATTCAGCCAGGCTTTCTGTCCTCAACATACAGAGATCTAATCGAGCGTTTGAACACACCCATCACAGCAGCAACTGAATGCAAAACTCCATGTGATTCAAAAACTGCATGCAAACTTGATAGGAGCAATGACAGAAATCTGCCTGCCCCCAAAATCCATCCTGGGTATTACTCTGTGAGACTGTAATGGTCTCTGAGAGTTAAAGGAGGAAATTGGGCTCAAGTTGCACCAAGTGAGGTTTAGCTTGGATAGTAGGAAAAATAATAATTTAATGGAAAGGGTTGTCAAGCACTGGAACAGGCTGCCCGTGGAGCTGTGGGAGTTACCATTCCTGGAAGTGTTCAAAATTTGTGTGGATGTGGACGTGGTGAACTTGATGGCGGTACTGGGTTGACGATTGGACTTGATGATCTTAAAGGTCCTTTCCATCCTTAATTATTCCATGATTTTTCCCTTTAAGGCACTCAAACTACACTCCAGTGTGGAGTCCCTGGGGAGTTTCCAGCAGGTGCCTGTCTCAGGGCCCATCAACTAGTAAAGTGGTCATGATGTCATGTTCAATATTGTGGTCTCACCAGGGAGACTGATTTGTGTTGCATTAAGCAAGACAGAGTTGCTAATACCCACTGAGGTTTACATGGGAAAATTTAAAGCCTATTCCAGTATATTAAATGAGGCTGAAAAGCTTCGATCAATAATTTCCCTTGTATGAAAAATAAGAGATGAAAATGATGGTAGATTGATTCAAAATACTTAATGCCAGATACCAGCTGATGGAAGTACCTTGTAAATAGCATTTTGTACAGTTGCCAATGAATTAGTCTAAATTGTGAGGGTGATTGAAATGTGTTTTATAATGTTCATCTCCAGTTTAGTGGCCATTTACAAAATTTAGAAGACTATGAAATCCCCAAAGAATACATGAGCAGCCAGCAAAACCCAGAGTAGTGAGCAGTGGTAGTTTGCAAATGAGATCTTGGAGTACTTTATAAGACAGAAAAAACCCAGAGTTCTCTACAGGCAAGAAGAATCAGTGCTAGTAGTGTTTTAAATTTTAAAATGTGTTTTCTAAGTACCTCCTTTTTCACCAACCCTCTACTTTACATGGAGATTACGATCTTTGATGTGGAAAGTGAACTGGATGTGGGTTTTCAAGTTAATTTGGTAATAAAAGGGCACTGCCTTCTCTGAACAGCCCTGCACTCGACTGAGATGGTTTTTGTAGGACTAGTTTGTATCTCATCACACTGATTCCTGGAGGGAATGACGAGAATTGTGTTGCTTGTCTGGCTCACTGGGGTGGATGGTGACCTTGGGCAGTGGTGTGATGACTGGTCAGCCCAAGATCACAGCTGGAAGAGGATGCCAAAGAGACTTAGCATTGAGGAAAGTCACATGGTCCCTTGCAGCCTGTCTCTCCTGTCTGTGCAGAAGAGCTGTGCAGCCCTCACCCCTTTCTCAGAAGTTTTTCTGGTTCCCTGTTGCTCTGTGAGCTGTACCAGAGCTGTTCCCAGCAGCGCTTGTGGAGGCTGCAGTGTGGGTCTTCTCCATGTCCTGAGAGAAAACAGAACACTGGGCAATCCAGCAGGAGTTGCTCCAGAAAGATCCATCCATGCTGCAGCCCCTGGGACCTTGGCTCTCATCCAGAAGCAGCAGTGAGCACCAATTCTTGCTTGTGTGCTTTTATGTGGGTCCAGTCACCAGGGAAAGGGCTCTGCCCTCTGCAAATGTGGATCTTAACCATTGTGAGAACTTTACTTTGTGCTGATTTTTACTGCTCTGGTGTGTTGTGGGACTACAGGCAGATCCCAGGGGATGTGCTGACACTGAGTGATGGCCAGGCTCCTGCACAGGGGTCACTTGCACTTTTTGTCCCCCAGTGGTGAGCCCTGAGGTTTCCAACCTGGAGTTGTGCAAAAGTCTACTTGGGCCAGGGGCTATTTTGGTTCTTGTTTCTCTTCTTAATGAATTTAGTGGGAAAGTCCCTGCTTCAAAGTAGAAGGCTCTGGGGAGAATTCATTGCAACCTTCTAGTAGGGAGGGCTTAGAAAGAGAGGGAGAGGGACTTTTTATGTGACAGTGATAGGATAAGAGGGAATGGTTTCACACTAAAAAGGGAGATAGTTATATTGGATATTAGGAAGAAATTGTTTCCTGTGAGGGTTGGGTTGCCCAAAAAATCTGTGGCTGCCCCATCCCTGCAAGTGTCCAAGGCCAGGTTGGGCAGGGCTTGGAGCAACCTGGGCTAGTGGAAGGTGTCCCTGCCCATGGCAGGGGGTGGGATGGGATGGGATGAGCTTTAATGTCCCTTCCAACCCAAAACATTGTATCATTCCATGAAAATCCTCTTGGTTGGAACTGGCATTTTTAATAAAGCATTTTAGGTGCAATGACATCTTCCTGCTCCATGATCATATAATCAGGAGGAAAAAGACAGTTTGCAGCTACTGGTGCTATAAAAACAATGGCCAATAATAATTTTTGTCCTTTACCTCACTGTGTTTTATTGGAATAGGAAGAAAAGGCAACCAAGGAGGGGCTGCAGAGTGCCCACAGGGTTATGCTGATCACCAGTGCCACAGGAAAAGTGCTAGAAACGTAATATCTTCTCAAAAGTAACAGGAAAACAGCTTTTTTTTCCTGCTGATTCAGTCCACTAATTAGTTTCCAATACTCAGTCCACAGGATTTTTGCAGGAAATAGGTCTTTCTATTTATAAATTGTTTTTCTATCAAGTCACATTTTTTAATTCGTGGCCTTGAGGATTTTCATTTCCTCCTTGTGAGGTGAATTTTAACTAAACCGCGTTCCCTCAGCACAGCACAAGCTGCTGCCAAAACTGCTCCTGGGGCTCAGCCCAGGCCTTTGCAGGGAAGAGGGAAGATGGAGCAGGGCTGAGACTCCTTGATATCTAGAAATGACCATGAGAAGTGACCTTTCTTCACTTGCTGGCTCTTCTGTCTGCCCTCAGAGCCCGGGCTGACCTCCGTGGCCAGAACTTGCTGTTGTGGCTTCCCCTCAGCTCTTGTTCACTCTGCAATCTGCAAAGTCCACATAAGCCCCAGAAGAACTGGCTAGCTCTCCACAGATGATCACAGAGCCACAGAATACCCTGAGGTGCAAGGGACCCACAGGGATCATCCAAGTCCAGCTTCTGGCCCTGCACAAAATGGGGTTTAGGATCAGGATCTGTATTTTAAATCCTATTGTGGGATTTTCATTTTAACTCATTATAAACAAGGGGCAAGTTTTTTATCCAGTGTTGATGGCATAAATACAAAAATTCAGAAAGTATTTATTTAAAGATCTCATTTTGACTTAAAAAACACTGTCAGGTTCTGCATCATTTCTCCATATGTTTTTATTGATACAAGAAACTTGTGATGAAAGTGAAGAGACTTGTATTTTTTCTTTAGCACTGTTTGCTGTTTCTCAAAATCATGTTCAGTATTTGCACACTTCAAATAGGCTCTTTGTGTTCATTCATACCTTTTCTTGGAGGTTATTAGGGTAACAAAGGACTGTGGAGTGCCTTTCTAAAAGTGAGGTGCACTGTAGGAGCTTTTGAAATGTTTATTAACATTTCTGCTCCTTTCTTGCTGAGGAGGAGCAAGTGAGAATTAATGTGCATTACTCAGGGCATCCACCTGGCTGAGCACATTCAGCTCACACAATCACAGACTGTTTGGGTTGGAAGGGACCTTAAAACTCTTCTTGTTCCAATGCCACTGCCGTGGGCAGGAACACATTCCACTGACCGGGTTGCTCAGAGTCCCATCAGCCTGGCCTCGAACACTTGCAGGGATGGGGCAGCCACAGCTCCTCTGGGAAACAAGAGAAGTTCTTCATCTGAAGACTGAGCTGCATCCTTGGTATTTCCCAGGACTTGGGATGCTGATTCAGATTTCTGAACCACTTGCCCAGCAGCGGAGCTCTCGATGGAAATCCTGGCTCTGGCCTTGGAGGGGACCACCAGAGCATCACTGGCTCAGCAGACACTGGGATGTGTTGCCACTGTTCCACTTGCAAAGCCTGGCAGTGCCTTTCAAAGCAAAAACCTGTGTGACTTTACAAGCTGTGCAGGACAAAGGCAAGAGGGTGTTTCCATAGGCATCAAGTGACCACCCTTTGAAAGGTGACTGGTGTCAAGAGGATGGAGCCAGGGTCTTCTGGCTGGTGCCCAGCAACAGGACGAGGGGCAAGGGGCAGAAACGAAGTTCCACCTGGACCAGATGCCCCTTCCAATTGTGGTGCCTTCCAACCTGACCCATTCTGGGATTCTGTGAATGTCTGGCACTGCTTCCCATATTTGCCAGGAAATATGTGGGTAACTGCAGATGTTACTGCTGTGGGAAAAGGGGGGCAGAAGCAGGAGGAATTAGAGATATGCTTCACTGCCATTGCTCTGAACAGCAAACAAATAAGCACTAATCAGTAAATCAGCCCATAACATTTTCCCCCAGACACTGTCCTCAGATGGCCTGTTTGTTCTAATCCTCCTCAGCACACAATCACATGCAAAACAGAAAAAAAACCCTTCCAAACCTCTGAGTGAAAGATTTTAAATTTACACTGTCTGGGAGCAAATTCCCCCCAAGGCTGGTTTGCAGCTTGTACCAAATAACCCCAGGCCCTGGGCTGGATGCTGAGGCTGCTGCTGCATTTGGAATCCGCTGCTGATTCATAAACATCACAAGCAGTTGATTTCAGCTGAACCCCTTGATTTAATTACACTCTTGTATACAATGGGGACCTTGTGTTTTCCTATATGTAATGAATATTAAGCTGATAGCCCTGTAATTTCCTGTGCCAGGCTTGCTCTCACTTTTTGCATATTGATACCACATTTGGTTTGTTATTTTCCAATTTTCCAGTCTTCTAGACTTGTGCTCAGCGAGTTCTCCATAGTAATTGCTGTTGGCACACGTATTTCCTTCCTCAAATCTGCTCTAACACCCTGCAACGAATTTTGTCTCATCCTAGAGATTTGCTTGGGCTTGAATTTCTCTTATTTATTCATTGTCTTGAACTCGGCAACCCTGGAATCACACAGGACTCTGTATATAATTTCATATTCCACAGTTTTAATTTCCTCCTCCATCCCAGGCATCCCCCCTTCTCCTCCACACGCAGGTGTGGGTGGGTTTTATCTGACCCTGAGCCTTTCTGCTGTTCATAAGCCACTTTCCAGTGGGGCTTTCTCAGAAACTCCTGTGCAAATCTGAACACCAAATGGGATTTAAATCTGGCAGCATCAAAAATAATGCTGATATTTACTCAGTCTTCTTGGCCTCTTGGTGCTTTTGGTGTTTGTCCATCTTGCTTTTTCTCTTTTTGAGGTGCTCATCTGGGTGTGCCCTACCTTGCCTTTGGATGGGAATAAATCTCTTTTTGTGAGATTGGGCATTGGAAGGTGTGGGGATGAGGACTGTGTGCCAGTGGGCAGCATGTGGGGCTGCTCTTGTAGGGCTAGTGTGGAATTAAAACAAAAAAGGAGTTGACAACATATTTGGGCTTTTATTTGAACTAGAAAACAGATTTACCTTAAGGGTTAATCATGTAAGATATATCAGCTGACTGTCTATAAAAGCCAACCCCAGGTTGCTGCTCTGGAGTGCTGGGGAGGCACACTTGGCCCTGGAAGGGGGAGTGTCTGATGCCTTTGTCTGTTGCTGTTCTGAGAAATTGCAGCACCTTAGGAGGCAAAAAAAAGAGAGACAAAGAGAAGGGGAAAAAAAAGAAAAGCATTAACTGAGTTCTCTCCATTTCCCAAGGTGCTGAGTGAAAATCAGTCTTCTGAAATGTGCCCCAAGGAGGGCACCCACTTACTGGAGCCCTGGAGCTTACAGTCTGTGTTCAAAAAGCAGTGAAATGGACCGCTGCCTGTGGAAATGCCGGGCAGGCTGTGCCCACTGCTGCTGCCTCTGGCTTTTCAGGCTTTGGGGCCCCTTTCCATCTCTGAGATGCTCATGAGACTCATGTCCTGCAGGAGCAGGTACACCCTGACACCCCTCTGAGGGCCATGATGCAAGTCGAGGTGCTCTTTTCTGTGGGCTCATGGCACTGTTTTCCACCCTGGATATGATTTCTCTGGCTGCAAAACGAAAGCCAGGTGTCCTCTCGGTATTTCTTTGAGATTCCTTTCCAGGAATATTTACTGAGGGGAGTATTCCCATGGTGAACAATTACCTTTGCTAGAATAAACAGCAAAAAGAGGAGTGCTGAACCCCAGAGCTGGCCTTCACCCATCACACCCTCATGCTTGACTGTACCACTGGCAGGGTAAGCTGGCTGGCTGTGCTTATCCCAGGTAAGCACCTACCATTTGTCTAAATATACACCAGTCTTGCTGACTGATTTTTGAATGTGAAATTGTGTGAAGGTCAGGCTCTTTCTCAGGGCTTAGCATATAGTGAGTTTTTTATATACAGGTGAGTTTTTAATCTCATATTCTTGTGTTCTTCACCTGCCCCTCAGAGTATTGACCAGTATATTTCAACCAGGGTTTAACCAGCACATTTCTGCTTTCCAGTCTTTAAAATCTCTTTCCAGTTTAATCATCCCTGTAGTGGCCAAGAGGAGCAGCCAGGTCCTGAGGCAGGGATCAGTGGATGAAGTAGTCATATTGATGGTGGTGTTGCCATGTGAGGATGCAAACATTCCTCTTTTTGTCAGCAACGAGAGCCTTGGTGAACCAGACTCTAGATCAAAGATACCGTAGTTGGAATCCTGCTTATTTTGTCACCTCTTCCTGCAGAGTAACCTACTTCTGGTGCTACCTGATGTAATCAGAAGCAATCTGTGCAATTAAGAAACTGAGAGACATCTTTGGATGGGAAAACTGTCAGGTTACTGTCTCTCCCAGTTGAGTTTTATTTTCCTCAGTGCTCTCGAGGTCTCTTACTTCCTTTCAAGAGACAATTCGTACTCACAGGCTCAGCAATTATTGATGGCTTCCTTTGTCAGACAAGCAGGGTATGTGAGCATGTGTGTACCACTCACAAGGTACATACCACTGTCCTAAATGCATCACTGAACATCTTAAAATTAGAAGCATAAACAACATTGCTTACTGAACCCCCCAACCAGCTCCCCATCCATGTGTATAAAAAAGGGAAATGGCCTATTTTTTTCTCCTTGCATGACTTGCTCTTATTCCTGTTGAGAGGGCTGGTCAGGAAGGACACATGTTCCATTCTTGTTGTGTGGTGATCCCGAGGGCTCAGTGGAGGGCTCAGAGAGATGTGCACGCTGGAGCAGCCGTGGGGATCCAGGAGGAGCTGAAATGTGAGCTGAGGGCTTTGCTGCATTCATGTGGTGTTGGAGACAGCACGTGAGGTACGAAGAGCCTCCTGGAACCAACCTTTCCTCCCAGCCAGTGCTCCCTTGATGTCTGTCACTACCTGCCCCAATCTGCTGGTGCAGGATAGCCAGTGCCTTCCTTCTGCTCCACCAACTCACACTGAGCCAAGTTATCCCAAAAACCTGCAGATATGTGTGCCATTTATGAGGAGCAGCTGAGGGCACTTGGTGTGTTCAGCTGGAGCAGAGGAGACTGAGGGGAGAGCTCAGTGCAGTTCCAAGTGCCTGGGCA
>JAWWES010000048.1:8729441-8744129 GCA_035583135.1 Lophotriccus pileatus
GGGCTGGGCCTGTGCAGGGCTGAGGGTTGGATCCAGGATCCTTGGGGGTCCCTTCCAACTCGGCATATTCTGTGATTTTTTGGCCAGTTTTGCCTTGCTGACTCTGGACCAGTTGCACTTGTGGTCACTGCCAGACAGGAGAGGGCTCAGGACACGCAGCTGGTGTGTGGGTGTCACTCACAGCTCAGCAGGGCCCTGGCAAAGCAGAAACAAGTGAGGTCAGTGTCAGCTGGGCTGCCTCTCACAGAGGAACTGCTGCTCTGCTCTGAGCCTCTCCTGAAGGGCTGGGTGGGTTTCACAGCAGGGCATCCCAGGCACCCTGAGCTGTGGCACAGATTTTAGTTCAGGAAAAGGGGAGATTTTTCTGAGGCAGCTTTGTGATGAGGAAGCTGTTTGTGCAGAAAGTGGTACATATGGTTGAAATAGTCTCAGAGCAGGAGTTTCAGAGTTATTCATAACAGCTGAGCACATAATTGTGCATAATGCAGCAGAAACGTTTCTCTCCTTGTGATGGAAAGACATTTGCTTTTGATTGGTGTGTAACTGTTGTACCTGGGAATATCTAGGGGCTGTGAATCTGAAACATTTCAGGCAGGAGTGCTTATCAGTCACGTCTGAAAACAGCAGAGCAAAATGGCCTCGTGACAAACACAGGCAGGGCTAGTAACGACCTTTACGAGACAGTTTTATAGGGCAGGATAAACAAGAGGGGCTGGATCCTCAGCTGCAGTAAAGCATCCTGTCTGTGCTGCTGCTGCCAGGGCGGTGCCAGCGCTCAGAGATGGAGAGAAATGTCAGGCAGCAGCTGCCTCTTTGCTCTGAGGCTGTAACAAAGCTGTGCTTCCAGCGTGGCTGGAGAGCTGGGAGCATCCAGGTCTGTGCTTGGTGAAAAAGGCAAGCCTTTACCTGGAACCCTCCTGGAGCAGGCACAGCAGGTGAGCTTGGACACTGTGCCAGGGATGCTGTGTCAGTGGTAGTTTGCCATCACCTCAAATCAGGCACTGCTCAGTTCCTTTAATTCTCCCCTTGGACCAAATGTTAACCAGCAGCTATTTTGGGGCAGCAGGACAAAAGCATGTGGAAGGGCTGCAGAGTGCACTTGGGCATGGTCCTGCTGGACAGGAGACTGGAGATGCAGTCACTCACTATCCTGGACAAGTTGTCCATTCTCCCAGGATAAAACTTGAGATCTGAGCTGGTGTAGGGGGCACCATCTGGGCTCAGATTTCAATCACAGAGAAAACCTGTGCTGCTCCTTTTACCAGGCTTGTACTCAGGTAAGGACTCCAGTCCACAGAACTGCTGATCTGAGACTTCTACCTGTGTGAGATTCAGTTTGGAAGAGTAATATCACTAAAAAGGGAAGCTGGCTGGCTCTCCTAAATTAAGCAATTACTCTTAGACACAGCCCTCTCCGTGAAGCAGTTGGAAGTTCATCCTCAGGCTGAGATGGAAGGTGGTTTAACAAGGTGTTTTACGAAGTGTAGGTGGATAAATTCCTGAAGCATATCTGTATAAACCTGCTGTAAAGGCTGCACAGAGGTTAAGCAGATAGATAACTTCATGGAAGCTGAGTAATCACACCATTACTCTATATAATCTTGCTGGAAGGCATATTTTTCTACAGAGCAATGATACAGAAGATATTTGTGTGTAGTGATTACAGCAGCAGAAATCAATTGCACACGGCAAATAATTTGTTAGCACAGGGATGCACATTATGTCATCAATAAAGGGATTAGTTTGTTGAACTATAATGAGGGTGAGAAGAAAGCAAACTTCATTCTGGTATAACTAGTCCAGTCATAATATTGGCAACAAATCCATCTAATATACATACATCCTTCTGTAGAGGGAGATAGTGTGTGAGGTTTCCTTAATACCCACTAGCTCTATATGTTCTTTGCATGTTCATTATACATCATAAGTACTCATTAGCTTCTTAAAAATAATATTTAGCCTGATTTTAAGGAACATGTACAAGCACACTGCTACATTTACCACTACAAAGTAAAAAGGGATCACCCTGATGTCACTGCATCTCTTAAGATACTTTCTCTTCAGGTACAGGTGGGGTAATCAGTTCCTTTACTTCTGCTCTTTAGGAGGCCTGTCATGGTGTATTAGGTATTCCCAAAGGCAGCACAATCCTTTATGCTTTGCTTGGATGGGGCCCCAGCAGTGCTGGACTCAGCTGAGCTCCTCTCACACAAAACCTACTCCCTCACTGCACGACCACTGTGCTGTGACAGACACAAAGCAGTGTGGAGGAGAAGCCTCCCCAGCACCTGCAAGGTGGGCTGTTTAATTATCCTCAGTGCAGAGTGGAATTTCCAAGTGTGCTGCTGATGGCACGTGTTCAAGGTCACATGCAGAGGGTGTGACTTCTTGGCTGAGAAACAGATGTTGGGCTCTGCCTCTTCTCCCAGTCCCTCATAACATCCCCACACCTCTTCTGAGCTGCAGGAGAAAATCCCTCCAAAAGGTGTCTTTAACCCCTGTCTGCAGCTCCCTGGTACAGAGGGGACTGTGACTCCTTTACAGGGAGTGATGACTGCTCTGAAAGAGTCCCTTTGGTTCTCAGCAGACACCAAGGCCGGGGCTGACTCCCGTGTGATGCTCTGCAGGGAATGATAGTGCTGAAGGCTGAGGTTTGTCTTGCTGCAGATCCTACACATTAGGTAGGAATGAGTCTTTCCTTACTCCAGGTTTGAGGACAAGTTTAAAACTGACCACTTTGGAGGAGAGCCAGAAAACAAGGAGGAAGCTGAAAAGCAAATTTTGCATCAGCAGAGGAAAATAATCCCTCCTGATTCCTGCAAGTAGCTAGAATTCCCAAAGCATGGGATTAATGTTATATAAATAAGGTGTAAACAAACTCAGGGGCAGGAGAATGCCTAAATCCTTCAGCCCTCTTACGAATCATACCTGTTCTGGAAGGATTCAATTATTTCTGCCATCTCACCTTAGCTGGGGATTAACTGACACCAGAGATCAGGAAACCCATTATATTGGGATCTGTGTATGTACTTCCTGGGCTTAGTTTTTGCTGCAAATGGTTTAAGGGAGAGGCATGAGCTGCAGGGTTACCACGAGGCCCATCCATTTTACAGTCAGTGAATAGTCCCTTTGGATTTTGGTGGAGCAGCTGGAGGTGATTGATACTTTCTTGGCCAAGAAAAAAGAGGAATATGACACATCTCAGCCTATATTGGGAGTTGGGAAAGTAAGGAAGAATATCAGATGTTGTCTTGCATCGTATGGAGATGTTTTTTGCAAGCTACTTAGTTGTCCTCAAGAACTTTCTCTACAAGAGAACTGGGGAGGGACTTTTGACAAGGGCCTGGAGTGCCAGGACAGGGGGGAATGGCTTCCCGTTGCCAGAGGGTAGGGTTAGATGGGATACTGGGAAGGAATCCTTCCCTGGGAGGGTGAGGAGGCCCTGGCACAGGTTGCCCAGAGAAGCTGTGGCTGTTCCCTGGATCCCTGGAAGTGTCCAAGGCCAGGTTGGATGGGGCTTTGAGCAACCTGGGCTAGTGGAAGGTGTCCCTGCCCATGGCAGAGAAGGTGGAGGGAAATGATCTTCAAGGTCCCTTCCAACCCAAACAATCTGTGACTCTATAATCAGACAGAAGGTGTTGCTGATTCCTTGGCCCATTTCTGTGATGGCTGAAGCAAAAAGCCCATTTTAACTGTTATTTTGGGAACTGTTCTCCTTCCCATGTCTTGCACCGTGATCCCCATTGTCATGGGCATGTCGAAACCTGAGGACAGTTGGTGAGTGTGTGACATGGGGTGGGAAGGCAGGACAGTGGTTACAGCAAAGTCTCTGACCTAAATATAAGGAAAGAAAGGGAAAATCACCCCTGAGTTATTACTGAGAACAGAATCACATGTAAATTTTATCTCAGCTAGCCTGTTCTGGGGAGCTTCCAGACATTTAATTGGTTAAGACAGATATATAGCGGTGTCACTATGTGCTAGGGACCCATATACATTGTCAGTGATGGTTCCTTTTGCCATTACATGTAGCCATGCCTGGTGGTTTGAGTGTTAAAGAAAGGAAGCAAGATACAACTCATCCTGTCAAGAGCTGCTCTGTATTGTAATTGCGGTATCTGTAAGGAACGCCAGGGTTGGATTATTGGAGATGTCAGAAACGAAATGGGAGAGATTAAATGGCCACAAAGAGCTGCAAAATGAGGAGGTAATTGCACTTCATGAGAGTGCAAAGATAACGTGGGGAATGTAGGTCTTGACCAGCTCTGTGTGGAGCTGGAGGTGCACACTGCGTGTACCCGGCCTCCGAGGGCACAGCGGGAGCACACGGAGATGCCCGCACTCGGCCAGCTCAGCCCTGCTGAACCCACGGGCAGACACTGATCCTCCTGCAGGAGAAGGCACAGGAGAAAGGTGAACTCTGCTGCATCACTGCTGCACTTGGGCAGCAGCCTTTTGAACAAATAAAATAGCTCCCTGCAGAACACAAGAGCAGGGAAGACACACAGACTGACACAATTACAAATCACAGATTCACAGAATCAGTCGAGTTGGAAGGGACCCCCAAGGATCCTGGAGTCCAACCCTCAGCCCTGCACAGGCTCAGCCCCAAGAGTCACCCCCTGTGCCCCAGAGGATCAGCCAACCCCTCCTGTGGTTGCTTCTCATTCCTGAAAGCCTCTTTCTGCAGAGAGGCTGCTGCCAATATCAGACAGATGTATTTGTTTTCTCTCAGCTCCTGTTTTTTCCATTGTGCCTCCATGGCACTTTGTGGGGATCTCAAGTGTATGCCAAGTTATGCAGTGGAGTTCTTGGGTGCACTTGGACTATCTCTGCATCAGCAAACCAGACAGTGCAGCTGCCCTCCCAACTCCTATGGGAATAACCTGCTAGCCCTTGAAGGAACTGCTCCCAGGTCAACTTTCTAAGAGTTATATAGACTTACTCTTCTCCCTGTCTGAAATATATCACTGTTTCTGTTTAGTGTTTGGTGCTGCTGTTGTGGCACTTGAGCTCTTGAACATTTGTCTCCAATGAAACCCCGTGAGTGATGCTGCGGCGAGGCTGGGGGGTACATCATGTCAGCTGTGCAGGTGAGGAGGTGGGAGCAGCCTCCAGGTCAGGAGTAAAAGTGTGGACACAGGAATTCAGGTGCCTGATAATCACTGACATTGAATTTCCTGTACTAAGTCAGGGACTATATGACATGGCAAAAGTCAGAGAATACAGAGCAAAGATAAGTCTTGGTCCTGCCTGCAGAGAGTTAGCAGAGGTCACTTCTCATGGAGCACAGGTGGAAGAGTAGAAGAGGAGCAACTGGCTATTTCTAGCAGCCCTCCATCTTCCCTTTCTCTGAAAGTTTACAGGCCATATTTTATTTCCCTGGAGCAAGGAGATCAGTGTGGCTTTTCCACACACAGAGCAGGATGTGCACTGCCTTTATAAAATGTAGTTTGGGGGTTTTTTCCCCCAAGTAATGTCATGTTTGATAGAGTAATAATGTGTTACATCAGGTGAGATTTTTTTATGGGCAGTTAATTGAAATCTGCATGGACCCAATAACTAACTTTTTGTGGTGCCTGATTAACTGTTAACCCAAATTCAGGATACCTCCCTTGACATGAGCAGAATGGGCTATTGGAGGATCTAGCCCAATTAGTCTAAGCAGCATGGGTTCTCCTTTGCATCACTATTCAAATCCTGTGGAGCTGAGCTCTGCAGGAGAGAAGGAATTTGGCCACATGCCCTTCCTGTGGTGCCAGTTTGGAGGAATTGATGTTTGATGTACGTAGGTAGCACTACCAAGTCAAATGAAGGGGACAAAGGTTAAGTGTGCACTGCAGGCAATTCTCCATTAGTATAAAAGCTCCTTGGTATAATATTTATACATTCAAATGCCAAAAAAACTGGACATGATGATAGCTTTTGCAGCACTGGGTAATTCACACATTACAGCTCTGCTTTCCATGTTTAGTGTTGCAGAAATAATGGACCACCTTTTCATCAGGAAATGCAACATGTGAAATGCAGCAGATGTAACTGAAGCAGAGATCTTCAGTGCTTGCTCTGAATCTCTTCCTGACTTTATAAATGCCCTGGGATGTTTGATGTAAGACAGAATGGTAACCCTGAGATGTCCAGACGGTAGAAATCTCCGTAGCTCACATGGTGTGGTGAATCCGTGTCCCTGTGAGAGGCAGTGAGAGTTCTCCTGCACTGCCATGAGAGCAGGGTTTCTTCTGCAGTCTCTAGTGTCAGGCTTCAGTGACCACCCTGTCTGTGACATCTATGGTACCCAGAAAATCCAATTTACAGATGAAGGGATTAATAACTGGCTATTACCATGCATTACCTGAGAAAACAAGTCTGTCTTGTGTGTATTAAACAAGTGGTTCCTTGGCATAGTGGATGCTTGTGAAAATCTCCCTGAGGATTCCCTGCTGCTTGTGGTCAGTATGTTTTTCTTTCAATCAGAGGCAGTAATTTGGGGCATACCCACCTAGAAGACCACGTGCTCAAGGTGTTCCACACCTTCAGAAACTTTGAGTCTTTGGGACTTCAACCTCCACCTCCGATTTCCTTGAAACCGGGTTTTTACAACATCAGGATGATATTATATATAAAGGTTCATCCTCATCCTATGCCTTGATCCATGGACAGATTTGGGAGAATACAATTTTTAAATGTATGCTCTCCCTGATCCACCCAAGAGCTGTGGGCTGTGGCTGGCTGATTTATCTTCCTGTGATTGTGCCCCAGCTGCCTTAAGAACCACTGTTAAAGCACTTGAATAATTATAACAGTCCAGGAGCTCCAGCTTTGTGAATAAGGAAGCCAAGAAAGGCACTGGACCACCCGGGACCCCATGTGTGTATCCTCTCCTTCTGCCATGGTGCGACTGTTGTGATCAGGTGGGATTCATCTCCTCTAACCTACAAGTCTGATACTAATATTTCTCATTAAAGCTGACTTCCTGAAGTTATCTGAGCACATCAGCATATCAGGTTTCACTTTTTCCCATGACAGTAGTCATTTGCATGAAAAAGTTGCGAGTAGTAAATCCTAAATGGCCAGGAAACACCAGGAATGTGAAGTAATTCTGGGAATGTGTTTTTAAATTGTGTCTGCTCTTCAAACCAGTTTCATGGTTGGTGGGGACTGTGGTGCTTGGTGATGCTGCAGTCAGAAATTTTGGATACTGAGATAAATTTTCACTGCTCTGGCAGTATAAAAAAAATGATGTGTGAATTAGCTTTTCCAGGCTCTAATAGCTGTCGGTGTGTTTACTGGTCAATCTATGGTCCTTCCACCATCTTTGCAAAGTTAAGGACCTTGATAAAATATCCATTAAAACCAGAGTTGTTTTGTACACCTCCCCAGGCACTGGATGAGATCCAGCCTAAATACCCAATCTACATTTTCATGAGTCCCTGCAGGAGCAGGGAACACACCACGATGGGTATAATTGCCAGGTTCAGTGGGAATTTTGCTGCCTCCAGTGTGACTCCAGCCAGTCAATCTACATTTCCATTAGGGCCAAGGTTGATTCTATATTCCTATGGCACATTGCTCAACTCACATACACTACTGTGCACACACAGTAGTCATAAACCATTTTTCAATGACTCAGGCCTTGATACTATGTAAGGTTTGTGCATCTGCTCCATTGTAAATCTGCTGGTGCTTCCACACAGCCTGCTCAAGGAGCAGGAAAGACACAGAAACATCTGTTTAGAGTTTTAAGCAGCTTGTTAGATGAATTCAGCACCTGGGTTCCCCTCAGTGGAGCAGCCCTGCTCTCCTCAGTACGTAGGAGAGATGAAGAAATACAATACTCCCTGGGATCCTTGTGCTCCTGAATCGTGGTGCATTGCTCAAGGCAATTCCTGTGGTGCCAGTGGGAACTGCCTGTGCAAAACCTCCAGAAGTACCTGTGGGAATAGCATTCTGAGTGGGGAGAGTTTACTCTGCTAAATCTGCTAAATCCTACAAGAAGTCTGGAGAGGAACTGTTTACAAGGGTGTGTAGTGACAGGACAAGGGGGAATGGTCTCAGACTGAAAGAGAATATGTTTAGATGATGTATTAGGAAGAAATTTTTGACTGTGAGGGTTGTGAGGCCCTGGCATAGGTTGCACAGAGAAGCTGTGGCAGCCCCACCTGTGAAAGTGTTCAAGGCTGGATGGGGCTCAGAGCAACCTGGGATAGTGGAAGGTGTCCCTGCCCATGGAAGGAGGGTGGGAACATTTTTAAGGTCCCTTCAACTCAAACCATTCTGTGGTTTCTGTGATTTCTGTGATTTCTGTGGCTGTGATACTGCTGCACACAGGCTGTGGTGTTTCCATCTTACTGCCATCCTAGTTACCTCCTTGACAGTACCCACCACTGTGCAGTAGTTCTGAAAAAATCACTCTGTCTGGTTAAAACATCCCAGTCCTGAACCAGTTTTCTTCCCATGCCCTTTTCTCCCCTTCCCACAACTGGGAAGGATCTCTTTGTTTTTGGTGACCATTACACAGCCAAATGGAAATCTCCTTTTGGTGGGAGTTCCTGGCCAGGCTGTGAAAGTGGCTCGAGGGACTTGGCTCTGGAAAGGAGGTACAGAGCAGCTGCATTGTGACAAGCTACTTCTGTTGGATAATCCTCTCTTGTCCTGCCTGTGTATAAGGTGTTAGACATGAGTCGACAGCAAGGGCTAATTTGCCACAGCAAGGAGATTTTCCAGTTAAGTACATTCATTTTTAGCCTTCTCAGGGAACCCAGAGCACACCCCCTGTGCCTGCATGGTTTGTGAAACACAAGGAATGGGCTCATGAGACAAACTGTTTGGTTGCAATATCATGTTTTATTCCTTGCTAACCCTAGGGTCAGACTGGATAGTGTGCTGATGCACTTCTGTCATCACCACAGGAGCCCCCACTTTTGGTCCTTTATGGCCTGAAGTACTTGTATCCCTTTGGGCTCATCCATTCCAAAATTCAGGGATAAAAAGGACTATGATTGTCTGGTACCTTCCCACCCCTCATGGGCAGTGGTAACCTGGACATAATGTGTTTTGTCTGATGCAGTTACAGTGATCACTGAGCTATTTCTCTCTCTTTTTTGAGTGATTTTGATTATTATGTATAACAGCACATGGTCTCCAGTGGATAAAAGCCTCTAATTCTATTTTATCCAACCCAGAGAGTGATCTCAGCAATGGGCTGTTGCCTGTATTATTCAGCAGCAGCTATGACATGTATTATTGCATATGATATGAAGGACTTTGTAATAAATATTTAGTGTTCCTTTAATCTGTCTGTTCTTATATCATGTTCTCCAGATAATCCCCTCCTCCACCATGTACTATTTAATAAGTTCTTCTCCTGCCAATCTGTTCTCCTGTCTCCCCCAGCACGTGTGCCCGCCTGCCCCGGGACACACTTTCCATCAGTCTCTCTTCTGAGCAGCCTTCAAAGTCTTAGGTTTCCATGACTGTGGCATTAAGAGGAAGAACAGTTTTTGCTTGTGTGGATTTTTGAGTAACAGTAAATTGTCCTGTGTTCAGATTCCAGCCATTTGGCACACAAAAATGATTTTTTTTTTCCTGAATGGAGGCCAAAGGCCTTCGGGAGAAAACAAGGTCTGGCACAGCAAGCAGTGGCATGGGTTTGATGGTGTTTCTGTTTGCTGCTGGTTGTTTTATCTGATCCCAGTCACTTTGTGCCTCTTCTTTCTTCTCAGCCATTCCATGGGTGGATTGGAGCCCTTCGGAGAAGGGCTTTCCTTTGTGGGAACATGAACTTTAGGTATCAGGGATGTTTGGTGTGCAGGTACTGCAGAGTTCAGCTCTCTCGTGGGGCTGTCTTTGACAGGGCAATTTGCAATGGCTGAGCAGAAATAAGTAGAGCTGGGAGCTGGGGAGTGTTCTGTGGCAGGGCCAAGGGAAGGGGGACCAAGGGCCCGTGGACATCAAGTGCTCTGAGTCTGCCCCAGCTCTGGTGAGCAGTGACAGAACCCAAGGGGACAGCTGGAGCTGTGCCAGGGAGGTTTAGGCTGGGTGTTAGGAAAAGATTCTTGCCCGAGAGGGTGGTTGGGCACTGAACAGGGCAGTGGTCACTGCACCAAGGCTGACAGAGCTCAAGTGCTTGGACAATGCTCTCAGGTACATGGTGGGATTCTTGTGTCTGTGCAGTGCAGGGCCAGGAGCTGGACTTCGATGATCCTCGTGGCTCCCTTCCAACTCACTGTATTCTATGATTCTGTGACAAGGTGTTTCCAGACCATCATGGAGAACATGCAGCTACACACTCATCTGTTAACTGACCTCCTCCCTCTCTGAGCCATTAGCTTTCCAACACCTGTGGCAAAGAGATCCAAGTTTAAAATAATCCAGGGCTTCTCACCTGAGTTTTCCTTGGAGCAAAGACCATGGGAAGAGACAGATGGCCAAATACCATGCATTTTTCTGGAGCAGTCTTTCCCTAGCTAGGCCTGGCTTGCAAAGCCAGACATACCCATAGCATGCTTTCTCTGCTGCCACACACTGGGGCTGTTACCCCCAAGGAACAGAGTGTTAGAGGTGGGAGTGGATGTCATGATGAAAGGAACAGTGATGGAACCCAGATTGACAAGTAGCATGTCTGCAATGGTACCATGCTCCACTGCTTCAAAGTTAGTGCTTATACTGCAAGTCATGATTTATTATAGCTATTCTATAAACCCTTCTAAAGAAATCACGCAAGTATTTCTTAAAGCAGGCAACAATGCTGAACCAGAGAAGGCATGAAAAGAGTTCTGATCATCTATTAATAGTGTTGCAGTCTTCTTTTGAGAAGATCCCCAAATTCGTGTGTGGTGGCATTGTACACTAACCTCTTTAAAGAACACTTAGTGCACCTTAGGAGTACCTATTATAGTATATGGGATTTTAATTGCTTTATTATAAAAGAAAGCAATATTCACCCTTTTATGAATTTTGATTTAATGACTTTAGTACATTCATTATTAGTTCATTATGGTTCTGTGGAATTGAGGCCTCCTGAGTTAAAAGGATGTCCCTACACTAAGCTGGCCTCAATTAAAATGTAATCATATTGTGGTTAATCTCAAGGACTTGTTCTATGAGTGCGGGGTCTGAGGGAGAGAGAGAGGCAGTGAGGGGCACCAGGAGGAAACAGGAATGCAGACAAGCAGGATTTGTACCAGTGAACAGCTGTTTAAGTCCACTTCTGAAAATGTCCTGAGTTAGAATCTGAAATGGCTTCCTTATCTTGACCCACAATATCACATACTGAAAGCCACAACTAGAACTTCTCGAACCAAATAAAACACCACTGGGCTTTAGCAACAGAGGGAAATCCTATTTATGGGAATTTGACCAGTTGCTCAGCAAGTCCCAGAGCCAGACAAGATCCACGAGAACAGGCCAGTGACAGCCTGACAGGTATTGGTGAGACTGGAGGTGGATTCTTGCACAGACTCAGTGCTTGGCTGGGGCCCTTCGTGTGTGCAAACGGGGAGAAGAGGGAAGGCCCTTGGTGGGGAAAATGCCAGTGTTCAAGATGCTGCAGGAGACAGGGATTTGTGGATAGGAGTGGAAGCAGTGCTGTGGGGAAGGACAGCTGCTTCCTCGGCAGTTCTGCTCCTGTCCCCGCGCTGCCTCCGCTGGGTGCACAAGAAAGCCCTCTCCTGCTGAGCCTTCCCCTGCCAGGTTTGGCCATTTCCACGTTGAGGAAACCAGAAACTTGTGATGATCTGGAAGGAGATGAGAAATTCAGTTCACAAGTAATTTGGTTGAAATATTCCCTCTTTGATGTTTTGCCACACTGAGCAGAATAATAACTCTTCCAGAAGAACACTCCAAGCAGAGCTATTTTGGGATTACATTTCTCCTTTAGCTTTTATCCTCTGGTTTTCCTGAATCTTCTTTTTATCTCCCACATTTCACTGAAAATGTCTCAAGCTCTCATCAACTACTTCTGATGTTTCACGATCCCTTCAAGCTTAGATCCTGGCTTCTTGTTAGCAAAGCTGGAGTGTTTTGCAGTAACTGTTTGAAAGGCTTTATGTTATATTTTTTTACAGTGGAGCCAAATCTGGAATCCATGAGTTCCAAAACTGAGGAGAATGGGGAAAGGCCAGATTTCTGTGTGTTGCAAAGCAAGCATTTGTAATGCTGGGGTCAGGGAAGATTTCCACCATAACTTCCTATTTAGAAAACCAGATCCTCAACAAGTATAAAATTGAGTATAATCTTCAATTTCAATTCAAAATTTGATGTAATTTGAGCTAAAAAAATTGTTAAAAGGAGCCCCAGAGAAACTAGAATTCTGCTTTTGCATAATGTCCTTGTTAACACAAAGTCCAGTGAAAGTTGTGAAGAACAGTGATTTTTAGGCTCTGAAAGATGTTTGTTTCTGTAAGAGTAGAAAGTAAGTTAAGTCTAAAAGATTAGCTACCAGGAACAAGCCTCACCAGATTTTGTGCCATATTGTTTAATAATGATGGAAGATAATTACTATGGGAATATCAGTGACATTGATAATGTCAATATTTCATAAATTCCAGGACTGCATTGGCAAGTGTTGTGTTTCATGGAGTAACAAAAACTGCTTGGGGACGATGATGTTTTTATGGCAGTAACTTACCTGTGGAGTTTTACACCGTCTTGTCAGTCTGTCCCTCTGTCAGTTTACAGCTGCAATGAGTCTTTTGTTTCCCAAATTTCTCAAGTCTTTTTAAATCACTGTTTTATGTTGCTGATGATCAAAAGCCAGGCCAGACCCTTTGGCTTTGCCAGAGGAAACTCCACTCTAAGCAATCCTGACTCTGTACTGGGAGAGCTGCAGAGTTCCCTAAATTGAGGCACATCTGTTCGCCATGAGAAGTTACCTTTTTTTTTTTTTTTTTTAGTTTTCTTATGCCATTTAGGGCATTAACTCACAGATGATTGGTCACAAAAGACCCAGCCACTGAGTTCTTGCTCAGAAAATACTCAGCACTGACAAGGCAAGGTCCAGAGAGAAAACAGGAATTTCTTCCTGACTCTGAAAACACGTCCATTATTGATCAGAGGAGCTGGCTCGAGCACCTCTGCAGAGCCCTGGTTGTGCAGGCTGTAAGCTTGGGAGAATTCAGCACAGGCACAAAAATGCCAGAAAATAAGAAAAACCCCAAGCAATGAATGAGAAGTGCTGTGTGATATAAAACACCTCAGAGAGCAAGAACACAGAAGTTCCTTCCAAGTGCCCCACGACACGGGGCCTTGGGGCAAGCTCAACCCGTGACATGTGAGACAATCCAAAGCAAATCTGTGCATGCAACTTCTGCTGCTGTGTCAGTACAACAGTGACTTACCACGCACATCAACACAGCCTCGTGTCCGTTGACGTGTTTGGTTTCTGAACTCATGTAGAGGAAGAGACACACTTCAGAGTGCAAGTCGGTTGGAAGTGCCTGAATATTTCTCTTTCACGCTTGTGAAACAAATTTAGGCTACATATATTCTGATGGAAAGACAGCAAGTTTAACAAAAGCTGCTAGTGAAGTTTCATAAACATTGAAAAAAACGATCCATTTGTCATGTACTACATGCTCTTCTCCTACAGATGGATACAGCTACTTCTAGGAACTGAATTCCCACAATGGAGAAGGGAACTTCTAGAGAGAGACTCTACTGCCTTTTCCCTCAGTAAGTTTGAGAAAGGTAAAAATTATTGTATTATGGGTGCTTTGGGCATGAAGAGAAAATGATGCTAGATGTGAAGAGAAAGAACTTCCTCTTATCCCTGGGAATTTTTAAGCATTAAATTAATTCCCCTATCTCTTGGTGTGCTAATGGGAAGGCTTTCAGCTCTGTGTTAGGCAGAGGCCTGCATTTGCATTTAGATGGAGCTATTTTAAGAATTGTAGTATATACATAGGGGCCTGTATCCCATTTACAATAGAATCTGTAAGATAAAATAAATATCTAGTGAGTGGTTGTTTTTCCAGTTTTGTTATAATCTGAACCAGTAAGTGAAGTGCCATAATCTGACATAATAAATACCAGAGTCATTCACTTGAGAGAGATCTTATCCACCTGCAAGGAGGAATACACTCCTTACCCAGTCAAGTGGGTTATATTTTTTGCCTTTCACGATATAGCCTTGCAGTATTTCATCCAGGGCTGTTCCTGACAGTGATATCCAGAAGACTTTCCCTTTTACTTGTGGAAAACAACGTTTCTGCCTCGTGGGGAGAAACACTTTTCCCCACGCCCCAGGGCAGCGTGGCAGGGTGCTGGTCTCTGCCAGGGGGATGCGGTGCAGGGACCTCAAATCCTGCTATTTATCTCTATTTATCTCCGAGAGGGGCTCTCATGGGCATTTCTCATGCATGCAGTGGTCTGTGCTGGGTCAGTGCTGATGTGTTTGCATCCTCCTCATTTCCAGAAACACCCTGAAACACGGGGTTTGGTAGAACTCTACTCTGCCCTCGTGAGATCCCACCTGGAGTACTGCACCCAGGTTAGGGATCCTCAGCACAAGGAAGACACAGACCTGTTGGAGAGAGTCCAGAGGACGCCATAAAGGTCCTCTGAGATTTGGAACCCCTCTGCTCTGGAGCCAGGCTGGGAGAGCTGGGGAGGTTCACCTGGAGAAGAGAAGGCTCCAGGGAGAGCTGAGAGCCCCTTCCAGGGCCTAAAGGGGCTCCAGGAGAGCTGGAG
>JAWWES010000048.1:8744253-8776968 GCA_035583135.1 Lophotriccus pileatus
CCCAGAGAAGCTGTGGCTGCCCCATCCCTGGAAGTGTCCAAGGCCAGGTTGGAGCAACCTGGGCTAGTGGAAGGTGTACCTGCCCATGGCAGGGAGGTTAGAACTGGATGAACTTTTAAGTCCCCTCCAACCCAAACCATTCTGGGATTCTATGACTTAGACAAGACCTTGGTGCTGCTCTGAATTGCTGCCGAGTGCATTGCTGTCTGCAGCAGTGTGATGTATGAAGGTTTGGGGTTTTCACTGCCCTAAAGCTGTTATTTCTATGGCAGTGCTGCAGGAGAGCCCTGACATTCGGGGAATGATGGCTCTGCCCCGTTCCCCTGCCCAGAGAGGACCGAAGAGCCCCGGGTTCATTTGCTGTGCATTCATTCTGGTGGCAGGGCTACAGTGAAGCGGTGAAGGAAAATCAATGGGGTTTGTTTCAAATCCAATCTGCTTCCACTGACATAAACTGGTCATTGGTATAAAGCCTCTGCATCCAGTGACACAGGGTAGCCCCAAAATAATTCACTCCTGCAGCGGGAGCCATGTGAAACCACGGGCTGTTCGATGGGAACAGCACCCCAGGTGAGAAGAGCTGCTCAGGTGCTTCTGAAGGGGTCTCCAAGGGGGTGTTGGGGTGACTTTTCTTAAAACTGTCCTGTTGAGCTAAAAGGAAAATTTTACTGATTGTGCTGCCTCTTTTTTAGGCAAAACTCAGACAGGATTTCACATGAAATGTGCTGCAACTTGCAGCTCCTTATCAAAGATGGAAATGGTGTTGGTCACTTAAGGTCACTTCCAAATCTTATAGTAAATGGATTTTTTTTACTTTATAAGGAATTCTTAGAAACACCTTTTATCCTCATGTAAAAAATTTTGAACAAAAACTTCCTGAAAAATTACAATTCCAAGCCTTTTAAACTAAACCCTTGTATCAAGTGAATTGAAACTGTTTTCTTTACAAAGTTGAAATGTCTTATATTGGTGTGACTCTGGCTAAGTTGTGTCTCATAATGGGGATGCTTTTAAGGAAGTTACTCCAATATTACCTGTTTCTATAATATTGAAAGCTCCTGACTTTTCTCTAAAAGTGAACTTCAGTTAAACTTACAAAAATGGTGCAAGAATTTCCCCATACAGTAAGCAAGCATTGCCTCATGGAAAATCCTTGTGGGAAAGATTTGACTCTGTGGTTTGTCTCACCAGAAGTTGCTCAGATGATGGGGAGAATTAAAAATTTATCTCCTGAGAACACATTATCAGCGTTCCCAGGAGCTGCACCTAACAGAGGCCCATTTGCCAGCTCCTGTTGTTCCTTCTCACGCTGACAGCTCTGGGAGCACTTCTGTTTCAGGGGGAGAGCAGGCTGCCCTCTTTCCCAGCCTTTCTGATCGCCCCATTCCTGCTTGCTGCCTGCTCAGACCCTGGTGGAGTGTCTGTGGCCCCAGAGACCAGGTCTGAGATTCAAACTCAGATCAAAAGACTTTATTTTTTTTCAGGTGAACCTTCACATATTAAGAATTGGAGTAGTGAGAAGTAAACTTGGAGTCTTACATGAAAGATCAAATAAATGGATGGGGAAAGAAAGATAACAGGGGAAAAGCTTGTTTTGGACTAGTTTTCCTAACAAGAATGGAAGAATAGTGAGACATGTCAAATTGACTTTTACAGAGCAGGTTAATGCCAGATACTTGTTTATCCTTGGAGATCCCTCAAATCCAGCAGATTTCAGCACGGCCTAATGAAAGCTTAGGCAAGAGCGGAAAATGGAGCATGTACAGTTCAGAGGAGGGGAAGATGCAGATGAAAACAAATGCAAAGCCTCTCTCCTTCATGTTTCAAGTGCCAAATTATGCTTGACATTTCAATTTCCCCAAGGCGTGCTTCCGTAAAATCGTCTTGAACTCTCCTCGAAGTGTTAAAGCTTCCATCAGCTCCTCCCGTGGCACCAAACAGGTCCCACTGAGCTCTGACTGGGGTGTGAAATGCAAGCATTGCTCCAGCTCTGCCCCACTGGCACGCAGAGAACCAGCTCCGATGTTTCCATGGGTGGGCTTTGCCACAGGGCGCGACGCAAACGCTGCGCCCAACGCGTGGGGCGGTGACAGGACCCAGTCACAGCAGCTGCTTTGGTTTGGTGACGAGCACGTGGCTCATTTTGTTCCGTTTCTGGGAATTTGGGATGTTTACCACTTGTGTGTGGGTTGTTTCACACGAGGGCCTCTGTGTTACGTGTCTGTAGCCAGAAGGTCTCAAGTCCTGTGGAGATCTGCAGGAAAAAATCTGTAGCTACTAAAATTCTCTTTAGTTCTCAGTGTTCCAACATTTGTAGGAAGTTTGAAAGCCTGGATTTTTGAAGTGTTTTGACCGTGTCCCCAGTGAAAAATAGCAAGACTAGGGAAATGGCAGAAGTACTGTGTTTTTTCCAGTCTGTTCTATTGATGTGTTTTGCTTTTCCTTAGCTTGTTTTCTTCTAAAGGGCGGTGAAATTTTCAGTTGCATAAATTTTATTGACTTTACTCATTGCATTCAGGCTGGAGAGGGAGATGCTGAGACTCCACGCACTGTCAGTGCCAGAAAGTCAGAGGAAACCCTCCTCCCACGTGAGTAGGAATAATGGTGACCCAGCTTTTGAGAGACCTCACTGAACTGAATTCTTTGAAAAATATACCCTTGGGCTGTGGTTGCTGAGCACTTGAGAACGAGTATGATTGATGACATGGTCATTACCAACATGATTAAGAGCAGCCAGGATTTACATTTACCACCTTGGCCTTTTCCAGTGTCTGCTAAACCGTGGTCTTGGGACCACCACTGACGTGCACAATGTGACTACGTGTGTGTGGAGGGGGGAGTGGGGGGACTGTGATTAATTTGGCTGGCCCTCTCTTCTTTGATTGCAGCTGATGAATAGTATTTTAAAAGCTAAGAATACATTAAGCACTTTGCTGTAGCTCCTAAACAGTCTGAGGGCCAGAACCACAGCTGTGCTCCATTTACAATGGGTGCAGCTGAAGAAAGAGGAGGAAGGAAGAGAGACAGCTTTTAGCTTTACTTGAGCTATAGATTCTGCTTATCCTGGGAAGTGGCTGAGGGCACAGGCACAGGCTGGGAGTAGGGAGGGGGTTGCTGATGGGTTTTCTGGCAGGAGTAGGACCAGCATTCACCAGTTCTGGCTGCTTTGGCATTTAAAATAACAAGTTGTGGCATGAGCAGGGATTTGTGTTCCTTGCCCTTCCCCGCACTTTGCAATCGCCCCTGTGCCTGGAAGGCTTTTTCCCTCCCTGCAAAGCTCGAAGCTCCCTGTGCTGGTGAACACCCCCCTCCCTCCCTGCGGGTCTGTGGGAGGTGCAGCCCCCACAGGGGTGGGCAGGGTGGGTGTGCTCCACGGCCCCCAAGCACAACACCCACCCTCTGGGTTGATCCCTCTGCGGGGGTCCTCTGGGGATGTCCCCATCACCCTGATCCCCCCAAAACCTCTACAAGCTTCATATTTAACCCCCTGCCTCTGCCAGATTTGGTTGAGATTAGCTGTCTGGCTGAAACTGTTTGGGGGAAGAGGCAGTGAAAGAGGGCGAAGTGGAAAGCTCAGACTCACAAGTCCCTGTGTCCCTCAGGAACCAAAGTCATGCTGGGATTGGGGAGCAGCAGTTCCACAGGCACAGGGAACTCCTTTGGTGCCCTTCATCCATCAAGCCACCTGGACTGAGGAGTGAGCCATGAGCTTATCTCTTCTTGTATAACACAACAACACTTCTCTAACATCTATTTTTCAGGGTGCTGGCTGTTAATAACAACTAAAACTTGCACCACAGGCCCCAGTGTTCGTGGCAGGGCAGTCACTGCAGTTGCCCTGGTACGATGGTGACTATTGAAGGAAATAAAATGACAGCTTTGGCACAGTCTTGTCGTGCAGTGTGATCACCCTTGGCAGCAGGAGAACCATTTGCCCTTCTGAAGACTGGCCAGCGCCAGGATCTCAACAGACAAGGTACCAAGTGTCTCTCTTTTCCCTCTCAAGTGGGACTGCCAGGCCTAGGAAAGGTCACTGCAGGGCACAGGCTCCATCTCTCCGCAGGAGCTCTTCACTGACCTGCTGCCAGCTGGTTGCCAGCCCAGTCCCAAGGTGTGCCCTGCCTTCTCACTCCCACCATAAAATCAGTGGAAGATCTGTGTGTTTTCCCCAGAGTGTGGGAGATGGGGAATTTGTCCCTTGCAGGAAAGCATGGGATGTTGCTTCCACTGCTTCCCTCCTGTCCACGCTCCGTTACTTGCTGGCTGCAGCCCCCTCTGCTCTCTCCAGCCATCCCCCCTGCTCCCCAAAGGCTTCTCTGGACAGCTTGGCTTGGCACAGGGCAGCACTGACAAATCTTTAAACTATAATGATAAATTATGCTCCATTGCCCAGTCTTTCTGGAAAGAGATTTTAATGTGGATTAAAATAAAAGAGGTTTGATAGATGCTGGAAATGTCTCCCTTTGGCTGTTAAGAAAAAAAAAAATCTGAATGCCTGTAATATTTCTGCTGAGAATTACAATAATTGCTATTTAAATAGTATTCTGAGCAGAGCTGCAATTGCCTAGGAAAGCCAACCCCAGGAGCAAGATCTGTTGTCTTTAAGAGCTCGGCCAGGCTTGGTAACTTAAAAAGAAACTTGAATTATTGGGAATTTAAAACATGCCTTTGCTTTGGCTTGAATGCAACATCAAAGCAGGAGCCTGTGTGTTCCTGAAAAAAATGCTTCCCTCCCCTCCCAGCTGCTAAATGCTGTTTCTCTGCTGATTTTATTAACACCACTATCCCAGCATCATCTTCATCCACAAATGCCTTTTAAATGTGCTCGCAGGAAGGAGTCAATTTTGCCCTCTCAGAGGAAGAATTACCCACAACCTGAACAAGTAGTGCCAGAAGCTAAAGAAGGCTGGTGATCTCGGGGACAGCCCTGATCCCTTTGGAAGCAGTGGGCACAGTGATGCTTTGTGTTGAGAAGGGCTCTGGCATCAAAGGATGTGTTAAATCCATCCCACGCCTTGTGGTCACCCTGGGTCCCATTGCCAGGGTGGTACCCGGATTCAGGAGCCTCTGCCCAAACCTGTCACCCTTCCCCAGGACCCAGCAGTTCCAGAGGGACGCTGTTTTCTCCTCTTCTTCCTGCTGTCACCTGGTTTTCAATGCTTAGAAAGCCACTGCACTTCTGGGATCTCCACCTGAAAAGGGCCATCACTGTTTCATAGTAAATTGCACAAAATTCATTTTATAATGACAGGGCTTCTTTTGAGATGAGCCCCACTACCCTGTATGTGTAAGATACTGCTGCTGTCCTTCCTGCTCCTTCCTAAACTCAACAGCTTTCAGCTGTGCACCACCCCACCTGTTTCCCACAGAGATCTAGTACTGAAGTCCCTGCAAATCCAACCTCTCAGAACACTGCTTTTTCTCTGTGGCCTTTTCTCTATAATCACTCATCTCTCCTACCACACATTTGTGACCCCAAGAGCTGACTCCACTCCTGTGAACACGTTGGTGCCAAATGCCACCAGACAGGCTGGGAGCTGAGACCAGGTTATTCATAAGTTTCAGATCAACACAGTTCTCTGACACTAAATGTCTTCCATCTTTTCTCTCCCTACCAAAGCCTCCATTACCTGTACAGGATTCGAGATTTAATCCTGTATTAATATTTTAATAGTTTCATATATATACATACATATGTGTGTTTATAGATTTTTAATGAATTTAAAAACCCCTAGGTAGGTGTGTGAGGAGCACACAACACGTGACAGTGTGGCCATCACCAAACTAATGTGGGATGAGCTGGTGCAGTCAGAGCTGAGAGCTCTCACTGGCCCAGCACTGCTGTGGCACGTCTGGGGCTGTTGCAGCACTGGCTGTGCTGTGTGGACAGAGCTGATGTTTCTAATGTCAGCAATAACTACTGTGGAAGGTTTTCCTTTGCCCTGAAATCATTAAGGTTTTATGTGACAGCAGCATTGGTCCCCAGCTGAGATTAGCAGTCCATTAAGTGCTTGAAATGGATGCCAAGCATGAGGATGTCCACTCCTGACCAGCTCTGGATGCTGATTGCCCAGCTAATCTGTTAACTGTGTCCCACCCAGGCATCTGTCCACCTACAGGGACCCACCTGCACACACAGAGACCTCTCCTGGAGGGGATCTGCCTGGGGGAGTAGATACTTGGGCTACTCTGATTTTTGGTTTGTGTTTGCATGCATCCTCTAATTTAAAGAGCATCTAAAAGTGAGGGGGAAAGTGCCTAACCTCATAGAGGATCATATACATCAATGAGAGAGGATAATATATATTGAATATATATTATGTATTATTTATAGATTATACCTACTAATTACAAGGTAAATTCATTATTAGTTCTAATGGAAAATAATTTGACTGAAGACAGTGGAAATTATTAACTCAGGGAAGCAGTTAGTTATCTAACATTTCCTCTCTAAGGAATAAAGAAACACACCTTGCTTCTCCTGTGACATCCATTGCTTTCCCCCAGTGTAACTCTAGTGATTTCTGCAGGGTTATTTCTGGGATTGAAACACTGGAAATGCACAAATGCTCCATTCATGGTGAAGTGGTTTGTATAAACTCAGACTATAGTGAACACACAGAGGAGAAAAAAGATAAATAGTCCTGCAGGGGAAATGTCAGTGAAGAGGTTTGTGAAAGCAGGAGCACAAGCCTTACCAACCCATTGAATTGTAGGAGATCCTTTAGTTTCTGTGAGTGGTGAATCGACCAGAGCCAGAGCCTGCCTGGCTGGGTCAGTCACTTACTGCTTGTTGAAGGTTAAACACCTTCAAGTGTTTGCTGGTCGCAGCAAGAGGAAAAAATCAAGAGCAAGAACCTTCCCTGGAACTGTTCAGCAGCTCAGGTGGAGGTGGGATTGTTGTGAGGGAATAGCAACCAGTACATGCCAAAAAATATGAACAGATCTCTCTTCAAATCTTAAAGATTGCTGCAGGTATTTCACCATGCCCAGTCAGGGGATTAATTGATCCAGACCCGATTGAAATCCCTAATTCACATCTAGGGATAATATTTGCATGTCAGTGAGATTCCCAGTTCCGGTTCTTAATCACTAAAAAGACCATATTTTTAAATTGTTGGTAGCCCTCAGAGAGCTGTGTCCCTGGAGCTGCAGCAGTGACTTGGGAGTTTGACTCCTGGAGCCTCAGAGAAGTTGTTTCAAGCTGTCTCATTAGCCAGCCAGGGTGGGACTGTAGACCCCACTCAGTGCCGTCATCAGCCCCGTCCTTCACCTCGTGGCAGATCCCAGAAAATCTACTGACTCCAAACTCCTGGGCTGTTGACACGACCTTCCACATGGAGGGGAGTCTCTGCTGGTGGCCATGGGCTCTAGAACTAACTCAGGGCTCTCTCATCTTCAGTTGGAGCATCCTTATCACAGGGCATCATGCACAAAGAGGCAGAAGCCCCTCTGCCACCAGCCCCCTTCCCTTCCCCGAGTGCCTTGCCCTGCCCAGAGCCAAAAGCCGTGACCATAAGAGGCTTGGGATGCTGGCAGGGCAGCAGGGATCACTGCAACTGAATAGAGCCATCCACAGAGGTGGAAAGATCCTCTTAGCACTCATTAATTGTAATTTTCGGGATTAATGCAAAAGATTTGGCAGCTTGACAGAAGAGAGTTTTAGCAGAGACACTTTGCTGCGGCTGCCTGGAGCCCAGGGAAGGGTCAGGGGCTGCCCCAGCCCCCCCAGGTAAAGACAGGGACAGAAGTAACCAGCCAGGGAGCAGGGCATGAAGCACCTGATAGCTTACAAGACATATTTTACACAAGGCAGTGCAAATATGCATGTGATTTATGAGAATAGCAGACTTTTCATTGATGACTATATTGAATGAAAGGTTATTTAGAAGCCAAGGGGATCAATACAGCAGCTGGGAGCCAGAGCAAATGAAGGAGAAGCGTATTTTGCAGTGTCTTGCTTCTGTGTGAAGTCCTTTCACTGCCCCTTGGGCCTCAGAGATATCTTCTGCAGTGCTGGAGCACTGGACATCCTTCCAGAGACTCCAGCCCCCTCCAGGGCTGTGGAATGAGCCCGACCTCAGACAAGCTGTTGGGCAGTAGAATTTGCTCGGTGGAGGGGGGAGCCCAGCCCAGTGCAGAGTGCTAAACCAAGCCTTGTAGATGTCCTGTCAGAGATCCAGCCCTGTGCTGGATCATGACCTAAGGTTCAAACCTTCACTCCCACCCTCAGCAGCCAGGTTTTGGTCAGGTGGGGAGCAGAGGGCAGCCTGTGGGGAGCAAGTCCAAGGTGTCCAGGTCTGCTAAACCCAGCTGGTGTCAGTGGGGACATATCTTTGTTTGGCTGGGACAAAAATCACTCTCCTCCTTAGTAGCTGGTACAGTGCTGTCTTGTGGGTTCGGTGTGAGAATAATACTGATACACACCGATGTTTTGGTTGGTGCTGAGCAGTGCTTACCCTAAATCAAGGACTTACCAGTGTTTTGTGCTCTGCCAACGAGAAGATGCACAAGCAACCAGGAGGGAGCATGGCCAGGACAGCTGACCCAAACTGGCCAGAGGGATATTCCATGCCATGGAGCATCAATATGGAACCTGGGGGGAGTTGCTGGGAGGCACCGATCGCTGCTGGGGAACGGGCTGGGCACAGGGGGAGGGCAGTGAGCAAGTGTATTGTGCATCACTTGTTTATCTCGGGTTTTCTCTCTCTCTCTCTCCTTTGAATTACAATTATTATTATAATAATTAGTATTATTGCAACTATTTTATTTTACTTTGTTTTAATTATTAAATTATTAAATTATTAAACCCACAAGTTTTACATCTCCCCTACTGATTCTCCTTCCCATCCCTCTGAGGAAGCAGTGAGAGAGCCTCTGCAGAGTCCTCAGTTACTGGCTGGGCTTAAACCATGTCAGGATCATGTGTCTCTTCCCTGACCCATCACATCCCTGCCTGCTGCTTGGAGACAGGTGAAGATCATGGAATCACAGAATGGTTTGCCATGGAAGGGACCTTAAAGCTCATCTTGTTCCAACAAGGTCTGTGACAAAGGCTTTATAAATGTGATGTCTTTGTGATGGGGAGCAGGAAAACACAAGGGAAATGGCTCCTTGTATGAAAGCTGTTATTCTGAAGCTCATTAGAAGATTCTCACCACTGTCTAGCCACTGAAAATCTTGTGAGTGTTTCTAAGTATTGGGTTTTACTCCCTCTCACATTTTATTACATTTATTCCTTCAGAAGAAAAATAACTCAAATATCCCTAATCTTTTTAGCATGGAATTTTAGATTTTTATGGGCTTCTTTTAATTTGCACATATTCTTGTAATAATGAAGTCTGTTTAACAGGAGTTAAACCAAAAAGCCTGTAATGGTAATTCAAAACATAAAACTCTAGTGCATTTCTGTAAGAATTCCCAGTTAATATTCTTAAGGCTTTTTAATGGATATTTTAAGTAGGCATTGATATTAGCAGAAACATCACACAAATTAAAATTAGGCCTTTGTGACTATTTTAAAATGAATATTCACAGACTCTTCAGTATGAAATTAAATCTAGTTACATTTGATGCTGCTGGTATATTTTAGGGAAGTATACTTTACTGAAAAAAGATAGTGTTGCCTGTGAACTTATTACTGATAGTTCATTTAATTTATTACAGCCCGTTGAATGTAACAATCAAATTTTATATAGCATAGCCTTAGGAGCCAGTGTGAGGCTTTAAATCTGTGTAGATGGAACCTGAGCCAGTAGATAAACGATGGAATTAGGAACAGGGACTTCCAGCTCTGGCCAGGACTCTTGCTTCACTTGGGTGGGTTATAAACCTGCCATGCTTATTGCACTGGGTGTGATGCTCTAGAATAGGAAATCTGACTTTGAGGATTTGGGACTGCCCCACAGTTGGGCCCTCTAGGAAATCCTAGATTTTTTTTTCTCTCTTTTTCTCTTTCTTTTTTTTTCTAGTTTAAATTCCTTTCACAATCACTTTTGTTTCACATTCACTTTTGCACCTTGCACAGGTACGTGACCCTTTGCATCATCTCCCTCTTTGCACTTTGTCACCGGCTCTGCTTTCCCCTGCTGCTGAGGACTGGTGGAGCCCCCACAGCTTCATGATTCTTGTTCAGCATATGTTGGAATCAGTACCTCTGATGCCAGGGGATATATAAAATATCACTGAGTGAGCAACTGTGTCTTTTCTTCACACACTTTTCTGCCCTTTGCTGAATTATTTCCATATTCTTTTCTTCTTCTGACTTTACAGAACTAAGCTCAGCCTTATAAAATCCAGATTATTACCCCTAGGTAGCATGGCAGCAAAATACATGCTTAAAATTAAACGTGCAAATCCACAAGCCCAGAGGAGTGAAGAATATTGTAATATTTAAGCAAAGATAATTTCTGAAATAGAGCTTGAGGAACACACATTTGGGCTGAACTGATAAAGTGATGAGGGAACATCCCAATCTGCCAGAAGAAAACGCCACGATGACCCCCTCCCTGTTGCTGTCATCGTGGGATAGTCACATTCAAAATCTGCCCCAGTTTTTCTCTCTTATTTTGACAATAACACCTTGTGCCTGCCTCCAGGTTCCAGGAATCAGACAGCACTTTCCATGATGTATCTTGGAGCCCTTAAAACACAAAAGTAGAGTGTCATCTTCCTGCTGATGTACACCACAAGGGCCTGTCATTCCCCTGATATAGTACAGCGTGAGAACGGTCTCTCTTCAAAATACATCACTGGGGCAGCGGCAGTTTGAGTTATATGGTGCCAGGATGGCAAGTGTTTGAACCATTCACACATGTAGACAAGACAGGGTCAAAATATATCTTTAGTTTTCATGTGGGCAGCTGGACTGTCTGGAGTGATAAAAATCACGTTAATGTCATTTGTCATTTGGTGGGCAGCAATGAAGTGATGTTGGATTAAAGCACTTCACTGCTTTGCGTTCCTAATTCCCATTTGCAAAAGTCACCAGCAGATACAGAGTGGCTGAGGAGGGCACGGGCTCCCAGCCCCACCTGCAGGGGGAGGCTGGCCTGGGAGCTCCTGGCAGAGCAGGATGGGTCACACTCCCTGGATGTGCTGGAGGATCAAACCCACCACGAAGGCAGTGGATCTCCGTGTGAATCCACTGCCTATTTTCTGCTGTTAAACTCAGGAGCCAGCTGATTACACCTGAAGAATGTTCTGCCTGTGATGCACATTCCCATATTACTAAAACCCAAATGGTGAGTGCTTTGTGAGGTCTTAGCCTCAAAAGCTCTGTGTCCACTTGGCCCCACCACTGCTGTAAGAGGTCCTTCTGGTGCCAAGAACACCACCTGTAACAGCAACAGTGCTCAGTGCTTAAATATTTGCAGGACCACTGCCTGAGTTGGCATTCTTTGCCAAAACTATCTGGGTTCCATGAAGAACTGCTGGAATAAACCTGTTAATGTGGGGCCAGCTCTTCAGCCAGCATGGGTGAGTGGGGTTCTCTGGAAGCTGCACTGAGGATCTGCTCTTCCTTGGTGTCTGCAGTGGCTCTGCAAGGAAAATGAACAATGCCAGCAACTGTACATACACTTCCATGATGAACTGGTGCATTTTTTTAGTTTATTGTTTTGAGGTTGCTCTACTGCTGGGAAAGTATGCAAATTCTTCTTGTGCAGGAAAAGAATACTGATAATTAAGAAATGTGCAGCTTGGATTTAAGATAATCTCATAAATCCACACTAGTGTTCTCACACATCAGAACATTAATAGGTGTAGCAACTGCTGTACACCCAGGACCAGTTCCTCACCCTCCAAGAGGTCACTTGGCACACTTCGGATGGGAATGGGCTGCTTGCATGAGAGGAAAAATCCAGTGGAAAGGAGAGCAGGGCTAAAAGGCAGAAGGAACTGGCCTCCTTTCAGGCCAGGCTCTGCAGGTGTACTCAAACAGCCCTGTCTCTTGGAGCTCATACTCCTCCCAGGACCTGAACTGAAGGCCAGTTCAGCACGTGGAGTGGACAAAGACAGGGCTCCTCAGCTGGAGTTCTTGCTGCAGTATCCCACATGGGCACAAATCCCCAAGTTCCTCAGCCTTTCCCACACTGGCTATTATGGCAGGATGCCAGGTTGAGCTTGCAGCCCACAGGGAGATGTGTGGACCACAGCACAAACTTCAGCTTTAAAACTGGTCGAGCCTAGAAACAGCTGCTTTGATTTCCAGATACCACAATTTCTACCCAGGACAAAAAGAAAAAAAGAAAAAGGAAAAAGAAAAATCCCAAATTGCTTATTATGTGGAGTAAAAGAAAGGAGACTTACTGACTGGGGAGTGGTGTTTTGGGGGCTGGTGGTCAGTGAATTCCTCCTGTGTGCACTGTGCTGCCCAAAGAGCCCGCCCGTGCTGGGCTGCAGGTCTTCTGAAAATCCAGCTGTCACTGACAGCTGAAAATCTAGGCCTGCTTATGGAAGTGGAGTAGGTCACACCTTAGCCCCAAATATAATTAGCACAAGGATAAGTTATTTTCAACTATAGCAGACCAGCTTATTTGCATAGTCTCCACACAATTTCTTGAAATCTGCGAGAATCTCAATCAGGGAGTCACGTTAGCAGAAGGAATATTAACCTGGGAACCTCCACAAAAACCTTTACCATGACTTTCTAATATATATATATATATATATATATACACACATACATATATATATATATATCACTCAATACAGTACTGTCACTGGGCAATTTAATTCTCTTCTGGGCACAATTGTCAACCTGGTTTCCAGAAGGGACACATATGCTGCAGGATTTATTTTATTCCACTTAAGTAACTATGACCAGTTGTCATAAATTGAGGAGTGGAAATTGCCTGTTCCCTCAGGCTCTCTAACAAATGAGATCAGAAGTCCAGTGAATACATCTTGCAAAGCTTTTCTGTTCAATTACATAGATCCACGTGCGAGTGGTAATGCCACAATCAGTTCAAATAGTATCATTGCAGGTGTGAAGGCCACAAATTGAAGTCTGTTTCACGTCAGTATCCAATATGCCTCTGGAAAGATTAAAAGGAAAATTTTCAAGGGACAAAGGATGAACAATTAATGAGCCCTGGAGTGACTCTGGAACAGGTAGGAAAGCAAAACAACTGTAAAAGGGCACAGCGTCAGAAATGAGCAGTTTGGTGCCAAGTTTCAGGAAGAGATTAGTGGAGAGATTCACTGGATCCATTAGTGTTTGTGAAGTACTTGTAGAGTGGATCAATGAGCATCACAGAAACTCCCAGGAGGAAGTGAATTAAAAGCTTTTTCTTTTTCTTTTTTTACAGTGGGAAGTAAATAAAGCAGAGCTCCCACACCAGCTGATGAGACTCAGACAAGGCATCTGGTCAAGGGAGTGCTGTCTATCCCCACCTGAGACAGGGTAGGGTCAGCTGGAGAAGTGTGTGGCCGTGATAAAAGCTGGTGATGACGGCCAGCAGAGGCCAGAGCAGTGGTTTTTAGTGATCTTAAGCCAATCTATTTTGAGCTTTGGGTTTTTGATCTTCGATTATGAGCATGTGATGGGAGGTGGCCATTTTTAGGTGGGCTATAAACTCTGTGAGTTGGTTTTAGTGGAAGCAATAAGAAGGTACTAAAATCCTGAGAGCCACCTTAAAAATGTAGCACCAGATCTTCAGATGATTATGCCAGCACAGCACCACTGAAGCTTCCCGAGTGCTATTGATTTACACCAGTTGAACATCTGGCCCATATGCTTTGTATTATTAAATACTTCTGTGATTATTATGTGAACAATTGAGATTCATGGAAATGAAAAAGCAGGCTATGAATCGTGCCTTCACTGCAATTCAGGGGGAGGAATTGCTCAGGGAATGCTCTGCCCTGCCTTTTACTGTAGTTGTGCTGTTTATTTGTGGGTTTTCCTAGAAACCAAAAAGTGAATGGGACCTCAGGAGATTTTCCAGATCACCTTCTTCCTCCAGGGAAGTGTCATCATAGAATCATAGAACCACAGAATGGTTTGGGTTGGAAAGGGCCTTAAAGCTCATCTAGCCCAAGCCCATGCCATGGGCAGGGACACCTTCCACTAGACCAGGTTGCTCCAAGCCTCGTCCAACCTGGCCCTGGACACTTCCAGGGATGGCTAAACTTCAGCCCTGTCTTATTTGCTCAAGATGTTCTTAAAACTGACCCTTGAGACCCTGCAGTGTATCCCAATGCTCAGTACTGGTGCTGAAGTATTTCAAGAATCTTTTCTCCAGTCCAACCTACCTCTCTCCCTGTCTGTTCTTGAGCTCTTCAACTTCTTGTCCTGGAGCAGAGCACAGTCTCTTCCCCTGCCTAGCAGTCCTTTGTACACAGAGCTTTTCATTTTGTTTGTCTCTTCTGTGTAACGTTCGGTCTGGTCAATCATGTTGGAATTCAAAGCTGAGGAAGTCCAGACAAGCCCAAGTAAATGTTAACACTGCAAATTCTTTATTGTTTTTTTTCCATAAGCCCGATTCCCTTTCATGGTTTGCTGCTGAAGTGTAGAAGTACATCCAGCCATAAGAGAAAAAGATCCATCTTCCAGCATCAGGAGATTAAAGGAATAGAGTGAGATAACGTTTTGCAAACCTGAAAGGATTTGAAAATCCCTCTCCTGCTATTTCTGGAAAAAAGTCAATTGCAGGGCAAGATTATCTTCATTAATAGTGTGAGAATGAGTGTTGGCTGTAAGTTTTGTTTAACCTGAAAGCAGCATTCAGCAGCTGGGTTTCCACATCTAAAATAATATCCAGAGAATCAAAAATTCTTTGCCACACATGAAATCATCCTTTGGTGGTGTAATGGAGCTCAGCAGTGTAATGTGCAGGAGAGCAGGATAACCTTTAACATCCCCACAATCCCCAGGGACTGGCGCGTTGCTGATTAACAGACGCTTGGTGACTTGAAGTTCCCCAAGTTACAGCTTTGCATGTATTGCACAAGTCACTGGTTTTATTGAGGGCTTGGGAGAGACATACTTTTTGGCTTTCATCCCACTTTTCAGACGTGGCATGATGTCAGTGACTGCTCTGAAGTGAAAGCAACTGTTCTTCAGAGAGAGAGAGCTAAAGCAGTGCTGTGAGAACCGCTCTGCAGGGCCTGGCCCACGGCACCCTGCCTTTGACGGGGGCCGTGGGCACCTTTTCAGGAGGCATTTTGGCAGCACAAAGCACAAGCAGATGTGCCCTTTCCAAAACAGCTTGCTCTCCCTGGATATTCACAGAATCACAGAATGGGTGTGGTTGGAAGGGACCACCAGAGGTCACCTAGGCCACCCTCCCTGCAGGGCACCTCAGACAGGTCCCCATTCGGCATGTTTGGAGCAGAGAGTTGTCCCCTGGGGTTTGTTTTTACTGCCTCCATCTGGGCTTCAGGCCATGGACTCGGTGTGTAAACCTCTGTTTCTCTGTCTTCCTTGAGATTTCTGGTAGTATTGGCTCAAGGGAAGTATCTTTTTCCATGCTAAAGACAATTCTGTGCAGGTAACTCAATAACCACAGCAATGTGGTTCAGTGGCACAGTTAGGAAAGGGATCCAGAAACTGCCAGAGACACCCCTCACAAAGACTGGGGGCTTCACTTGAGGCCATGCAAGCTTTTTCCCCACTGACTGTTGTGCCTTTGGATTTGGCAGGCCTTTCTGGAGGACTTTCATTTATGTCTGGAAGTCAAGCAGCTGTTATCTGTTCTCCTCCTGAAAACATCCCACCCTTGGTCGATCACTGCATCTCTGCCACAGGAGCTGCACAGAGAGCTGGAGCTGTGTGTGCAGGAAGAAGGTCTAATTAACAAAATCTCCACTCCAAGAATTTCCTATTTTCAGGGCACTTCTCCACCTGCCAAGCTGTGCTAATGTTAGCAGTGCATGGCGAGAGGAGTTTTAAAACCAGTGCTGGAAAAAACCCAAGCCCTGTCCCTGAACAAAACGCCGCCAGCTCCCGGCAGACAGACAGAGAGCCTTGTAGCTGTCAGCCCTCCGTGCCCTTGGGGGTCTGCTTATTATTGTTGAATACTTCACCTCCCTGGTGGTTCTTCTGGGAGTGTCGCCTGTACAGGCAAAAAACAAGGGTCTTAGCACTGCTGCCCATAATTCTTGATGCAAACAGGATAACTCCAACTTCTGCTGTTGTTCTAAAGATAATAATCTGCATTTCATTCACATTTTGTAGGAACAGAGGAGGCATGCCTTAGAAGAAAGGTGTGTCCTCGGTCTCAGCAAGGTGAGCAGATGCAGGTTGGTGCCTTTGCCAGAGCAACGGAGAGGTAAAAGTATTGAGAACTAAGCAGAGGCAGAGCAAGGGCTGCAGCACAGCCCTTCCCTCCCCAGTTTTGTCACTCACGCTCAAATCAGCGACGTTTCATGTGCGAAGGGCAAATAAACCCAGGAAAATTATGTGGAGATGGAAGACCAGGGAGGTGTGGAGAGGCAAGGATTGGGTGAGTGAAGGTTTTTTGAACAGAATCATGGGCTGGGATTGCTTGACAGAATTATACTTTATTACTGACGCTTCACAGCCTTGATTTTCATATTTATTTGTGACTCCTCTTTTGTAAACCACGGGCTCTTTTGACATGAGAGTCATGCTGTGTAAAGCGCTATTGATTAGAGTTTCTAATTTCATGCCATTACAGCATGACCATTGGGGAATGAAATGTATTTTATTTTTTCCACCACAGCTATGCCAGCAGAGTTTGGGACGCAGCCATGGTGCAGGCTGTCAGCAGCAGGCATTTGCAGCTCAAGATCTTTGCTGTTTGAGCCAAAAGGCGAATTTGCCCAAGGTCTAAGCCTCAGCTCAGCGTGTTGTTCCTGGAATTAAAACAGATCAGTGGCAAAGTGTATTTTGAGGCCAGAGGTTTCCAAAAGGATGGCTAACTTGGGAACTTTCCCCTTTTCAGTCAGGCCTACAAAAAGCCCTTTTTTCCACCATTTTTTCCCCATTTCCAGTCATCCCTTCTGTCTTTCCCTGATCTCTGGTTTGGTGCTCGAAAGAGTGAAGGACATTGCTAAAGTCATAGCACCACAGCATCTGGTGTGACCATGTAACCTACAAAACCCCACCAGGATTTAAGTTGCAACAGGGAATTGAACTCGAAGAAGACCTGGACCAAACTATGAAATATAGTTTTTTCCTTTCACATGTCAAATTTGGGCCCTTCTGGAATTTCCTAAAGAAAATGTTTATGGTCAGACAGGGGAGTTGGTGCATTAATAGCATCTCACCCTGTTGGTGCTGCCTAGGGGCATCTTCCCTTTCCCTCTTGCTCCAGATATCCTCCAAAATCCTGGTTTTCGGTCTGCCCCAAAACAATCTGTAAGAGCAAAAAAAATCACCACTTTTTTTCCCCCCCCCTCTGTGTAACAAAGGCTCGTGCTATTGTGAGGTAAAGACACCAAGAAGATAAAGTCAGCCTGAGTCTGCAGCTGAGCTTGGCTCTAATGAGTTCCCCTCACGCTGTAACTAACGTGGCTTGTCTTCCACTCCGGTTTTCCCTCTGAACAGTAGATATGCACTCGCTGTCCTGAACTAATGAAGCTTTCCAGCAGTGCAGACAAGCTCTAATGGAGCGGCTCTAGACATGTGAGCCCCTCACAAATAGCCAGATGAGAGGAGAGTGAGTGCTTGAAATCTGTCAGAGGGGAACCAGCCGAGAAAGTTCTCTGACTTCTGCTTTGTTCCAGGAGCTCCTGACGCCCGCCGGCGGGTGGTGAATTAGGGCAGTGCAGCTGGAGCTGCTCACGGGACGTGAATCCTAGAGCTGTTCCTACGTGGGCTTGAGCACTGGAGGTCTGGTGGCCAGTTTTGGGCTTCCCTTGCAAAAAGATGTCAATGTACTGGGACGAGACTGAGGAAAACTGGAGTTTTGAGGAGGGAAAAGGTGACATCTTATTGCTGTTGATGACATGTAACAGGAGGGTGTGCAAAAGACACAGAAGACAGAGCCAGACTGTCCTCAGAGGTGCACAGTGACAGGAGAAGGGGCAACAGGCACAAACTGCAGCATGGGAAGTTCTGGTGAGATATGATGTCAAAAGTGTCCACCCTGAGGATGGTCAGATGCCAGCTGAGGGGCCCATAGAGGCTGTAGGATCTGCAGTCTTGTTACAAACTCAGCTGGACAAGGCAAGCAGGTGGGACAATCCAACTCTGATTGGTTTGGAGTCACCCTCTTCTCAACAGCAACAGGTTGGTGATGTCTCTTCCGCTGGGAACAGCTGGTGATGTCTCTTGGGTTGTGGTGAGATGTTCGGCCTTCCTCACCCGCATGTGGTGATTAGGCAGAACCCCTCAGGGCATGGGGCAGGTCAGGCCCTGGGAATGAGTGTCAGGCAGTCATGCTGGGTGGATCACTTTAGTGCCATGCTGGTCCTACCCTTTTGTATCTGGAAGGTGCCCCAGAAGGCAGCTCTGTTCTAAAATTCAAAAAGCCATGTGCCTTCATGCAGTGAGCAAAAGGCTTTTCGGCCTCAGCTGAGTACAGCCTGATCTGTAACATCTCAGAGCCTCAACAGAGCCATTAGTTGTGGCTGCCCCACCCCTGGAAGTGTGCAAGGCCAGGTTGGATGGGGCACTGAGCAACCTGGTCTAACAGAAGATGTCCCTGCCCATGGCAGGGAGTTGGAACTGGTTGATCTTTAAGGTCCCTTCAAACCCAAACCATTCTATGATTCCATGATGATTCTATGATCCTTTTTGTTCACATCACTTCACATGTATGGCCCTGTTCCAGTTTCCACTGCAACACAGAGACCTCAAATGAGGGTCTGTCTCTCTCTCCCGCACAGCTTTGGCTTCAAGCACCACCTGCACACATCAGATTGGCACTGCTGGAGACAATGTGAGAGATGCCATCGCTCACTGTCCACCTCCTGCCACTGCCTGGTGTCAGACACCCCTGAGGAGCCTCTGGCAGCAGCCTGCAGAGCAGCCAAGGAGCCCTGGCAGGGCAGTGCTTCTCCCTTCCCCAGCACTCAGGGTTCAGCATAACACAGTCCCGGTGACCTCCACACCTACCTACTGCCTGCAGAGTCCTGCAGGCTTCTGCTGGCCTGCTGACATTTAGATGCATTTCTAAATATCAGAGAAGTATTGCTGGGAGAGGGAACTGTGGGATGAGTGGCACCAACTTGCCGGCAGCAAAGGGAAAAAGGTAGCTGGGAGTTAGACTGTAGAGACCGTGGCAGTACCCCCTGAGGAATGAAACCTCCTGCGGGAACGGTGCCTGTTCCAGGAGATGAAATGAACTTCTTCAGCTTTAGCACTGAGTAAACGCTAGTCCAGCTCATAAAACATCCTGGAGCGCAGAACTGTTTACAGACTTTATTTGTCTGGAGCCTTGTGCTTTGCAAGATCAGAGGTGTTTTTATTACCCAGCTTTGTGCAATGTCATTCCAGAAACAAATGCCATGTGGGTGTTTACCATAATGATGACATACATTACAGCCAGAAAGAGTGGCAGCATCGAATAGAAATGTACTTGTGGAGCAGCTGAGGGCCAGTCCCAAGGATGGGCTCTTCCTTGCTTCTTTTTACTCTTTTTACCCTGATATTTACCTTCCTCTTAGCTAGAGCTGAATGAGAGGGCATATCCTGACCTTGGTGCTCCCTGACACTCTGGCTCATTTTCCCCACATCCCTGTGGATGTTCCCCACAGCTGGGCACAGGGTAAAGCCAAAGAGGTAGGACTGAGCCTTCCCCCCCTGGTAACAGGCTTTGTTTTGGGGGAGAAGTTCCTGGTAAGAGGCTTCGGTTTTGGAGAGCCACAGCTGGAGGGAGGAGCAGCAGTGGTGAGCGCCCAGCCAGCTTGGATTGTACCCAAAAAGGAATTTGGTCAGCTTCCCGTCTGGGAATTTAGCCTGTTACTTTCCAAGGAAGATGCAAGAAGTTTGTCTGTAGGATGCTATAAAGGCACTTTCAAGAATATCCTATAGTCTGCTAATGCTACAGAGAACCTCTTAAGAACTTAATTGCCTGTGACACCAAATGAGAAGAGAGGAGTACCTTGAAAGATCCTGTGTTTAGAAACCACACAGTCAGTTCTAAATACTTTCAAATGGTACATGCCTCTTTCCTCCTGATGACAAAAAGAGTAATTGGTGAGCAAAGGATAAGGGAGACTGGCTGAAATAGTTCAGCCCCGTTTTCTTGTTCCATGTTTTTTTTCACAATGCAGAAAGACAGTAGCATTCTCGGTTTGTGACCAAACAAAAATGTGGAGACACAGAGATCTCAATAACAAAGTGACTCTTTTAAGTTTGGGAACACCTCTGCTCCCATACCCAATTCTCTTTGCCCTCCTTCCTCAGCAGCTGATGTTTTAGGGAGAAAGGAGAAAAAAACATTCCAAACCCAAAGTCTTCTACCCATGCTTTGGAAGAAAATGGGCTTCATCAGGCACAGCTTCTACAGAAGAAAGATCCTGGAGCTGAGAAACTGTCACTGGAGCCAAGATAGTTTTGACTGAGCGAGGCCTTCCAGTTTGGTCCCTGGCACACACCATAGACCCAGCCTTGGTTCCTGCTGCAAGTCTGCTCCCCACAGGGGTGACAGAGTTTGCTCACACTCATTGCACTGACTGATCAACATCTCTGTTCATTCTGGGGAACAGCAAGAGCTCGAGCAGTTCAGTTTGGTCACTCACCCATTGCTTTTCTTTTGGCCAGAATACTTAGCACTCAGAATTCTCTCATCTCAGCCAGGCTGGGACTAACACAGGTGTCTGCTCTCATTGTGTTTGTCCATGAAGGAACTGTTTCAGTCTCTGCATTTCCCTGTGTGGCCCATGATGCACATCATGGTATGTGGCAGCAATATCCACTGTAACATGATGGGACATCTGAAACCTCAAAGGAGACACAGGCTTATGCTGACTGTACTGCTGATATGCTTCCTTTGCACCTGCTCTGAAAGCAGGAAAGAACTGGGTGTGATCTATAGCTTTAGCAATTTATATAAATATATATATATATATATTTAAGCATTCTCAGGTTGGGTTTTTTTGTGGGCCACAAAGCACAGCAGATGTCTCAGACTTCAGGAGACAAGGAACATTTCTCCCCAGTCCTCAGATTAAATGGACTGGGCTTTGCTCCAGAAAAGAGAAACTATTAATCCTCACTGAGCATGAAGTTAAACGAGATAATATTGGGTATTTTAGTTCTGATCTATGTGCTAAATGAAGTAATCATTCAGGGCATAAAAGTAATGGTTTTGGGAAAATGTTCTATAAACACGGTGGCTGAGGCACAGGGGGTGAAGTGGCACTGAGCTGGAGCGGGCACTGGCACGGCCATCCTAGTGGTGTTCCTCCTGGAGCAGCAGGAACCCTGGAATGGTCTGGATTGAAAAGGACCTTAAAGATCACCTTGTTCCACCCCCTGCCATGAGCAGGGACACCTTCCACTAGCCCAGGTTGCTCCAACCTGGCCTTGGACACTCCCAGGGCTGGGGCAGCCACAGCTTCTCTGGGTACCCTGTGCCAGGGCCTCCCCACCCTCGCAGTCACAGGAAGATGAGTGCACTGGGACTGAGCCATATGAGGCTACACAAGTATCCTCTGAGCACAGGAGAAGCCAATATTGCTTAGCCAAGACAGTTTCTAAAAGCAGTGCCAGTGTCTTGAGAGCTGCCTGCTCCAGGCCTGGCCTCTGCAGCCTCGTGCTCAAGATGCCTCTGCCTTGTGCTGTACATGCCAGGGTGAGTCCTTCCTCCTGTGATCTTCCAGCCTGGATGCTCAGCTCCACAAGTACCACTAGCCACAATTACATACTTGAGCAAGAGACAGCAATTGATATTTTCTCATTGGGATTTTTTGCCGTGACTTTTGTACCCACCTGGAGTGAACAAACTATTACAAGTTTCATCCAATTACATTCAGTGTGGATGGACACACGGTGCTGAGCACAGTCTCTGTGCAGTGGGAGCGAGGGGCAGTCCCTTATCAGCTCGAGGCACCATCATTTATTAAGATATCATTTGCCTCTCACCAGTGGAGCCAAAGCACAAATCTATAGGATGTCCTAATGAGGTGTGCTAATGAAAGATAGGCAGAGCAGGATTAACAAAAGGGTCCTCTCCACATTATACCTGCCTCTTACTGCTTTGCTCAGTCCCCACCTTTTATGATCTCCTGAGGGAACATTTCAAAGGGGTGCTAGAATTGAGGTCCACAAATCCAATTAATTGCTGATGTGGTTTGTGCCCAGAATCACCAGGCACTGCTTACAGAAATGCCTGAGTGCAGCAGAGTAGAAAAAGGAAAATATTGGGCATCCAGTGCTGTAATTAAGCCTCCCATCCATCCCTGCCTGTTGTTCTTGCCGTAGGCTAGGAAAATCTTCGATAACTAGTTCAGCCCCTTTGCTCTCATGATGTGTTTGACCAGCTATGCCCTTCCAAACAGACCAGTCTGGATCTTATTTTTACTGGAATTACTGGGTCGATGTGCCAGGGGCTAAGTGGGAAAAAGAACCTGCTTCCTTCCCAGGGTCACAGCTCCTTGGGCTCAGGCATGTAGGACTCACTGGCTGCTTAAAGGGTCATCCTTCCTGCAACAAGTGCTGGAGAAGCGACGGCACATGCCCTCCATTCTCTCTTGCTCCTGCTCCAACCCCATGCTGGCCATCATCAGCCTGTCTGGGGAAAGCCAGAGTTAAAGGTGGTCTTGACCTAAGGGAGGTACCACAGGGATTCAACAAATCATCTTCATGACACAACGCTTCTTGGACTGTTGTCTGAGGGCTGAACCTTACATTTTGTCCACCTACACAGCAGACCTTTCATGACCTTTGAAACTGCCTGATATGAGCAGCTCAAATGTTTTCTAAGTATAAAGAGAAGCTGCTTCAGAGCTGATCAGTTTTGCAATGTATATAGAGCTACAGATCTCTGTAGGGGAGAAGAGCAGGACATGCTTATACCACATGAACATATCCCAGTCTGGAACTCCAGTGTGGCACAAACACAGGGATACTGCTGTGAAGATGCTTCTGTCAGCGTCACATTGTTCACACATGGGGGTAACCCTGAAACCCAGAGCACAGAACTGGGCTGGACTCGACAAGTGCCACCTGAAAGGTCTCCCTGAAGCACCAGAGAAACCCCAGGGTGGCAGTTCCTAGAACCAGGCTTCAGAAATCCTATCACTCATAGAGGAGCAGAGAGTTGGGGTACTGACACTGATTTTGTGTTTCTGCTGACACTTCACATACTGTAGTATTCTGTCTGTAGTAAAGCTCTCATTTGTATGGAAATGTCATAAAAATTCACATCTTAAATCACTTTGCTGTGACCTGGCCATAGTGTGTCCCATAAGTTACTTGTAGGAGATGATGGCCAAGGCCCATGGCACTGGAGAAGAGCTGAAGGGTTGCCTCCTTGTGTTTTGAAATCCAGCTCCAAATCTGGCAGCAGAGAAGCTGTGGGAGGGAAAATCTCCACTGCTGTCCTGCTGTCAGCGTGGGCACAGCTGGAGCAGGTGGACACACCTGGCAGGTCCTGCTGGCTGTCCTCCTGCCCCTGGCCAGGTGGCAGCAGTGGGGAGACGTGAACCACCCACTCCCTTTGCCACCTGGGAGCAGCCAGTGTGGCTGGAACACGCACCATAATAACGTTAAATTACAACTTGTGCAAGTCATCGGTAATGCAGTTGTCTTCCCTGCCTTGTGTGTGTTTAGTCCATAAATACAAACATTAGGTTTAACCTGTTTGTGCAATATCTGCTTCCCAGAGAGCAGCCACTACCTGTGGCACGGAGACCCCAAATGCAGCTGAGAATCAGCTAGTCTAATAACTCATCTTCACAATCCTACACAGTCCATCCCTGGAGGGAGTGAGCCAGGCACCTGAATGCATGGGGGAGTCTTATTTCTATCTGTCTTCTGCTTTTATCCAATTATCTGGCTTTTTACCACCTATAATGTGTTTCTCTTCCCAGCATGCCTAGAAGAAGCACTACACCCAATTGCCCAAAAGAGAATTGCTGTGGAGACAGATGGAATGACATGACTAAGGTCACACAAGGGCTGTGTTGGAGAAAGGAGCTGAAGCTGGGGTGCTCCCACCAGGGACTGAGTACAGTGTATGCTTTAGTTGTAACTGGGTGCAATTGAAGGAAAAGGGTTTCACAGCTGAAAAGGGACACGCTGTAAGTCCGCCCCTACCTCTGCAGCCAGTGAGACCAGCAGGTCAGCAGAAGACATATTCCAATGTTTTCCCTTCCCAGGGCATGGGCACTGCTTACTGGGAAAGGCCTGGCATGCTCACAGCTGAACCAGATGTGCAGCCTGTTCCTTCATTTGACTTTTTGGTTCCAACTCTCATGTTGATACATCAGTCCACTCTGCAAAATAGACTTTCCTTTTTACGACTCCCAGGAATAACATTTCCAATGATTTTTCCATTGCTAGAGTGGGTGAGATTGTCCTGGTCACCATCTCTGTTGTGATCTGTCAGTGAGTTAGGGAGGTGAGCCAGGACTGCCACCAGCACAGCAACAACCAGAAACTGTAAGGGTGTTCCCCAGAGGGCACCTCAGGGTCTGTGAAACAAGGCAGATGCTTAAGTACGTGTTCCCATAAGAAACTCTTCTAGAAAATATGAAACTGAGCTTGAACCAAAAGTGCAGGAGATGATCATAGAATCCCAGGTTGATTTGGGCTCTAAAAGACCCTAAAGACCATCTAGTTTCACCCCTCCTGCCACGGGCAGAGGCACCTGCCACTACACCAGGTTAACTCAAACACTTGCTCTTGCTTCAAACAATGTTAGAACAAAGTCTCCTTGGCCAAAATCTGGCTGCACTCCAGGCTGCTGTTTCCATCCTGGAGATGACCTCATTCCATGAGATTTCTCAGTCCAGGTCTCTGTGCCTCAGAAGGGTTTGTTTGTGCTGAGTTGGAAAATGTGTATCATTGTAGTTGCCTTTTTTTTTCCAGTGCAGAGTAATTAATCGATACTTCTCATGGAGGGCAGTCAATTCTCATTACACTGGGCTTTCACAAAGCTGGCTTGTTTGGGTTTTTCCACAGCAGTGGAATATCCAAGAGACACTTTGTGCTCAGGCTGAGGTCTCTGCTTCACACTCCCTGGCTTTGGGCTGTGAGAGTGTGAAGGCAGCACGGCAGATTTCACACTGCAGGAGGCAGCCACAGTTTCAGAACTCTCTGCTGGTGTAAAACGAATGGAGGTTTTCCTGCAAACTTTTCCGTGCAGCTCTGTGTCATCTGCTGTGAGCCTGTGAGACAGTGCCAAGGAGCATGGCAGAGTGGAGGTTGCAAGGCACCAGCCTTTTATTAATGCAGGATCATAGAATCCTAGACTGGTTTGGATTGGAAGGGACCTTAAAGACCATTTAGTTCTCACCCCCTGCCATGGGCAGGGACACCTTCCACTAGACCAGGTTGCTCCAAGGCTGGTCCAACCTGGCCTTGGACACTTCCAGGGATGAGGCAGCCACAGCTTCTCTGGGCAGCCTGTGCCAGGGCCTCATGACACTCATCATAAAACCTTCCTCCTAATTGCTAATCTAAATCTATCCTCTGTTAGTCTCAAACCATTCCCCCTTGTCCTATCGCAACAGGCCCTACTAAAAAGTTTGTCCCCATCGTTCTCATAGACACCTTAAGTACTGAAAGGCACAATAAGGTCTCCCTGGACCCTTCTCCAGTTTGAGCAATCATAATTTCCATGACCCTGGGCCAGCTGTGGAGTTAGGATGGCACCTGCATCCCAGCAGTGGGTTCCCAAGGATCACCATCCTGGCAGCATTCCCTGCTCCAGTGCACTGGCACGGGTACAGTCTGCCCCTAGAAAAACACAACCAGTCTCTATCCAGTGTGTGTGGGGAAGGGAGGTGCTGGCCCCTGCACAGGTGCAGCACAGGGAACCAAACACTGAGAACACCGCCAGAGCTGTGCTGGAGTCTTCCATCAGGCTCACGAGTTCCTTCCTCACTCCGTGTATTTTACTGCACAATACAGTACTGGAAGTCATTATTATTACAAAGGATCACTAATTCAATAACACTGCTATCCTGCAGGAATAACACCCATACAATATTAATGCGTTTCCCCCCTCGTATTCTTTGCAGAACACAAAAGCTGTTACCAGAATGCAAGAAGACTTAAAGCAAGGACACCATTAGTGCCATGGTCTCTGCTACCCCTGCCTTGCTCACACCCAATCAAAGTCCTGGGAATTATGATTGCAAAGCAGATTTTTGGATGCCATTCACAAAAACAAACAAACAAAAAAATTGCTAAAAGTTAAAACTTCAAATAAAAGCTGCCTGGCATTGCATGATAACACAGCACTTTATTATTCCTCTTCGATTGTTTGACGTTTATGCCTCTGTTTAGCAAGTCTGTTCATTATCGTTGTCCAATTAACAGAGACTTTTTTCAGATTATTTTTATGAAATTCTCATTTAATTAGCAATACAGCTGAGTCTCAAATGGCAGTTTTAAAAATATCCTTCTCCTGATCAAGCAGCCAAATGGTCTTTCTGAGATATTTGCAGAATTGTAAACCTTTGTTTGTCTGCTAATTATGCCCCCTCTTAGAGGATGGGAATGGGAACACCTGACAATCAGGGGTTATTCACTGGACATTTTCATTTTCATTGAGCTTCATGTGGAAAAAATGCAGATTTCACTTATTAAAACCTTCTCATGGGGTTTTCTAAAAGTAGAGAGTGGGATTTATCGGACGATTTTCAGAACCTGCACAATAGAGGGGGAATTAAAATAATGGAGGGCAAATAATAGAAAACAGGTGTGATGGGAGACGTCAGGCATTCGACAAGCACGGACCAAAATGAGAGGAAATACGTTTATAACACAATAAGGAAACAAAAAAAAAAAATTATAAAAAATAAACTCGACTGTAAAACATCAGTGAACGGGCCCTCCTGCTGTACAGCTGGAGACCCTTATGGTATTTAGCAACAAATACACAAATAAGCTTAAAATGCATAGCTGCCATACATCGGGGGGTGGATGTAGTTTGGGGAGAAAAAAATCCCTTAATCTACCACTGAACCACTTCCACATTTGCAGGGGAACGTGGCAGCTCTCCAGGGCCCTGTGGTTCAGCTCTCCCTTCGCCCCGTGCTCTGCACGACGCTGCCCCTCCCCAGCTCTCTGGGACGGGTGAGCACATGGGCTTGTTGCAGCGGGTCCACTGGATGGGCCCAGCAGCAAAGGGGAAAATTCGTGTTTTCACAGCACAGGGCTACAGGGCAAAATACTAAATTTGAGATGAAAGGAGACAGCCATAGTATGGTTTGGATTGCTGGGGCCTTAAAGATCACCTACATCCAGCTCTGTGCCATGGACAGGGACAACAACTTCTCTTTCAGCTTTAAGCCTAAGTCTAGCAGCACATAACACTTCTGTCCATGCCAGAGGTGGGTTTGGATGCTGTTGGTGTCACACACATTCTGCCACTACGGCTCTGCAGTGCCTTGTGAAGCCCGGACAGGTAGGAAGGAGGCAAGAGAAATATCAGTGTGGCCATTTCAGAGGCTGAGATGAACTTAGGGTTTCAGGCCCCACCAGCCATCCTCACCAACTGTTAACAAGCTCCAAGAAGGGCTTCCAGTTCAGCGTTTGGGGGACAGGAGAGAAGGCATGAACGCCTCTGTCCAGGCGTTAACGGGGAGTAATGGATTCGTCTGCTACCGCCAGAGAAGTGGAGAGGATTCCTCACAGAGTCACTTTGGATCTGCAGTAATACATTGTTAGGAATCTCTATCAGTGCACTTGTAGTGCAGCTGGAGAGTATGTCTGACATTGCCTCCAGTGACCTTTTCAATATAGTCCAAGTGCTGCAGAGCTGGTCCTTCAAGAGGAATTCAAATGGAATTTACTCAGGCAGAAAGGATTGGCCTGAGGATAGCCCTGCTACTCACTTCGCATTTCTCCTTGTCATTCTCATGGAAATTGCAATTCTTTATGCATGGTGCTTCTTCCTGCTGCAAACATCAGGGACAGCCACGGTGCTTCTAAGGGAGGGTTTGGAGTGGCCCAGCAGTGACAGGAGGTGTCAGGCATTGCACAGGGTGCTGGTGGCAGCAGAAGTGAGAGGATGAACTTGAGCACAACCAGTAGAAAGGTTGAGATGTGGCCATGTGTGCTGGCACCCCAAATTAGCAGCTCCGTGTCAAGCACCCACCATCGTGTTAAAAGGTGCAGCTCATCACCAGGGGATGGGATAGCTGAGCTTTGTATGAACTTCAGGTGCAGGGAGAGAAATTCATGGGAGAGAAATTCAGTGAGGGTTCTGCAAGGTGAGAGACCTGAGGAGCAACACTGTGTGTAAGGGGTGAGGTCTCTGCTCTTCTTGGGGCAGTGTGTGTGTTTGGGAGGGGGAAATGTTGGTGTTTTCCTGTGCTTTCCTGGCACAGTATGATTAGTTCATACATGTTTGTATGAGGTGCTTTAAAATGTAATTTCTTTGATTAATTTGGTGTCTGTATTTTCCCTGTTTTGTTCGCTCCAATTTATGACAAAATTGAACAAAGTGGGTAACAAAATATAGCCCTGTCAGGCTCCTGTCTTCACAGATATAAAGAAAAATGTGAAACTGTCAGGCACACAAATGTGCCAAACCCCAAGGAAAATTATTACATTCTGCTTGACATTTACTTTAATTTTACAAAATTCTGTAATACCATTATAAATAATAATAATAAAAAGCGGCATGGAAATATTGTTAAGTGTATTTATTTTCATTTGCTAGCTTGGTGATTTATGGGTTTGTTTTATTTTCTTTCTTTTTTTTTTTTTTATTCTCTGCATCAGAAGAAAGAGTGAGCACCTTGAGCTCAAGTGCTGCTGCTGACCAGAGGGGTGGGGTGGAGGGAACTGGGGCTTCCGAGGAAATGTACCTGCTCATAAGAACAGGGCAATGGAACAGGGGACATCTCTCCTTCCTAAAGCTCTGCAAGTCCGTTGTTTAGCTCCTGTTAAGGGGTCTCTAAGGGACAGGTAACTGGGTCAGGTCAGTAACCACTAATGCCAGTCCAAGAAAGCTGGTTTGTACCAGCCGAGGGTCTAGCTGGAGGAGATCCTGTGGTGCTGTGTGGGAATGGGAGACAGACACCCACATTAGTGTGGGAAATGAGTAGCCTAATCCAAAGACTAGTAACAAAAGTAGAGAAAGAGTTGAGCCTGCATAAAAAAAAGCACAAGGGGGTGGGAGCCAGCAGCACTCAGCTTTCAAGAATAGCATGAGTAAAGGCTCTTTGAAAAACTCCACATGGGTGGTGCTGAGTGACTACTGGTGCCCACCCTGCTGGTGTGAGCATCACGTTCTCCCCTTCCCTTGAGACCAGGGCTGGCTCTTCAGGCCATCCCAGCCTTGAAGCTCCTATGAAGAAGCACACATGATAGGAACTGTGGCAGAGTGTTTAATGGAGAGGCAGCTCTTCTGTCTCGCTTTTTGGTGGAGCTCCAAAGGCCATCAGGGCTTGTTCTCCCAACTCACTTTCTTCTGAAAATCCTGTGTTCCCCTCCCTGCCAAGCCTCAGAGTCACACACCAAAGGAAATGGGAGAAGAAAACCACTTCAAGGCCTCAAGGTGACTTTTTCTCTGACAGATGAAGGCAAAGGAAAGTGTATGAAAATAATTGATGGGATGTAGCAAACGGGGCTGGCATCATTTACATACTGAACTGACAGCATGCGCCCTTTCCTCTATAAATAATGCCACATAGTGACACAAAAAAGCCCTATTTATCTCAGAAGTTAAAAAGGCACCATCTGAGTGGACAGGCAGCTTCTGGACTCCCCAAGAAAATGTTAATATAGGAGTCATTGCATTAGATAAAGATATATAACCTGGCTGCTACGGACACAGCTCTGCTAGTCAGTGAACTGCAGCACTCCAGGGATTCCCAGCCCATATTCATGATCCCTGTGCTCACCCCAAGGGCTGATGCATAGCCTGGGACACAGCTCTAACCCACTGAAGTCTGAAAACCTCAGAGGGCTTTGAGTGGTCAATATTTGTTACCTTTCCCCTGAGCATGCTTAGCTGCTCCCCACTGTCCTCCCTGCTGCTCCCAGAAAACCATCCTCACCTGTTTTGCTCAGAAGAAGCTCAGTGTAAGCAGCTGTGCTTTAGTAAATCTGGCTTGTTTTGGAAAGAGTGGGTTGGGGAGTGCTTTGTGTGGTGGGTTTTCAGGGGGTTGGTGCCCAGGAGCAGCTAAGGCTGGTGACCTTTACCTCTGAGCACGCCCTTGTGCAGCTCCCCCCACCTGGTACCTGCTGGGGAGGTGCCTCGTGGCCACTGTACTGCAGCCAGGGGCTTTGTCACAGCATTGGGCTGCATCCCCTGATGTCCTTGTGTCGCTGAGCTGGTGGGAACAGGCTTTGCTGAGGGGGGGATGCTTCCAGAGGAAAAGGCTTTCCTCTTGGGTTGGAGGTTTTGGTGAGCTTGGCTCTTTCAGCCTGTAGGGTTCAATTTGTTTTCATCTGTGGGGATGGCTGCTGTTGGGAACCAAACCCTGGGGGAGCAGGGAGGCTCTAGTCACCCCAAACAAGTAAGAGAGCCCTTTCCTGGTATTTCCAACAGTACAGCTGTGCTGCCAAAGGCCGTGCTGGTCCAGTGGCCAGCAAACCTGGACCCCTTCATGCATGAACTCGAGTGAGTACCGCTGCTCCTTCATGCAAACACCATCCATCTCCCCTCCCTCCATGGCCACCTCGGGGCTGTGCTCTGCCAGAGGGTTTCTGTTCAACCTCCCCTTTATAAAGCCCTTCTGGGAAGCAAAATGTGCTGCCTGCTCAGGAAGAGGCGTTATAATGGGCAGGTACCTATGGAGGAAGATGGATCACCGAGTCAGAAATCAATCGAGAGGTTGTGATGGCATCATAAATCAGGGGATGCTGAGTGTTAAAGAAACCCAACACTTGATTTATAACTTGGCACAAGCCATTTGTCGCCAGCCAAGATTTTCAGAAAGAGAAACATTTTTGTAAGCTTAATTTAACATTATTTTTTTCCACTGTGCTGAGTGTTTCTGTAGGGTTCACTTTTTTCCCCCCACAGATAAAACTCAATTTGCAGATAAAAGCAGTCAAACGGCATCCAAAGATTTTGTTTCCCTTTGAAAGGCTTGATGGGTTTGAGCTCTCTTTTCCCTAATCCAGGGTCATTCTTCTCTCAGCCTAGACTCCTTCCTGATGCCTTTTAATATTGAGTCTCACTGGGAGTTGGAGGCTTTTGCTGGTAGATGGCTGGTGCAAATCCAGCTCACGCTGCTGAACAGTATTATCAGTTAATCACCGCTCTGCTGCTGATGTGAAGCTCATTTTGGTATCAGCAGCAGGTAGGCAGCTGCCTCACCTAGACCTGCATCTGCCCTCCCTGTTAGATGTGTGTCTGGGGTGGCTGCAGGAGAGGTCAAGCAATTAACTGCAGTAACAAGGGCAATGGGATTTACCCTGAGCTGCAGTGGCTCAGGGGGGAGGAGGATTTTGTGCTGCTGAGACTGGGAACCTGCATCCCTAATGCACAGACTGGCTTATCTGCTGCTGCATCTCAGCATCTCCATGAGGGCATCTCCTCTGTTATTCTGCCAGATTAAGTGCCATTAATATTTTTTTTTCTTTTCTCCTTTAAATGAGGAATGAAAGTATTCTTCTGGTGTGAGGTTTTTTTGAGAACTTAAAATTAAGCATCTGCTTAACTCTGTAGTGCTCTGAGCATCAGACTTGGTGGATGGTGCTGTTCCCAAAGTACTTACCTTTTTTTTTCTATTATTCTATAATTTGTTGGATTTTGGACTTGATTTCCTTGGTGGGAAAGCACAAGGGGTGAAGGCTGCCCTGCAGTTTTCTGTTTGCACTGGTGACACTGTGTATATGTATGGTTTTTGTGTTGGGGGTGTGCTTGTATATGGAGCACCCCGAGCCTGTACTCATGGCTGAGGGGACCAGGCACAACTCCCCAGCCGCCTGTTGGTACTCCTGGGAGGGCTGAGGAATTACCAGCTGGTGCCACGGCAAGGGGAGTGAAGAGAAAGCTGCTGCTCATGCCTGGTCATGGAGAGCTCCAAGAAGTCCCTCCAAGCCACCTCTGCTGAGGAGCAGAGCAAGCCCAGGTGTTGGGCCTGGGCCTGCTCGCTGTAGGTTGTGTATCCACATCACTGCTATTGGAGGATGTTTGCAAAGCCCAGTTCTTGCCTGATGGGGAGAAAGGCACCATTTTCAGCTTCCCAGGAAAGAGCTGAGCTGAGGAGGCCATGGCAAGGGGGTTGGATTTAAAGATAGAGAAAGTTCTCTGGGTCCCTCTCTGAGACCGAGTGTTTTCCTGTCCCTTTGACTTCTCTAACTCAGTCCAGACTTGCTGAGCAATCTGCAAACCTCAGGGAAGGTCTTTGGCAAAGCTGATGTGCCTTTTCTCTGGTTTCAGGTTTCATGTAAGAAAACATTCAGCCCCCTCATCTACATGGTTCTTGTTCCAGCTGAGTTAAAATAATGACTGATTTGTACAAGCCAGAACCACAGGATCACTCCAGCACTTTCATTAGCACTATTTGTCCATCCCACAAACACGGATTTTACCACAATTTAAGGAAGATAAGAAGCCATTAGAGAGTGTCCAAAGGAGGGCACAGAGATGGGGAAGGGCCTTGGTTTGAAGCCGTGTGAGGACACTGAGGGCACTTGGTGTGTTCAGCTGGAGCAGAGGAGAC
>JAWWES010000048.1:8782173-8792617 GCA_035583135.1 Lophotriccus pileatus
GCAGGCCCTGGCACAGGTTGCCCAGAGAAGCTGTGGCTGCCCCATCCCTGGAAGTGTCCAAGGCCAGCTTGGATGGGACTTGGAGCAACCTGGGCTGGTGGAATATGTTCCTGCCCAGGGCAGGGAGGTTGGAACTGGATGAGCTTTGAGGTCCCTTCCGACCCAAAGCGTTCTGGGATTCTGTGGTCCCTGAGCTGTGCATCCAGCACTGTGGGGCTGTGCCGGGGGGGCTGGGGAGGGGTTACACTGTGTTTCACCAGGAGCCTTGGCCGTGTTTGCTGACGGCACTTCTGGTTTCATTCTGCTGTGACAGCAGGTTCCAGTGGAACGCTCATGTGGCTGGAGGTTGGAAAGGTGCCTCCATCCCACCCAAGCCACTCTCCTCTTGTGTGTCCTGCTGAAGCTGAGGCAGCTGTGGTGTGAGGGAACTTACCATGGCTCTTTGCTTCCAGCCAGTACAGGCAGAGCCTTCATCCCCGTTCCTGCACACAGGGCAGGACCCCGAGCACGGAGGTGTGGGGAGCAGAGGAGATGGCACCAGGCGTGGGAACAGGCAGGTTCAGCAGAAAGGAGCAGAGGTGGTGCAGGTCTTGGGGGACAAAGAACGGGGGTGGGAGGGAAGACAGGACTGGGCTCCTCAAGCTGGTCATGAAGAGCAGAGGGACAAGCACCAGGCAGGGAGATGGGACTGGTGGGGGTGAGGACTTGTTCCTTCTTGCAATGAAGTGTCTGTTCACCACACACAGCATTTGTACTGGCAAACACCACCCCGCTGGAGGTGGAACCCCACCGGCAGCAGCTCAGGGCACAGGTTTGTCCCCACCCTTCAGGCTGTGTCCCTGCCTGCCTGTGGGGTGTGACCTCCACAGACAAACGCTGCCACTTGCTAAACAGAGAAGAAAGAGCTGCTGCTATTAATTATTAATGAAATCTCACACACAGCATTAGAGACACGGGCAATTCTTTTTGGCAAGTGTAATGAAAAAATTAATTGAATAATCATTCCATGTAAATAGATTTAGATAAGCTTCTCTTCCTTTTTTTTTTTTCCCTTTCCCTCTTTCTCTCTCCTGCCTCACACTTTCCACTTTTCAGTAGAGAAACACTGTGATGTATTGCTTGGAATATTGTTATAATTCAGAGCATCCTGTGGCGAGCAGTGGCTGTACTGGCTGGGGCCACCAAGTCCCTTGGGTCCAGACAGCCTTATTTAGGGGATGCAGAGCAGCATGAGGGGAAAAAAAAGGCTGTTAACATTTACTGCTATTAGGAACACTTCAAAAGAAACCAAAATGCTTGATTTATAGGGTGTTGTTTTGTTAATGGCTTAGAGGGCCTGATCCTGTTCATGTCTGTGAGTACTTCCAGTTTTAAGGGGGTTGTTGCCTGGGGGGTGTCCCTGGGAGCCCACGGGGACCTTGTCCAGGCCCCATCTGTGGTTGGGACCATGTGGCTGTGGAACAAACCCCTGCCCTGCTGCAGTGGGCTGGTGTTTGAGAGATGCTGCTCTTGCCATCACTGTTTGAGGGTGCTCAGGTGCCTGCCAATTTGTGTTGGAGTGGGAGAAAGCACAACAACCCTTCCAAATTTTCTTTTCTCTTTTCCATTTAGGGAGTTTTTAACATTTCCTGAGGAGTGAGCCCGCATGTGACCCTTGGGCAGGGTTGGGCATCCCTCTGAGTTCCCTGGGGGCTGCACTGGATTTGCAGCAGCCAGGCTCAGTGCAGCCCTTCCCAGCAACCCCGAACACAGGCACGACCAAACCACTGATTTCCTCCCAGATGCCAGAGCCTGGGGCTTTGCTGTCTCCTGTGAAACCAGTGAAAAAACCTCTTGTTGTTACTCTGATTCCCACATCCCGCTGGAAGCAGTCTGGCTTTTTCTCCCTTCTGTATTTCAGTGAAAAATACTTTCCATTAAATTTTATCTTGGAGAATCTTCTTTGGGATTTCCAGCTCTCACTCCCTAACATGAATTATTTATAAAGATAGAACCCTTTTTTTGCCTCTATCCATGAAACTTCTCAATTCTCATCACTCTGCAAAGTGGCATAACTTTGAGGAAGAACCAAGAAAGAATATCTTTTCATAGGAATTTCTTATGGCTTTTAAAATTAACAATCAAAAACACACACCAAAATAGCCACCTTTTCCCCCTGCTCTGTAGGGTCCTGAGTTCTCACAGATGCCCAGCAGCATCTCTCAGCAGGACCACAGGGAAGGGATTCAGGACTAGACTGTGGTGAGCCTGTTCCACATCAGCGTGGGTTCAGCAGGACACATCCAGTTCTTGCATTTTGAAGCTTAAAATGTCCAGAATCCTCGGGCTGTGATCTGCCCCATATTGAAGATGATGTGGACACATTTTAACTCTAACTCTGCTGAATTGGCAGGAGTCACAGTGTGATAGCATTCCCTGAACACATATTACAGTTTGACCATGTGCCTTTCCAGGTCCCCATCTCACCTGACAGTGAATTTTCATCTTTCTCGTTGTTCCCTGCAGCTACAAGTACGTTCAAACAGTGTCTTATCATTAAATCAACCTACACTGAACCAGGCAGTTGCCTGCTCTTACACTTTTTCCCATATAGCTGCTGCATCACTGTCTTTGAACCAAAGCAAAAGAGGGAGAAATACAAATCATCTGTTGAAATGGAGCAAGTGCCTTCTTGCTGCTTGCCATGCCTGGGGTTTCCATGAGTTTCCACACTTGAAGTTTCTGAGTTTCTTTTGCTTTAAATGACATCTGAGTGTGTAACTGCCCCCTAAAATGACATGAGCCCAACTTATTGCTACCTTGGGATCTAACCAAGAATTTTGTGGGCCATGGACCCAAGGCAGCTCAGTGGGGTGTCAGAGATGAGAAACAGGAGCTGGCTCTTTCTCAGCCTTGGCTTACAGGTCTGGCTAAATATCTGTAACTCTTCTCTGGAGTATGTACTTGAATTGTCAGATATGTGTACAACTGAAATGTGCATAACGTGTGTCAAACCCAAACAACTGAGGTTGGACCTCGTTTGCAGAACACACACCCACCCCTGTCCCCCCTGCCCATCTGCTGAGCTGTGAGGGAGTTGTTTTGGGAGTTAGAGCAGACCTGTCGCTCAGTGGGAGTCAGGGAGCAGTTGCCATTCCCTAAAACTCCCCCCGCTCAGCCAGTTCATAACCTGGCTCTTCTCGTTCTCAGTGGGATGAAGCTCAGGGTGTAATTGTCTGGTGTGATCCAGACTAAAATCAGCAAAACTTAGTTCCTGTAGGGGTTTATCTCCCACCTTCAGACATCCCTAATGTTACTGAGGCCCTCTCAGGCTCGTTACCTGCTGGGGTTTGGCTCCAGTGCCTGTGGAAGGGGGTAAAAGTCCCACAACAAAACCACCTTTTCTGCTGGGGCTGATGCTCAGCAGAGTCCAGGCACAATCCCCTTCCTGTAACAAAGTCTTGGGGCTAATTTGTTCCAATTAAACCAGTAACTCCAGATGAAAACCAGAAGAAACACACCAGTATAAAGCAGGGTCAAAGGCGAGATGACAGTCTGCTCCCAGAGACACTGCTGTTCTTTTTCCACTGGTGTTTTATTGCCCTCTCGTATAAATCAGGTCTTTCATGGTTTTTAAGGTTTGGTTCCATGTGGCTACCCTCTGCTAAAGTGTCCCTTATCAGGTTTCAGGGCTCTGTTTAAACCTTTAATTAAAATAGGAATGAGTAATCTATAAACAATGTAACATTGGTCTCTTTATTTTTCCTTTGTTTTTCTTTCTTTTCCCCCCTTTCCCCTCCTCCCTGCAAAAGAGCCAGCTGAGCCTAACCCCGGTTCTTCTGCATGGCCTGGCAGCACTGCTCTCACTGGGTTTGTAGTTTGGTGACCCTTCAGACAGCCCAGGTCTCCCAGGGTGTGCGAGGGGGGCTGAGCTGGGCACACCCACAGCAGATTGATGCCTTTGAGACTCGTGTCCTGCATCTCCCCAGGAAAAGGTTGTGGGAAAGGGGCATTCTGTGGGGAAAGGGAAAGCTTTAAGGGCTGTCTGCTGGGCAAAGCCTTATCTCATGGTAGGGGTGACCCTCACCATGCTGGTGTCCTTCCTACCTACCTCAGCTTTGTAAAAGGTCCTCATGGACAACACCCCAAATCCAGGCAGTCTTTCCAAGAGCACTCAGCTCCTGCCTGCGCTGCCAGAGAGAGCTTTGGAAAGAGGTTGTTGAGACCATCATCACCTGGATGTTGCTGGGAGGGCTAGGGGGTTGTTCTAACATCCAGGTTTCAAACGGTCAGGGTCCTGCAAAATGAGCTCAAAGTCTTGTTCAAAAATACCGGCGGGGGGATTATATCCACATCTTTTTAGGAATCTGGGCTGGGTGAATTTTGCTTTCTCCCAGAACTGCCAGTCCTCAAGCTGACCTGTAGCAAACATCATGTCTCTAAGTGTATGTTGCTAAATAGTTTTCTTAAGTCTCTTTTACTATTATCTCTGTCATAAAATAAGTATATTAGCCCATCTCATGAGACTGCACTGTAGAAGATTGATTAAAATCTTCACATAAAAAGCACTGGACTCACACAAAGTGTTTCCGTGAAGACAGTAAGAGCCAGGTCCTTACCTTACCCTTTGTTAGAGTGAGTGGATTTGTCACTCAAAAAAAACCCCAAAACCCAAAACCAAAAAAAAAAAACCAACCAAACAAAAAATGTCAAATCAGAGGTGAGCATGAGAAGCCCCCTGGTGTAAGTGGGGGCTGCTCTCCTCCCTGGTCCTTCCCAGCACCCAAAGCTCATGCCATGAGCCACTCGCCTTCCCAGGAGCCCGCAAGGTGAGGCAGAGGACGCTGCAGCTGGATTGCCACATCATTTTCCCAAGGTTGCTTATTTATCAGACATCTGCCTCTGGTATAATTAGTGTCACCCTCTGCCTGTGCTCCTGCAGAGGGATGGGCTCAGTCACGTGCTGGGGAAGCTGTGACTTGAAAGTCTCAGCACACAGGAGTGAATAATGAACCAAGTGGGTCCCTCTCCCCCTCCCTGGGGGGCTCTGTGGGGGATGCTGAGTTCCGTGGGCAGCTTTGTGTCCAAACATGTTGCTGTTGTAGTCTTCTCATGGAAGTCTCCCAAAGGCAACTGACAGTTCATGGTGGGAGATGAAGTGCAGATGCTGCTTCGAGAGAAATGCTGAAAAAGTCCATCTCAGTAAGGATGAGGAGGGCCTTGGATCACTTTGCTTTGACTCTGCTGTAGCTCCTGTCATTTCCAGAGTCCCTCCAGCTCTGCAGCCCTCTGTGATTTTGTGTAGAATCATAGAATCACAGAATCAGCTGGGTTGGAAAGGACCTCTGAGATCATCAAGTCCAACCCTTGATCCACGACCACCACAGTTATTGGACTGTGGCACTCAGTGCCACATCCAGTCTCATCTTAAACACCTCCAGGGACGGAGAATCCACCACCTCCCTGGGCAGCCCATCCTGATTACCCTCTCTGTAAAGAATTTCTTCCTAATATCCAACCTAAACCTCCCCTGGCACAGCTGAAGACCAAACCCTCTTGTCTTAACTGAGAGCTGCCTGGAAGAAGAGACCAACCCCCATCGGGCTACAGCCTCCTTTCAGGGAGTTGTAGAGAGTGAGGAGGTCTGTCCTGAGCCTCCTCTCCTCCAGGCTAAAAGAAACCAGGAAGGCTCAGTACACAGATAGGAAATGCTGGTACAAGAGGTGTGGGAAACCTGAGCTGCTGCTGCTGTTGAGCTGCCAGGGGCAGGAGGTGCTGCAGAGCTCATGGCCCTACAGCCTGTTCCCCAGGAGTGGAACACGAGAGACAGACGGCTGTGCTGGGGCTGGCAGTGGCAAAGTTCAGATCACCTTTATGAACTCAGAGGCAGGTGAGGGAGAAGCGAAAGCACCAAAGCTGTGATTGCCTGGTGCATCCCTGTCTCCTCTCTGTGCTTTGGTGTGTAGTTTTCAGCAGCTCTGCACTGAATTTGGCAGAACTTCCCGCGTCCGCCTCCGCAGGGTCGGCTGCGCACTTTGGCAACTCGTTTTCTGTTTCCCTTTGGGAATTTGCGTTTGGTCTCAGGGCTCCCCAGGGTCTGCAATTCTTTGCAGGACGGGAGGGCAGTTGGTATCTTGCCACACAGCACACAGAACTCTCCCGGGTGTCCCTGGGCAGAGCTGCCAGCGCAGCAGGAGGGCGAGGTGCAGGCGTGTGGCTCGGAGGTGTCTGCCGGGAGGAGGGACACAATATTTCAACTCCATTGATTCCTGGAGGGCCATCTCCCTGACACTGATGGGAGAGGTTTAGCTTCAAATTAATCCAGGCTTCGGATCAATGGGGTAAGATCAATGAGTTCAGGATAAACCATGCTGTGACAGCTACAAGCTGGTTCCCTGCACGACAAGATGAGCTTGCTTCAGCTGCTGGAGGTGCGAGAGCGAGCGGAGCTCTATGGATTTGGGGATGGACATGGTGGGATCCCCATAAGTCTGGCGTGGAGAGGCAGACCAGAGCTCTCACAGATGGGGCAGGCTGGTTTTCACAGTCATAGAATGATCTGGGTTGGAAGGGACCTTAAAGACCACCTAACTCCACTCCCCCTCTGCCATGGGCAGGGACACCTTCCACTAGAGCTGGTTGCTCCAAGTCTCATCCAATCTGGCCTTGGACACTTCCAGGGATGTGTCCCTGTTTTGCACTGGGGCTCATGCTGAGGCTTGGCAGTTTGGCACTGGGTGCCCAAGAGCAGGTCTACAGCGTGAATGTCCTTCCTAGAGGTATTTCTGTGGATGTAGGAGAAGGACCAACTCAGCTTATTATTGAGGATTAAAGCTATTAATGTGGGTTGCCATGGTGAGTAATTAAAATCTTCCCACACGTCCCACTCCTGCACCACAGCAGGTGCCCTGCACAGCAGATGTTGTGCACACCACAGGCACAGGAGCAGCTTTTGTGCACAGGAGAAACCCACGACACGGTTTCACCTCTACTTGTCTTGGTCAATGAAATGGTCCCTGCCTTGAGCTTAAATAATGCTTTTAGTGCTGTTTTGCACAACACGGAGGAGCTGCAGGGTACAGATTGTAATCCTTGGATGCTTACTGTCTTTGAGAATGTCTTGTATTGTTCATAACTGTTGTAAAATGCATCAGGTAATTGCATTACAGAAATAAAACCTCTGAGGATGGCTGTGTGCCTTGTCTGGTACCAAGCAGAGATCAGGAGCTGCCAGTTCTGCAGCGTAGCCTCAGTTACCTGAGTAGGTGTTTTACACAGCTCCCAGGTCCTGCAGACTTTCAGCCTCAGTGCTGGGTCTCCCCTGTAACACTGGAGTGTAAATTTACTAAGATTTGCTTCCTTTGCTTAGGGATGTCTGTGGGAATCCCTGTGATGAGAGGCATTGAGGTCAGAGCTCTGTGTGCTGGAGCACAGATCTGTTCTTGGGTCCATGGATACGGGGCATCCGGCCAACCCAGAGCTGAAAGATGATCAGTTCATCCCCAAATAGAAAACACAAGGTCTGCCATGTCCCAGTTCTGGCTTTACTGTGACTTACCAGACTGCTTCTTGCTGGGATTCTCCATTTCAGTCCTGGAAAAAAAAAAAAAACCAAAACCAGCATCTGACTTTGCTTTTATTCCTCCCTGGATTTCTTGCAGTGCCTCTATTATAATGGTTTAAAGAGGTTAGGAAGAGCCATGGACAATTGCTCCTGTGCTTCTCAAAGGAAATCTTTGTACTGAAGCTTGTGCAACCTCTCCTCTGTCGTTGTTCCTCTCTGAAAAGCAGGTTGTGATGAGTTGGTCACTGGTGCAGCAGCTGGCAATCCCAAAATGTAGAGAGGAAGGAGCTGGTGGGACCAAGGGGAGAAAACCACTGTCCCATCACCCCAGTGCACCCCTCCTGCTGGGCTGTGGCTGACCCTTCCAAGGGATCAATTGTCCACGGAACAAAAGCAAAGCAGGAGTAAAGCGCAACGATCATGTGAGAGAAGAGAAACTTGAGAAGTACACCACAGGTTCACTTAACTCCTGCTTGGTCGATAAGCTGCTTATTGAAACGCATTATTCTTCTGTTCCTGATTCCCAGAAGTGCCTGAGCTGCCTGGAAGGCCATAACCAAACGGGCTGTGGCCTCGGCTGCCATTGATTTTAACGGAGGAAGACAGAGCCCTGTGTAATAAAGTGTAAATGATGATCCCCCCAAACTGAAGAGCACAACGATATGACGAAAGTGGTGATTATCATGGAGCTATTTCATATTCTTGTCTTTGCACACTGAGTGTCTGGCTGGCTCCTTGGCAGCCCTGTCCCTTGCGTGGCTGTGGTGCTAATTCAGGGCTATAACCAAAGCAACTGCGCTGGAAGGTGGGCTGGTCCCCACCCAGAGGGAAAAAAAATAACTGAATTTTTGTTTCATTACTCTAATATCCTGCTCCTTAGACTATTCACAGCTTAAGAGCAGGTATTTCCTTTTTCACTCAGTTATTTAAAACAAGAGGTCCTGTTAAAGCAGTGTAAAATACAGATTTCTTTTGAATTTACAGGCTAAACAAAACATAATGCTTTGGATTAACATTTTTCTTTTCCCAAGTGAATGAAAAAAAGTTAGAGTTACCAAAAATGCCTCATTCAATGACAAATTACGTGTTTTGGTTTGGGGAACGGAAGGGAACAGCAGTGAGAACATCAGTGCTCTTAAGTTAAATTCAGGTGAACCAAAAACATTGTGCCAAGAAAATATTTGAACTGAGCAATGGGTCTAAGGGTGATTTTCCTGTTGATGCTGGCATAATTTTTTTTATTTCAACATTACCAAACTTAGTTTTCTTTTTGCAAAGAGATACTTTACCCAAGAGAATTTGCATGGTCTTAGCCAAATACTAAAATCTAATTTTAAAAACCAATGTCACTTTTCAAAAGTAAGATCTCAAGTATATATGAGTTATATCTAAGACCAGATGAGTTCTATTTTCAAGGATAGTTGGGTGGCTCTTTTATTTTGACATTTATTTCAAAATGAGCTTGAATAGAAAGAATGAAAAGATATATGCCTAATTCAGCCTAATGCAGCAGCAGAAAAAGAAAAGGATGGTTCTAACTCAGTAGTTCCCATAGCCCAGCCTATGGCTGCTATTTGCCAGAGAGCTGTGAAATGGGCTGTGAAACAAGGAAAATGTGCCCAGAGGAGGCCATGAAGATGTTCCAAGAGCTGGAGCCTCTCTGCTGTGGAGCCAGGCTGGGAGAGCTGGGGGTGTTCAACCTGGAGAAGAGAAGCCTCCAGGGAGACCTCAGTGTGTCCTTTCAGTACTTAAAGGTGACTCATAAAAAGTCAGGGAGGGGGACTTTTTACAAGGATAGATAGTTTGGTTTTAAACTAAAAGAGGAGAGACTTAGATTAGATATTAGAAAGAAATTGTTCCCTGTGAGGGTGGGCAGGCCCTGGCACAGGTTGCCCAGAGAAGCTGTGGCTGCCCCAGCCCTGGAAGTGTCCACGGCCAGGCTGGACAGGACCTGGAGCTACCTGGGATAGTGGAAGGCGTCCCTGAACCTTCAAGGCAGAGGGAGAGAACAAGATGATCTTTAAGATCCCTTCAAACCCAAACCATTCTGTGATGCTGGATGTGGTGTTTGTCCTGCTCCAGCTCTGTCTGGGCGCTGGGGACGGCGCTGCCTTCCCTGCCTGCAGCAGCTCCTGCATGGACAGCCACCAGCATCAATCTGACCTGGCTTTTTAGCAGCCCATTGATCACAGCCCGAGGGCAGGACCTCCTGCCAAAGGGCAGCCCTGAGACCATCACAACAGCGGCTTTTTTGCCACATTACTGTATTGAGGCAGGAGCTGATGCCGGTAACCCCCATCCTTACACCCTTCCTGGATGTTTGCTCAGCTTCTTGCTTCCCCAGCCGTTTAACATCAGCTATGCCGTGTCCATACGAGCTGGGACAGCCAGGGCTTGACTCTCTTCCCAAAGATGCTTCTTAAAAACCATTGCACAGTGCTGTTCCTTTGCCAGAGCTGATGGATGCGATGTCCTGGTTTACTGGAAATTCAGTGAGACAGAGAGTGGCCACAGCACGGGGAATGGCAGAGCAGGGACTCAGTGCCTGTCACTGCCGGCAGCAGCACTGAGAGTGCCTCAGACCCTCCTCACCCACACCAGCCCCCGGACTCCCAGCTGGCTTAAATGGGCAGAGCAGTGCCGGGAGGTCTCAGCCTCTGGCGCTGTTTGGGTGGGGGGTGGGAGGGGGAGGTCACAGCTCTGTCCCCTCCTTGTGCCCACTGGTGTTTCCAAAAGCAGTTGTATGACCTGAGATCTCAGTGGTGTTGGGGGCACTGAATGCCCCAGAGATCTCTGGGCACGAACATCTCTTGGAGAGCTTTGGATGGTCCATCCTGTGTTTATAAACTCTTTAGCAGAGTTTAGAGCCATGTGAAGGTACAGGGCTAACCCAAAGTCCAG
>JAWWES010000048.1:8793418-8813888 GCA_035583135.1 Lophotriccus pileatus
TCCAGGGCCATGGTCCTCCCCCCTCATATTGCTGTGGGGGCATTTTCTTGTTGTCGTTTGTAGATTTTCAGAGCTGCTCTGGGGTCGATCACCCTGAGAAGCTCCAGGGCAGGAGAGCACACATGCAGCTTATTTTTAGCAAGAGCTGGACATTCACAGTCCCTCCTCCTCCTGCCAACAAGGACTCTGAGTGGAACTGATGATCGAACACCATGCAACCTCTTAGTTCACCTGGGTTTCTAAACTCCTGGAAGCCCTTCAGGCTTTCCTCTTTTAGAAATGCCACTAATCAGGTGATATTTTGTCATCCTAAAACCCCGTCACAGACAAGCTGGCATGAACTGAGAACAAGGTGTCAGCTGAAAAAAAGACAGGTGGGAGTGTGGGCAGGTAAAGAGGCTGAGCAAAATCCTGGTTAACTGAACTCTTTTTCTCCTCTCTGTTTCTCTCCGGGTTTGTGTCCCACCACCCCCACCTTCCTGGAGACTGGTGTCACCCACAATAGCTTAGTTTTGAAAAGAAGGTGGAGAGGTGAAGGAGAGAAGGTATAATTATGGGTAGAATCTGGGAATTTTTTTTATCAGATTGTGACACTGTCGAATGCTTTCTGTGCAAAGTATACTGTCGAAAAGGCAGTGATTGTGCCTTTCCCACCACCATTATCAAAGCTCCAGTCAGTCAAAGCCTCCCTGTTATTAAATGCTGCTCTGCAAGTCTGCATTGTGAAGCTGAAGGATATAATCACAGGTGCCAGACATGGGGAGAGAGCTGATCCAAAGGTGCGAAAAAAAGAAAACACAAAGATGAGCTGAATAAAAACACATAAATGAGGTGTAAAAAATCAGATTGCAGGGGGCAGAGAAGGCAGGAGTAAAATGAAGCAGAAAAATAGTCCATTACTTAGGCTTCTTCCCCCTCTTTTGTTAATACCAAAGAAACTGGACAAATGCAAGCCAGTGCACTGGCGTGTTTGTCACTGCTTGTCAGCCCTGCCTGAGACGTGCAGAGCTTGAGGGGATTGAGACACTCCTTGGCTGCTGCTGTCCGTGTCCCAGGGATGGGAGGGGGGCAGAGCCCCTGCCAGCCCAGCACTCTGGTGTCCCACAAGCGGCTGCAGCCGCGGTGGCTTCGACAAAGCCTGGCACCGGCAGCATCCACTGGGATGGCTGGTGTGGAGTCCGTGGGATTGGGGTGATCAGGCAGCAAAGGAATTAGGAATTGTGTCCAAGTGTTGGAAATTTAAAATCATTAACACAGACTTAGGATCTTGATAGAATATTTCTATTTTTTCCTGCCAGAGCAAATGAAAGCTTTATTAGAGCTTCTGTTTCAAGAGGAGGGCATGGCTGCGCACTGCCTTTGATGATATAAAATCATGTTGTGGTTGTGAAGCCAGAAAATCCTCTGCAAACTAACTTCAGCTGCTCTGGTCCAGGGGTGTCAAGCAGGAAGGGTTTGCCACCATGAGGCTTTATGTTTCAGGCTGTTTTCAGTCTCAAACCTTGTTGAAGTGGACAATTTCCTGCAGAAAATTTCCATTTTGATGAACTTGCATTTTTAGAAAACTTTCAAGCAGCATTAGCTCTGTCCTTTGAAGACAGCTTTGAGAAACCCAATCACCTTGATTCCCTTTAGATGTGGATACCTCCAGCTGATCACTCCCATGGCCCTCTGCGCTGCCTTTGTTCATTTTACAAAAACCTCTTGTCTTTTACCCAAGAGCTTGACCACAGCAAAACTGGAACCAGTGTCCCTGCCCACGTCCAGCCTCGTGTGGAGCCTCCCCCAGCATAAGAGCACTTACTTTAGCTTAGGCTAAGCCTGTTTGTAGTCGATGTCAATTAGGACAAAACTGATAGAAGTGCATCACGCAGCTGTTCTGCAATAGGTTTGCAAAATCCTTTGAAAAATGACACTCTGAGATCAGCTGGTGTGACTGAACAGAGAAAGCTGCCTAACTTTTTATCTGGCTTATAGAAACATCCCCAGGTAGAAGATCTATTAACGGGCAAAGCAATAGGTCAGCTTTCCCGTGCAGAAATTGCCAATAGCACGTTAATGGAGCTCACACAACAAACCAGCCCCTGTTTGCCAGGCAGGGACAAGGATGCAGTCATGCTTAGAACATAGGAAAACACAGGGTTTTTTTGGTTTTGCTCTGCCCCCAGGCACCTTGAAAATTTGGCCCTATTGAGGTCAATGAGTTTGGGGTTTTTTTCTGGATTTTATCACTACTCTTCTCAGAGGTAAAGTGAGCTCAGAGAAGGACGTGTGGTCTCACCAGAGGAATTTCAGAGTAATGTTTGCTGGCCTGTTTTATGCATGAGGATAGGTGAAATAATCATACACCTTTCTTCCACCCTTTGTAGCCACCAGTCCACCCTTTCTTGCAAACATTTTTCTTTTTGTCACTCAGAATACCAGGGGGTCAGAGCATCACTTGCAAACTTGGCAGTACATGCATGGGGCGAGGCTAATTTTGAACATGGCAGGTCATCTCTCAAGCTAGCATGACCTTGGTTCAAATTCCACTATATTTCAATTTTTATGGATTTTCAGTGCCTCTTTTCTGAATGGGAACCTCTGAAATTATATACTGTGAGGTGCTATAGATCTGTTTGCTGGCAAGGTTATCACAAAGGCGGGCAGGACAGTTTGCCATTACAAAGCTTCCAAGGTCTGTGAAATACTGACACTCCAGACACGCATCATTGGTGTTTAGGGTCAAGTTTTCAACCTGACCCTCAGACCAGCTGAAATATGCACCGTTATTATCCTGTGCTGGCTCTGTCCCTGAGGAGAGTGATGCATGAGTGCCCACCAGCCCTCGCACAGAGAGCTGCCACGCAGGACGAGAAGCCCTGCCCAAGACGGCGTTTCAAGGACACGCTACAGACCTACCTGTCCGTGAACAATTTACCACCAGTTTTCTGCTCTCAGCTGCAGAGAGGCAGCAATGGACTCAGTGCAGGAGAGGACAGGTGTTCTGGCCCAGAAACCAGGTGCCACCCCTGGGAGATGTGCAAGGCAAAGGCGGTGACGTGTTTTGAGCAGCACTGAAGATCAAACACTGTGGCAAAGAGTGGAGAGCCTACAAACCTCCAAAGCCCAAGTCATGATAAAACAATATTCATAGCTGGGATGGTTTTGTGTTTTTCAAGTGTCAAATGGAATGATATCCAAGTTTGTAATGAAATGACATAAACCATATGCTCACTGAAGAAAATGATTGATTTTTTTTTTATTCCGTTCCAAAATACGTTGCTTTGGGGGCATTTTCTTGATGTTATTTGCAGAATCAGAAGGTTGGCTGATGAGGTGAGAATTGTCCAGCTAGTGCTGGCTTGGCAAGATTTACCTGACTTTCTGAGAGAGAACAGCCCGAGGAATCAGCAGTGTTGACATTTGTTGGTGGATATCTACGGCCACATGGTTAAAGCTCCTGGCAGAGCTCCGGGTACAACCAGGGAGGAAAAATGGAGTTTTTGTTTTGGGTGCAGACTTCTGCTATTTAAAACTGAAATCTTACTTTGCTACAAGCAATATTGAATCCATTTCAGATCTTTCAGTTTGACTGTCTAGTGTAGAGCAGAAATTTCGAGCAGGTTGTTCATGCTCATATACAGATGAACAGAAGCAGGCAAGACTTATACATTTCCTTTCAGGTGTTTACAGCTGAAGATTTCAGTGAGAAAGCTCTTCACCAGCTGTAAAAAGAACAATCAAATAGTGTAGCAAGGGGCTGATTGCTGCTCCATGGGGAACTGCTGCACACATTATAGACTATCTGCCTCACACAATAATGACAGACAAGTAGATGACCTTTCTATGCTAATGATTTGGCTCCTCAATGAATTCATCCTATGTGATACAGGCATCTTGTCTTTACTCAGTGATGGATCATGTCATGGGATCCCAGAGCTTTCATGTGTTAGTTAATGTTCTGTCAACACAAGCCCCTGAGAGATTGTCCCAGGTGTCCTGGATGACAATTAAGCTCTCTTGAATAAAAGAGATGGTGCCGAGCGAGTCCCCAGGAGCTGACGCACTTCCTGCAACAACTGGGCACATCCCAGTGGAGGTGTTTCCTCTGTCTGCTGCCTTACCTGCTGCTCAGAGCACGGAGCTCGAGGGCAATAGCAGGGATAAAAAATCTACAGTAAAATGAACTGGAAAATATTGATCCAATTTAAAGCCGCATTAAAAATGCCCAAATCGTTGCATCCTAGCATTAACTAATTTTTAAAGATCTAATGGTTTTATCTGCTCTGCTGCACTTCATAATGACAAGTAAATGTGTTAGTAGTGCACACAGCTCCTCCATTGCAGATATTTTGATACAGACCCTATACCTGCCCTATCTCACACATCACAGCTCTGCAATAAAGTGCACTCTGAGAGAGTGGGAATGGGATGCACAGATTATTCCAAGAGGATTTGAGTGCTCAGCATCGTGCCTGTCCTGCCCAAGGGCTGCTGCACACCAGGGCAACACTCCACATCTCCCTAAATAGAAGCCAATTTAAAGCAATTGAGCTTCAGCACAGATATTACAGATTACACTGGTGTTTACAGAGGAATTGAAGATGAAAATCAGAATGAGGGTGGTAGAAGACAGGATAAGAAATGTTAGATGCATAAAGACTTTCAACCAGGAATGTAATTCTTTTGCAAATGCTGCAGAGAAACCTTGTGTTTAAAACCCACAGAGGAGGCTCCATCAGCACCACATTCATGGAAGAAACTGGTGTCACCACTCTTCTCCCCACAGGCAGGACTTGTGATACACCCTTGGACCTGTGAGCCAAACCAGCAGGCACATTGCCCCATTTTAAATCAATGCAGTCCTGCAAACTGCTTTCACTCAGCTCAGTTCTGCATTTTTTTAATACATCCTTCTGGCATTTGTGGTTTTTAGAGGGTTCATTTGCTTTGGGAAATGCTAAACCTTGCCTTGAGTTCACAGAACCCCAGGTTGGAAGGGACCTCAGGGATCTTCTGGTTCAACCTTTCTTGGCAAAAGCGCAGTCTAGATGAGATGGCCCAGCATCCTGTCCAGCCAAATCTTAGAAGCATCCCACCTCTTCCCTGAGGAGACTATTTCAGTGGCTGGTTGTTCTCATTGTGAAAAGTTTTCCTTATGTGTCCAGCTGGAATCTCCCCAGGAGTATCTTGTACCCACCGCCCACTGTACTACCCTGATCTTTTCCATCCTAGAGCCTCCCAATTTTCTAGACTCTTACAACCTGTCCCTGCCTCACTTAGTGGCTTCTCTAGTCTTGACCTCCCACACTGAACCCTGCTGTTTTTCCCTATTTCTGGCTACCCAGGTTTCCTTCTGGCTTTCCAAATTCCTGCCCATCTCCACCTTCCTGCCCCACAACAAACCCCGTGGTGTCCTCTGGGGTCGATGTCATGGGCAAAATGGACTTGTTTGCCAATGGACAGGGAGAATGTGGGGTTGGTTGGGCTGATGTCCTGCCTGTAATGTGCTCCCCTGACACTGCATTTTGGAGAGGTTGTGATGAGATCAGTCCCCCTCTGCTTTACAGAATGTATTTTTATCTGAGTGAATATAGAGAACAGACATTTTAACTGCATAAAGGCGTCACAGGGAGTTTCAGGCCCTGGTGTAAGACATGATCTCCTCTGATGACTGCAGGCAGCACCAGGCTGTGCACAGAAAAGGCTGTTAATTGGTGTGGGGCAGGGCCTTGCCAAAATGAGACGCACTCACCTGGTGCAGGCTGGAAACTTGGCCCAGGCACGAACTGAGGTGATGCTGAGTGATGGGATTTCTCCTGCAGCCAAACTGCAAAATCCAATGGCTTGGGTTTACCTCCATTTGGCAGATTTAAATGGAGCACTGGAAAAGTTTCTTACAATGGGCAGAGCTTGCCCAGAGAGGTGGTGGTCCCATCCCTGGAGACAATGCAAGGTCAGGCTGGATGGGCCTCTGAGTTTACTGCTTCAGGTTCTGTTTAGAGCTCATCCAAACCGTGGTGGGCAGGGTGGGTAAGTGCTCCTCAAGGCTCAGTGTCCTCAGCTCAAAGCTGAAAGTCTTCATTGGTAAAAAGTATTGTCATTAAGACAGGAAAATATAGTCATTGGGTTTTGTGAATAACAGATTCATCTGGTCTGTAAGAACTGAAATTACTAAAAATGCCAGGAAAGTTTTCAAGGTTTTTTCCCTATAAGTTAATAGAGAATATTTTAAAAATCAATGAAGTCACGTCTTATGCTGACAATTTCATTTGTTTAAAAAATCATTTCAGTGCCCATAAAACCCTACCCACTTTGTAGAGGGATCTGACATGCAAAATATTTATCACCCTCCTTAATTTTTGTGCAGCCCTTGTGTTGTCAGTGTGGGCCCAGGAGTGAAGAACACTGAGAGTGTTTCCATTTCAGATTTGGGACACAACAGAAGAGCTTCTATCCCCAAATGCTTGTCTACTCCTTCCAGCTCTAGTGAGGTCTTTAAAAAAAGAGCTTCCCTTTCGGATGGACATTGTGGCATTTTCTATATGATGCTGCACCTGTTTAACTGAGGCTGTGATATTTTAAACCAATTAGTTAAACTTGCGGAGGAAACCAGGGCCTTATTCCTCTCTGAAATAGCTTGTTTTGATTAAATGAAGACTAAATCCTATTAATACATTTATTAAAGGTCCTGACTGTGTGTATAACCCAAGCCAAGTTCCTTCAGCCATGAAGCCTAGAGGGAACAGCTGCTGGGCTGGGCAGGGGTTAATCCACCTCATCCCTAAACTTGTCTGAAACTTGTTTGACCTGGTGTCATTTCCAGTCTCCCATTCCCCATTTTTCCTCTCTCTGGTTATCTTCTGAGTGTCAGGGTGAAGGTTCCCATGGAGCAGCACCAGCAGTGCCTGGAGCCAGCTGTGTTGTCATCACACCCTCGTGCAGCACAGCTGGATGTGGGGCAGAGCCTTCAACAGGAGCTCAGAGCTACTGGGGGTGGGAATGGGGGCACAGCAACTTCTGGATCTGCCAAAAGAGGACCCTACAGAAGACATGATCTCTCTTAAAGCATCAGGAATAAACTAAGGCTGGGGCAGGTTTCTCTTTTGGGAGGCTCCCCAAAGCTTGCTTCTGTAGCACATCCAGGGAAGATAGGATTCCCCTCCCTTTGTACTTCTAGTATTTTATAAAGGGTTTCAAATAGTTATCCCTTCACTCTCCAAGGTGTGTCATGCCCATTCAGGGGAGCAGTGCCCTGCTCAGGCTGTGACGAGTTTCCAGGAGCCTGTGTTTGGATATCAAATACTGACTTGTTTCCCTGGAGAATAAATTGGATTTGATGGCTGTGGTCCTGGTGGAACGGGTGAAAAACCACTCCAGGCAAAGTAATTATTGCAAATATTTCTTGCTTGTGTTACAGCACAGCAGTTGTGTTTCACAACCAGGTGTCAGAGAGGGTGAGCTTTACAGGAATAAGGGGACGCTGGTCTCAGGGTTTGTTATTAATTAACCATTCCTTGTAATGCCTCTTGGAGCTCAGTGAGTGCTTTCAGGAATGAGGGAGCTGCAGGAATAATATTCACGTGTTTTCTAAGGATTGTTTTCAAAAGCTGGAGGATACTGCAGGCCTCAGAGCCGTGAGTGCTGGAGCATGGCTGAGGTGCTGTGGCAGCCTCCTCCTCCGAGGGAACAATACAAACCCATAATCGCTGTTACGGGGTCATCGAAAGGACCAGTCACCCCGAATATGATCAAAATTTAGATTTCTCTGGTGGAAAAAATTTGACCTGGCATTTTTCACAGTCTTGGTGTCTTTCCTTTGAAAGACTCCTTTGTTCTGCAGGTCTCGGGGTGAAATTTAATCACGGCTCATGTAAATAGTGATTTTTTTGATTGGCTGGGAGCCAATCTTAGATCATGTAGATACTCTTGCCTGCATGTACACACCATGTTAAGATTACTCCTGCCCTCCAAAGTGAAGAACATCAGGGGCATTTGCTACTTCTCTGTAAACCTTGTGAGAGAAATGGGAAGGTGAAGGGCATCCTTTTGGAATGGAATGGAATGGGATGGAATGACACTGGGCTTTATAGCTGGGGCAGCAACTTAAGGACCTCAGGGGTTTGGGTACTGCTGCTGGAGTGAGCTCGTGGGCAGGTTTTCTCTCAGTGAATTGCTCAGGAACCTTTTCTGACTCAGGGTTTTCAGCTGCAGTCATTCTTCAGGCACTTTGCCTGGTGCCAGTGGGCAGTTTGGGATGTGTCTGCTGCAAGTGCTCGGCGTTTGCAGTTCAGTTTTACACGGTCTGTGAGTGGTCACTGAAGTCCTGCAGCATCACTCGCCTTTCCATGGTGTGTTAAGTTAGGGAGCAACAGACTATGAAATTTGGGATGAATGCTAATTTATGCTGACTTGCATGAAGCTGTTGTAAATTGCAGACATTTCCCTAATGCCCTGTGGTTTTCCAAGTGCTTGTGAGTCACAGCTAACCACTTTCATTCACAAAAATATTTACAAGATTGAATTTTTAACTATTTAATTAGTTCTGTGAGGGCTAGAATGTTCTGTTCTGACTGAAGTTGCTGGAAATATTCACACACATTTCACTGGATGTGGATCTGGCCTAAATTACTCTAACAGCATGTAATTATATACAAATACAAAAAAAAATGCAAAGTGCATTAACTCAGACCCTTCCAAAATTAAAAGCAAATGCTCAATTAAGATGAAAAAAGATGTGGCCTGAAAATTGCCTGTGAGACCCTCAAGCCAATGTAGTCTTGGCTACGGATGTATCTTTTCTTGAGAGAGAGGAACATTTCACGTTAGTTCTTTTCTCCTCATCCCCCATAGGAGCTGCTGGAAATTGTTCAGAGAATTTGGATTTGGGAATACATCTCAAGGGAGATGGATTAGCAGGCAGGGGGGTGGTGAGAAGGTCAAAAAGACCACGTGTTGCATTGCTTTATGCCCACTGTGCTCCCAGCTGTGCATCTGCACATATCTGTTATGTAGCAGGGTATTACATATATATGAATTTCAGCTTTAGGAAAGCTCTTCCCTTGTGCAATTATAATAACAGAATCATAGAATGGGTTGGGTTGGAAGAGACCTTTAAGATTATTTAGTTCCAACTGCCCTGCCATGGACAGGGACACCTTCTACTGTCCCAGGCTGCTCCAAGCCCCCTCCAGCTTGGCCTTGGACACTTCCAGGGATGGGGCAGCCACAGCTTCTCTGGGCAGCTTGTGCCACCCTCACAATAAAGATTTTCTTCCTACCATCTATTCTAATCCTCAGCTCTGATCAATCTCTATGAACAACTATAGTTCCAGGTAATCAGTAAGACTGACCGATAATGATTGTTTGGAATTGTTTTTCCACAGGCAGCATACTCAAAACTTGAGTGCTCAGGCCTGGGTGCTGCTGGTGAGGCAGATGCAGACAGAGCAGGGGTAACTCTTGTTGCCCACCTGGTGCCAGCCCCAGCTCAGGTGAGTGGTACTGGCAGTGCCACGTGCCAGGCTTGGGCACCGGAGTGACTGGGCTGCCTGCCCACAGGAGGGGTTAGAGATGGCTTTGGTGCCTTCAACCCCCGAGGTAATCAAGCCTGACACGCATTGCAGACAGCTTGGGGAAGTCCTTGTCCCTCTAGGCAGGTGCTGTGCCTGCCGGGCTGTGCAGGGACTGCTCCCCTCCCTCCTCAGCTCACCTGGCGCTGCAGCACAGCGCTCATCCCGCAGCAAACCCCCGAGCTCCCCTTTACTGAAACCATCAGGCTTGGCTAAAACCTCTGGTCTCAGAGCAGAGCCGATGACTTCATCCTTGGAGCTGCCTCCACGTAACCTCGGCTTTCACGGATCTATTAGGAAGCTCCCCGGGAGGGAAAGCCCAGCTGCCAGATAAATCACACATTCCCGGCAGAGAGGTGTGAGATGCTCAACAGGAACCCGAGCTGCCTGGAAAGGGCGAGACAGGGGATCTTCTGCAGAGATTTTTCAAGCTTGTCCCGGTGATGGCTGGGCCAGATCCTCTGCCAGAGCCCGTCAATGTAAATGCACCCATTCAGTGGAGTTCTGCTGCTCTATTCCCAGGGAGGGTTTGGCCAGAGCCTGCCTGTGGGCAGAAAGGAGGGAGACTATAGTCAGCTGGGGGACTTTCTGTTTTTCTTTTTAATTAAAAGCAGACATACATTTTTTTTTTTTTGAAAACACTTGCAGTGAGAAACTATAATTTAGTTTTAGAATTTCCAATTTAATACTCCCCTAATGCCTGTGAAAAGGTTTCAGTTGCAGGTCACAATTTGAATCTTTTTAGACAATTAGCTGGTGAAGGACCTGGAGAAACACAGGTCCAGATTTGCAGGGCTTGGGGTAGGAGGATGCAGGGAAGAGAAAACCTTTAGAGTAAGAAGCTTCGCTATAAAACAGGGTGGCTAACACTTCCATTATTCTATTTCTTTAAGGACAGATGCTTGAGCATAAATGCTGCATGATCCAGGGCTCATGTCAGCAACTCGTAATTCAGACTTGGTTGGACCAGATGCCTGATTTCCATGTGTGTATTTCCTTATGTCTTCTGCATTGCATCTGCTGGATCTGACAGAGCTGACACCAAAAAAAAAGGGACCTGGGAACCCAAAGCTCCCCTCCAAGCCCTGTCCTTGTGGTCCAGCTTCAGCAAAGGCAGAATCAGCTGTGAGGGTGATTCCATCTGCCAGAAGGTGCTGTCCAAAATCTCCTTTCCAGAAGACAGAGTGAGGGTTAAGTCCCTGTTGCTGTGCCTCCAAAAGAGCAAGGGCTTGGCTGGAATTACAGGAGTTGGTTTACATCTGTCTCCTCCTGAGAGGAGACTGGGGGAAGAAAAATGAGATGTGAAACTTGTCTTATTTTTGCATCATTTAAGTCTTAATTCAGAGAGTTTGGACAGTGGGATGAGACTTTCAGCCTCTATTTAAACTAGACCAGGTTTCTTTGCATAAAAACATAGATGTTGCTGGATCAGGTTTTTACTCCAGGTTTTTCTCTTGGAGACTTGCAATCCCCAGCTACTGCAGAAGAAGACACAGAAATGGAATCATTTGACACCATGAATTACTGGGGTTTATATTCCACACCCCAGCTCCAGTGAAAACTTCATTGCTTTTGTATCAGACATGAGAAAAACTTCTGGCTTCCACAATTTTCACTTAGATTCTTCATCACCATGAACTGTCAGTTCTAAAAGGTTTCCCAACCTTTGGGCCTTTTCCATGCCTGGTTTTGCTCACTGTTTTGTGAGCCCCTTCTGCTGCCACAACAGAAAATTAATTGGGGGCTTGTGTTTAAGACTTCAAGGGGAGGTATATTTTGGTCTGCCTAAATGTGATCCAAAAGTACCTATTTGCAATCTTTGGACACTAAGATAGGTGAACAAGAGGAAAAAAGGTGTTTTCTATGCTGTGGAACATAAGTCCAGTAGGTAGTTGGACAGGTCAACATAATGTTTGTCTTGGCACTGGAGAACTGATGCTGAAGATACAACCACCTCCAAGCACTCTGTGTGCAACCCAGGGGAGGTTGGGCTGCCCCCAGCACTGCAGCAGATGCTGATTAATGGCACCCAGGTGAAATCAAGGCTACCCAAGATGGTCCATATGCTCTTCATCAGCCTGCAGCTGTTCTGCCATGACCGTCTCACAGCAGCAATAGGAGCAACATGGACACATCCTCGCAGGTGAAATGGAGGCTTCTCCCGCTGTTTGTAGCTCTTCCTTTCCAGTCTGCTGTACAAAGCTCCCTATTTATGTGCTGCAGCCATGCTGTCAAAGTATAAGTAATCACTTTCATACTTACTGAGCTGCATGGTCACCAAGGTGTAATATCTGATGGGCAGCAGATGTCTGCTTTCTTCCAGAGTTTACAGCCTTGTATTATTGCTGTTATTTGCTCTGGCTCCATGCTGCCGGGGAGTGGAGGAGGGGCAAGTACTGATGCTGCCTGCTGAATGAATGGCACCTACAGTCTTCCTTCTGCTTTGGGAGCGTCTATTTTAAGTGCTTGAATAATACCCAGTGCTCGCAGGTCCAGCGTCTCTCCTCAGAAGTGAAATCGCGTCTCCTGCAGTGGAAATTCCTGGTTTATTCAGATAGCCTTTATTCAAACACAGCTGTGTTCAGCTGAGGGAGACTTGTTGCGTTTCTCAAATGTCCCTGTGCCTGCACAACGCTACAGAAGATAAAACAACCTGGGAATAAGAAGAGGACTGTTCCTCCTGAGGGAGCCTCTCGTGAATATGACACACTTTATCTTTGCATGAGCTCAGGGCCCAAGCAGGGAGCTGTGTTTCCCGTGGTGTCAGCAGCAGTTCAGGCACAGAGTGTGCTGCTTCAGCTTGCTTGATAGAGAGAGTGAGATGGTGCCTCTGACTCCGCTCCAGTTCTGCTGCATCCTTTTTGCTTTTGAAAAAGTGTTGTGCAGCCTTAAACTCCCACTTGGATACCCTCGGGGGAGCCTGGTTTAACGCCTCATCTGAAGGACACGATTTGAGTCATTAAAAACATTTTTTAGAGGTCTGGAGGTGACCTATGGGGCTGCAGGAGACTGGTTTCCATGTAGCAGCAAGCAGCCACTGTGTAGCTTCCATCCCTGAGCCAGTCTGTACCTTCCACCCCGTCAGGCTGTTGGCACAGCAGTCCTGCCCTCTGCAGAGAGGACTGGGCTAATCCTGAGCCGTTCCCAGGAGCTCCCACGGGAGCTGCTGGCAGTGAGCTCCGGGCACAGCCGTGGCTCAGACAGGCTAAATTCAACCCAGGCCCTGAGCCAAATGCTTCCTGCTGACCGCTCTTGAGCAGCCCCTGGTCAGTACTTCAAGCTCCTTGCCCCATGTTTCAGGAGTGCTGAACTCTCTACTGTGATATCCTCTGTGCAGACAGAATATTCGAGCTGTCTGCAGCAGGACCATGATCCACAGGCAGGATTGCTGGGGAAACACTGGACGTGTGGCCTGTCCTCCCTCACCACATCTGGTGTCTGAGTGGACTGGTGTGACAAAGGCACATCCAAGAGTACCCAGCAGAGCCACTGTGGAGGTGGCTCTTTACATATAGTTACTGCTGGAAATAAAACTAATAGACAGGCTTTAAAAGTTCCTCTGCTCTATCCTGTGGGTGCTGTGGCACTTGGAGCTGGATACCCATCAGGGGCTCAGCTGGGGGCTCCCCTATCTCCTGCTGAACTGCTCGGACAACTGGCAGCCTCTGTCCCTCCGCAGCCCTGCCACCCCCGGTGCTATCAGCATGGCCCTGGTGCGAGGGATGAGTCAACATTTCCTGACATTTGGCTGCATGGCAGCACAGCCAGTTTACTTTGGCAGGCATCGGGGCTTTCAGACCCTCAGGAGGCTGGGACGATGGAAAAGGATGTGTTCCCCTCGATGAGTGCACGATTCAGGCATTACAGCTGGAGGATGGAAACAGAAATGCCAGCTCAGGGATGTAATTTGGCTCCATGGAGATACCTAAGCCTTGTCTGCACTAATGCTTCTAGTAATAGGTATTAAATTGGCTCATGTAGACATGGCCCTGAAGGGCAAGAAAACAACTTCACATCTCCTTTGTAACCTCTCTCTCTCTTTTCAACCTTTTTTCATACTCCAGGCACAGTGTCTTTCTTGCTGTCTGTGTTATGCTGTAGCCTGGAGGTTCTCGAATGCAGCTTGCAGTGACAGGAGCCGTGTGCTTGTTTAGGAGGGAGACCCGCAGGGAAAGGTTTAAAATCTCTGTAAACTCAACAGCAAAAGGAAGCATTCCCTCGTTTTACAAATTAAGAGGTTGCAGGGGGTTAAATTCTGATGGGATGTGGCTGTGGCCCCTGGTGACCCTCTCTGTGGAGCTCTGTTTGCTGGTAGGACTTGCTGCATGAGAAGTGGCTTCCAAATCACTTAGTAATATGTGACCAGTGCATGCATCTACCTGCCTGCCAGCACTGGGTTACTGCAACACACCCGGCTCTAAAATGCCTGCCTTAATCCTCCTGTGTTTCTGCAATAGCACCCCAGGGCAGAAAGGAGAGGCTTGTCTGTGCTATTGGTGGCCAGAGACAGAACATGAACCTGCCTCTCCTCAAGCAAAGTCTGGTGCTTGGCAATAAAAATCTCAGGAAACAGTTTTTCCAACCCAGTGTGTTCATCTTTGTTGCAATCTGTTCAGGGAGAGCCATCCACTGCTACTGCCTGGCAGGTGGGTCTCATTCTGCTGCAGAGCAGCAGTACTCTTCATTTTTCCAGATGAAAAGGCTTTTATGCAGTCTTTCTGAATAACAAGTTCCCATGTCACAAACTCTTGTCATCATCCAGGTTAGCCTTTGAAAAGCCAAATGCTTTGCCCATTGTCTTTGTAGGTAAAACAAAAGAAGTGCCTTCTTTCTACAACCTCTGGAAGAAAAAGCCTGTGAGTTGCTGAGGTGCTGCTCAAGTGGCATCTCAGATCACAGCTTTCTTGCAAGCCTGGCTCCCTGGTGGTTCAGGAGCTGTGCATCTGATCAAGCTCTCTGCAGCCTCAGATTAATACTGTCAAAGATAATGATGGGACTCAACAGGGCTGAGCTGCATCAAGCTGAGTCCAATCCAGGAGATGAGTGTGCCTCTCTTATGGTGGTCTTTTTGCAGTTTATATGTTATTTAAAAATGCACTATTCAAATCCTGTGTCTTCCACAGTCCTCTCTTTGCAGGGCAAACGGGCCCTGGCTCCTTTGGGCACATCCAGGGCTGAGTGTGCATCCAGGTTACAAAGTCCTGTCATGACCAGAGTAGAAAATCTCCCAAGCACACAGCACACCTCTTAGGTTGGGCCCATTTCCAAGGTAAATGCAAGTATTTGCAAACAAGCTGTGGAAAAAATGCCTTGCCCACTCTGGGGAAGAGATGAGAAGTCTGGAGAAACATTACAAATTCCTGGCTTGGATGGCTATTCTTGTCTTTTGTGGGGGCTGTACCCACAGCAGCACTGAGTGATTTCAGTGGTGCATTAACTGCCAGACTAGTAAGCCAGCTATTCTCCCCAGCAGGACTCTATTCTGAAGGATCTTTTCTTTTAATTGCTGCCTTTCCACTTTTGGTGACATCTTCCTGAGTGAAAAATGAACTGGAGGAAACCTTGGGCCATTCTGCCTCCACTGAAAGGAAACTGAAAGGAAAATTTGCACACCTGACCTGACCCTGCTTAACAGTGGGGAAAAGCAGTTTGCTCCTCCTTAGGACAGCAGAGCTCTCCTTATGGCTCAGAGTAAGGATGAGGATTCCCAAAAAGGTCCAATCATAATCTGTGCTCCACTAGCACAACTACCAAGGCATCCCAGTCCCTTTTATCACTCACATCATGGCTACTGGACACCATTCTCAGTAAAGGAGAGGAAGAGTTCCACAGGCTTTCCCAAAATGTCATAAAATCATACAATCACAGAATAGTTTGAGACCTTAAGCTCATCCTGTTCCACCCCCTGCCATGGGCAGGGACACCTTCCACTGTGCCAGGTTGCTCCAACCTGGCCTTGGACACTTCCAGGGATGGGGCAGCCACAGCTTTTCTGGGCAAGCTGTGCCAGGGCCTCCCCACCCTCACAGGAAAGGATTTCTTCCTAATATCTAATCAAGCCCTGTCCTCTGTCAGTTTAAAACCATCAGCTTTGTTCTATCTCTCTGTGTCTGTGTAGTCCCCAGAAATCCCTCTCTCCTTTTTATAAGCCCCGTTAAGGAAGGCCACAATGAGGAACCTGAAGCAATGTTTGCATAGTTTTTCTCCAAAGAGTTTAGGAGTGTAGAATATCATTTAGCAATAGCATGGGAAAGGGGGAAGAGAGAAAGAAAGCACTGTTCATATAATCATGGAATATCCTGAGTTGGAAGGGACCCACAAGGATCATCGAGTCAGGCTTCCTGTTGGTTTGGTGTGTCATGGCTTGGATCAACTCCTGCCGTGGTCAGATCAGTGCGTGTCCTCTGAGCTTGGGGATTAAAAAACCCAATAAGCTCGAAATCCTATAGTTCAGTTTCTAAATTCCACCCCCTCTTCAGCCCACCTGTGGAACCAGCACACAGAGACATGTGGCCAAGCAGATTCTTTGCTCCCTAAAGCTGCAAGACAAATCTTAAGGAGCGATGACTGGGCCATATGTATTTCCTTCCTCATCTTTTATGCCTGTGTGACTTGGAGTTCAACATGTAATGGTGGAGGAGCCTTTGTCTGAAAGGTTTTCTCACACTTTGACCCTCAAAAAAAAAGGTGGGGTTTTTTTCACTTGGAGTTTCTGGCAACTCTGTTAAATATTTTTAGATTACCATGAGATCCTGGAAGTCCCTCCAACAGCAACAGGTTTGATCTCTTCTACTGCGATACAGTCTGAACAAATAATCTCTGATCTTAGTGCATATGGCATATCAAAGTGATTTGGCCTGGTCTGTGAAATATAGTCTCTATTAATCTCTCCCTTACCTGTAAACTAGATGAAAAAGCATACACAAACACCCCAACTGTTTGATGTTTTTCCTCTGAATCAAAAGGACCTGTCTCCATGGTCCTATTATCTTCTCTTATTAAGTATGTTTTCATGCTGTGCTTTTTTTTTTTTTTTGTGCCCACAGTCAATAACAATTTAAATGATACTCTTTGATGACCTTTGTTCACATCATTTATTTCCATCTCCTTATCTGATTTTGCCAACAGGACCTAATTTGAAAGAGGCTGCAGTTCAGCAGCAGGAGGGATTTAAACACTGTTAAGACTGACATTTTCCCTCATCTCACATCCCATGGGGTACCTGATTGCAAATTTATAATACACCAGAGGTCTTGCCATCAGAAGATACAGACTTACAGTAACAGCAACTAATTTAAAAAAGATCTCCTGCGCATCAGTGTCTGGGGCTGGTTTACACAGACTAATTAATCCTTATTTGACCTGAATTAACTCTTAATCTGTGTGAAATGAGAGAGCTTTACTGGGATACAGAAAATTTGAAAAGATGGAAAATTCTTTTCAGAACAGGAGGTTTCTGCAGCTGAGTGACTTGTAGATTAAAATTCTTGCTGGCTGCTTCTGTGGAAAATTAGCCACTTCCTTTTTTTTCTCTTCTCACACCCAAGTTACTAATCAGAAGGGAGAGGGGCAGGAGATTTTTTGCTACCAGCAGTTACTGTCTCTTGGTAAGCAGAGCAGAACAGTCATCCCTGCTGTTTCCCACTTATATCTTGGATTTATCAAAGAAATCAGAAAGATGGCATGAGGGAGAAAGCTCATTTTGGAGCAGCTCTTCCTCTTGACACTCCCAGGCTGCACAGTCTCCAGGTGGGATGTGGCTTCTCTGCTCCTTGGGAGCTCCTTGGCAAGGGCTGCAGAGGTGAGCACTGGGGGAATACAGAGGAACCACAGCAGAGTCTTCCCAGGAGCCACTCAAAGGTGGGGAGGTGTCCCCACCCCATATCCCTGGGACTGGAGAACTGCCCCCCTGGGACAGGAGACTTGTACAGTTGGAAGAAAACAACTTGCAGGCTCAGAAGTTCCTCTGTCAGGTTTGATAAAGGACAAGCCTGAACTGGTGTTCTTTCATGCCTGAGGACTCTGCCAGAGCACAAGGGGAGCAAATGGATCATCCAAGAACACGAAGGGATCAACATAACCCTGGCCACAGCACACCCTGATGCAGGGATCTTCTGGGTTGGAGACCAGAGCTGGAGACAGAAAATGTGAGTGAACTTCCACTGCTGAGCCCTGCGGCATCTTCATCAACGTTCATGGGCATGTTAAGGGCCAGCCAGCACTTTGGGAAGCTGTAGAAACACATGAATGACTGGAAAGCTGGACCTGTACACGTAACCTGGTGTTCTGCTGAGACTTCTTTGGCACGTTGTGCCAAACGCTCCAGCTTGTAGAGCTCGTCCCTGCTTTGCACTTGTCTGTACTTCACTGTGCAAAGATGGTCAAGAGATGCATGAGGGAGGTCAGCAGACTGTCTGTAACATAGCAATGAGCCCATCAGGCCAGGTGGGATATCTCTGCCAGTGCCAGGAGGGGAGTAATTTACCCTTCTTTGTTCTTGACACCTTTTTTTTCCCCCAACCCAGCTTTACTATTACTTTATTTGAAACTCCAACTAATAAAGGACCACCACACTGTATCTAAATTACTAAAACAAAGGGTAGGATCCTTATCTCCAATTCCTGAAGTTCCTTGGGTTGTTATTCAGGCAAGAAAAATAAGTCTCCAAGGCTGAATATTAAAAACCAGGAGCTCTTCAGACAACACCAGTTCCTGGGAGCAGCTGGTGTTTCTGATCAGCTCAAGAGGAGCTCAGTCCAGGTGCTGTTCATCAAGGCCAAGGCCTAACGAGCATTTCTGAGGTCATATTGTGGGCTGGGGGGGGGGGGGGGGAAGGAATGCACCCCCACAGACCCCCACCCCCCTGTACACCAGGACCTTCCTGCCATCCCTGTAAAAAATGCCATTATTATTGCATTAAGCATCCCCTGCCCCAGCCACAGGGAGAGGCTCAAAAGATGCTACCACACCACGCAGCATAAACGTCACCCTCTCCAATCAGTGAGCTGTTGAAGGCTTGAGGGAACCATTTAAAGGTTATCTGGTGCTGCTGGTATCTCTATTTTCAATTGTCCCCACTTGTTGGCTTGGAAGTCTTTAGTATGGAAAATAAATCGTAGCTCAATGTGCTGCTCAATCCTTCAGTAATCCCTGATGTGACAGTCTCAGAACATCACACAATTATAGGGATAAGGATGTAGTTATAAAATGTTTACCATTTCCCAGTCAGATCTTTGACCTCAGACTGCATTAACGTTGTGCCATTTTTAGGTCCAATGTCACTCTCTGTCTTGCAGTATATCATCATTTTAATGCCTGATTTACACTCTGAATTATGGTAATTTATTTTAATAGTGTGATTTGACCTTTCCAGTATTTCCTATTTTTATTGGCTAGATTGCATCCCTTTCCCCAGAGGTTAGTGGGACTTTGGGGGTAAGCAGGAGGTGAACGAGCCTATCAAAGCACACAATGCTGAAAAGGGCAAAACACAAGAACAGCCGGCTAATCCAGGGGCTGGGAAACACGTGGACATTTAAATGTGGTATTTGTGACAAACCCCATGCCAGGAACAGAACTGATGTGGTGTCAGCCTCAGACATCAAAGGACTTCTTCAGGAATGGCTGGACCGATGTCCGTGAACCTCCACGGGCAGAGCAGAGCTCTGGAGAGGCTGGTTGTGCTCCAGTGCCAGCCCACCTCACACCAGCACAGAGCCTGCGGGCACAGCTGGATGCTGGTATTTATGGGACCAGCACACTGCAATGCTCTTGAGAGTGGATGAGCTGTTTTGAGAAGAAATGAGCTTTGGGAATTAAGTGTGCCCTTATGAGGGAGCAAAAATGTAAAAGGCCAAGATGGAAAGTGCAAATATAATCCTCACTGTTTCCCTCTCTCTTGCCCTCTGCCCAGGAACACTGCTTCTCTAAGGTAGGATTTGCAGGCATGAGAAAAGAAAGTGCTAGCTTACCAGTGGGAAAAAAAAAAAAAAGAGAGAGAGAGAAAGAAACCCCAGAAACACTAAAATAATCCCCTACAACAAAACCCTTTGATAAAAGCAAAGCTGAGCCTGAGGGTGATGCTACTTTTTCACCCTGTTCTCCAGTATTGAGTTTGTTCCAGAGGACCCAGCCTTTCCTTTCAGGTTTGGAGTGGGTTGTTTATTTTCTTAAGGACTGCCCTTCGGCATTCCTTTTGAAATCAGCACTCGTGCCTGGCTCTGGAAAGCCACAGAGGAACGTGCAGCCAGCTCTTCTGATGGCCCTGCTGCCTGCACGGGAACAGCGTCTTCAGGCTTTGCTCTCAAGGTGTGGGAAGGCACTGCCGAGCTGGGCTGGGGCTCCAGCCCTCCAGGAGGCATCTTGAAACCTGTTAATAAGGGCTCAGACAAATATGAATCTAATCCCACCCCAGAGGGGCAGTGGCTGCTGATACAAAGCTTTGGTGGGAAACAAGTATAGAAAAACACTATGTATATAATATATACATATTCTATATATATGGAAAACTATATATACCTATCTATATAGAACATTATATATAAACAAATTATATCTATAGAAAAATATACAGGAAAATTACATATATATGTGTGTGTGTGTATATACAAGTATAGAAAGTATAGAAAATACTTCTCTCTTGTGAAGATGGGCTAACAGAGCTGGCATTGTCTGCTGGGAGAAGAAAAGGCTTCAGGGAGACTTTAGAGCCCCCTTCAGTGCCTAAAGGGGTTCCAAGAGAGCTGGAGAGGGACCTGGGACAAGAGATGGGGGGACAGGACAAGAGGGAACGGCTTCAAACTGGCAGAGGATGGGTTTAGATTGGATATCGGGAAGAACTTCTTCCCTGGGAGGGTGGGGAGGCCCTGGCACAGGTTGCCCAGAGAAGCTGTGGCTGCCCCATCCCTGGGAGTGTC
>JAWWES010000048.1:8814032-8839839 GCA_035583135.1 Lophotriccus pileatus
CCAAGGCCAGGCTGGAGCAACCTGGGCTTGTGGAAGCTGTCCCTGCCCATGGCAGGGGTGTTTGAACTGGATGAGCTTTAAGGTCCCTCCAACCCAAACCATTCTGTAATTCTATTCAAAATAAAGAAGCAAAGCAGGTGCTGCAAATCTCTGGCCCTGAAAGTGAGGGAAAGGTTTAGAATAGGGTGGTAACACAATGGGACTGGACTCATCCAGTACCTCCCTTGGACACTTCTGTCACACTAATCATCAATTACAGGAGCATGATTTTTGTCCCAAACTAATAAATGTGCCTGGAGAAGTCCTGATGCCAGCTTGGTCCTGCTGGAACACGCAGGCTGAGGGAGGGAGCGCCGGAGCCGGGGCGGTGCAGCACCGCTCACCCCGAGGCAGCAGATGTAGGCCAGTGTGATGGATTAACAGTGACACTAAGGGACACCATAACATGTACACTGTGCATCCATGAAATTGTATTTTCAGGTGATTTGTTTTCTCTTGAGCCATCCAACTCATCTCCTCTGAAGAGTTAATTTATGGTGTTTACCCAAAGTGATGGGTCCAGGGCAGGAGATGGGGTGGAGTTTCCTGGTAAAAGGTCTCCCTTCAGCTTTAGCTGGTGGACACACAATTCCTCTTGCTCTGTGTCTGCACCAGGTGTTTTATAACAGGCAAACATCCATCATTTCCAATTAATCCCAAAGGCCGTTTCCATTACCCTTTGGTTCAGTTGACTAGAAATAACAAAGCTTCCCCCTGCTGAGCTTCAGTAAAATACTCTGAGTATCTCCTATGAGAGGACTTACTCCTAATACCAGTGAGCACTTTGTGCCTCACAGACAATGTTTTATTTCATTGTCTCTAATGGGATTGTGCTCCCAGAGGCTGAGTTTGTCCCCTGGCTTTTCCCAGCAAGCTTGCACCCCACAGTTACACAGGACCTGGGCTTTAGCTGACACCATTCTACAAGTCATGCCCCAAGTTACAACACTGCTAGGACTTAAGTGCCTCTGAGACTTCTGGCCCTATGTCAAATGTGGCTAAAACTGCCCACAGCTCATCTGTTCTAAGGAGCACTGGTACCTGCAGGCAGTTCCCTTTGGCACACCTGGACGCATTTGTCTTTTAACATGTGAAGAAACATTTTAAAAATGGTCTTAACTGTGACACTGAAGCCCTTGAAGAGGTTTGTCCTCACAGAGAGAGGCTTCTTCTGCCCTATAGAGCATGTTCTGGGGGTTGCACTGCATAACTGCCTATCCTGGGAAGGAAAGGCAGCTGAGTGGGGCTGGTGGAACTCAGGGTCTGAGTTTTTCCACTGATTTCCTTGATGACTTGAGACAAGTTTCCTTCATTTTGATGTTCATTCACCTTAACTGCAGCCAGGTCAACAACAGCGGGCTGGGATTTGATAAGGTCACTCATGTTTGCACAGGTCCCATGGGGCCCTGATTTAGGACTTTATGTGAAATTTGCTGGTTTAAAAAAAAGGCAACTGGGAGTTTTGATACAGACTGGTCCTAATCACTGCCCCCAAAGCTGGCCAGTCCATATCTAAGGGGTGACTACTAAAAATACAGTAGATGTTTACTGTAATTGTGAGCTGCCTGTTGGAAGGGAAGCTAAACCAGAGGTAGGGATTCCCAAGTTTTCAGCTTTCCAACCTACATGTAGTGTGATTTTACTCTGCATTTTCAATCCATTCACCCAGTTCTACAGAGATACAGCCAGAAATGCACATGCTTTGTACACACAATCACCTTCATTAGTTTGATATGCAAATGGTTACTTAGAAATACCACTATCTGCAGTGAGTGGTTTCAAACAACTCCACACAGAGGCATCAAGCTCTGCAAACACAGTGTGGACGCTGGGACCTTTCAAAACAGCCCCTTTTAAGTTGCCACTCACATTCTGTTTCTGAACTGGGATTTTGCACAAATATTTTTATATCATTGTTTTAACATTTTCACGCTTGCTTTTCAAGTAGATCATCCTCTGTGATCACAGACAATGGGAACAATTGTTCAGTGGTCTCTTACTCTAATCGAGTCAATTTGCTTTGCTGGGATTTCCCTCTCCCCTGTACTCAGTGTTCGGGACCAAACAGAGTGAAGCGGATCTAATTAACTTCTCTCAAGGGTATTGACTGCCTGCAAAGGAAGAGGAAAGAAATGAGGAATACATTATGAGAGACTATTCATTGCCAACTCGCACACAGGAGCACATCTTCCTCTTGCAAAACCAAGGTTTACATAAGTGTCCTTATTTGATTGTATTTCCCGTTGCATTGAGGCACCAGGGGCCATGTGAATTCCTACAGGTTCTGCAGCCAGAGTTAAAAGGAAATAAAGCAAAAGTGCTTCATATAAACAGTGGAAATTAGAAATTCCTAATGAGCCTTCATTCATCGGGAGGATGAAAAGTGAAATGTACTGTAGGTCGGTGTGTTACCTGCTCTCCTTTGAGGTGTACCCACAGACAGGTACAGAAGCTGAGCCTGACTGCAGAGCAGATGCTGCCTGAACTCCCTTGAACCCTATGGGAACAGGGAGGACCTCACTGGCAGGGGGTGCCAGGGGTTGGGCTGGCTGGGTGGGCTGTCTGGGTGGGCTGCCATCCCCCCCACCCCAGTGCATCTGGAGAGGGTGACAAGGATTTTCATCTGCTTGCTTTGAGTGTGGCTAAAGACCAAAAGTTCATATTGGCATAATTTAAAGGATAGCACCCAAACTCAGTGCCTCAATTTCCCCAGTGGAAACCATAGAGTGAGTAATGACATGTGGACACTCAAGGGTTTAACCCCTGGGTGTTGACCTACAGTGTCTCATGACAAGATGCTTTCCTCCAAAGCATTAAACAGTTAGTTGTGACCATTGTACCAAGATGAGATAAATGAACATGGTGTGTCAGGCTGGCCAAGGCAACCTGAGAGAATCTGTTTTCAGATGTCAGAAGTTAACAAGGCACCAGCTCTTCAGCTAAATTGGAATCCTTTCTGAACGTCCCCACTTCTGACACAATCTGTTGATTGTCATCTTTATTATACCCTGTGCAAATAAATACATAATAGCATCTTGTCAAAATGTATTGCCATTCAAATTGTACCCATAATCTGGATGTCTAACACAATCTCAGTGCTTCCTAACAAATACATTTCCCTACCAATTTCTGCAGGACGAGAACCCTGCTCTTGCAATTTATTCAGGGGATATTATGAGAGGGGGGAGAGGATCAGGGGTGGGGAAGGAAGAGGGAAGAGACACTGTCAGCACCTGCATCAGCACAACATCAATGCAGATTACAAGAGACATTAAAGAGCAGAATAACCCTCTTCCAGACACAGCTGTGAGCAGCATAAATGCTCCCAAAATATTTTGCTGGTGCAGCATCACCTGTTTAACAACAGGGTGTTCTACGAGCCTCTAAACTTCCTTGTGTCTTAACACCTTCTCTTAGGAAGGCCAGGCTGGGTTCTAGGGAGCTTCAGCAGTTGCACTATGTGCATTACACCAGGCTGTGAGGGCTCTCAGTGCCTCCAGCCCCCTCTGCTCCACTGGGCACTGTCCTGCTCTGCAGCCCCGATGGGATATTCCAAAAATAAACATGGGCTGTTTGCTCAGGCAGTGGGGAAAAAGAATCATTCCCCTGGGATATAGGTGGCTGCTTGGTGTTACATTGGAGAGTGTTTCAGTGAGATGCCCCAAGGCAGACCCTGCCCTGACCAGCTTTGCTCCCCGAGAGCCCTCGGCACTGACTGAGGTGGTACCACACTGAGCACTGCACCACCAAAACCCATGCAGGGGGAAACAAGGTTTTCCTCAAAGGATAAAGACAAATAGTAACAAATCACCCCCACTACCTCTCCTAAACAAATACAAAACATATTTGCTGCTGAGTGTTTTCTGGTTCCCTCCTCACTCCTGCTGGTTTGATATTCTGTGCCAGAGTTGCAGCTCAGCCTGAGGAGCTGGCTGTGGTGGGACAGCCCTGGGAGGGAGTGAACAGACAGGCTGACTTGAGACCTGGGGTGGTTCAGCAACAGCAGTGACTGGTGCTGGGGTGGAGCACTGAGAAAGGTGAATATAATGATGGGGAAGCACGAAGCAGCTGCTGTGGTCCCCTCCTCTCTGCTGGGGTGAAGGGAATCGTGTGTTAACAGGAGCAGCTGCTCACACGGGCAGGTGTTTACACCCTGTTTTGCCTCTGTTCACATGAATGGTGCTAAATTAAGGTACCTATAGCAGTACCAGTTATTAAATGCAATAATTACCTGTATGCTAAAGTATGCCCTATTTACATTCCAGTATATTCAGTTCAATATGTTGTGTCACTGTACTTAATAAATAGAGGAAAAATGGTTTATAGGCCATGGCTGTGCTTTTATCAGTTTTCTGCTGCAGTTATCAATGAAATCATTAAATAATGAATGGATTGGGTCAGCTCTATTAAATGATAATTTTCAGTCCCATATGTTTTGTAGTTTCTGCCGTGGGAGTTGTGATGCTGCATGTTCTCGTCTCTCTACATGCACCAGAGCTGGAGGAGGGGCTGGGTGAAGCCAGAGTCTGCTGCATGGCAGAGCAAGGGCTTGGGATTTTCCATCAATGACCTTCTCCATGCCTGGGTAGCAAGAAGAGCTGTAGCCCCACTCCATTTTAATAAGAGTTTTGTCCCCAGCTACTCTTTGGATGCCTTTTTTCCCTATGGGAACCTGAATCCTAACTCCTGAAAAAGCATCCTGGAGAACTGTATTTCACAGAATCCCAGAATGGTTTGGCTTGGAAGGGACCTTAATGATCATTTTGTTCCCACGCCCTGCCACGGGCAAGGACACTTTCCACTAGCCCAGCTTGCTCCAAGCCCCATCCAGCCTGGCTTTGGACACTTCCAGGGATCCAGGGACAGCCACAGCTTTTCTGGGCAACCTGTGCCATGGCCTCACCCCCCTCACAGGGAACAACTTTTTCCCAATATCCAATCCAAACCTACTCTTCTTCCTTTGTTGCCATTAAACACAGTGAGGTTTTGGGAGAGCAGCTCACCATGGGGATTTATTGTGAATGCCTTATAAGATGTTTGGGCTTTCCTTGCCTCATGTGCCATTTTGGGTGAAGCAAGATGAGCAGGACTCACAGAAGGGACATAAAGAGAAATCAGTGTTTCCATGACATTTCTGTAGGGTACCACTGCACATGGCTGCAGGGAGGTACACTGCACCAAGATTAACAAATTAAACGTGGCCCAGGCTGCTCCAAGGCACAAAAGCTGACGTGCAAGGGCCCAAGGGTGTGTCTGCAGCCTGTGAAAAAGGGTGGTGGGTGTAGCATTCCTGGTGGGAAAAAGCCCTGTGCCATGGCAGCTGCAGGTGAGGCCGTGGGAGCACCGTGGGCAGTGGGGCTGCACCAGGAGTGGCGTGAGCAGCTTCACCAGAGACACGGCTCAACCCTCCTGAGTGCTCAGGGACTTCCCTTCCCCACTCACCCTCTGCTGTGAAAGGGCCTTGGGGGCACAAACTGGTGGAAATTTGGGTACCAAAGTCCTCTGGTCCTTCAAGCTTACCCAGCTTCACAGCCACCATCAGACAAGCTTCCTTGTGGCTTAGTCCATGATCAGTACACGGCTGATGCAGCAAAACCTGTCTGGCAGGAGACTAGTGCACCAAAAGTACAGTTTGGAGTGCAAAACATTCATTTTTAGGACAATCTTACTCCTCAGGAATCCCATCATCTCCTGCTGGGAGAGTGAGAGCAGTACCTGGGTCTTGCTGGGCTGGCTTACCTGGGCATTGTGCTGCTGTTCCCACCCCTCAGTGCTATGGGCGTGAGTAGGCAGGGGCAAAGGTGCTTCTTAAAAAGCAAGTCTCCCAATAATATGCCCAGGAAAACCTTCACTAATTAAACTGTAGTTGCCCACAGAGAGGGTATTTTTCCTGGCAATTACAGGATTGAGGGCCACAGACAAAGCTGAAGGTATTTGATCCAGCAAGATGCTAACTGCTAGGAAATATCCCAACAGGACAGTGTTATGGCTGTAATATCCTTAATAAAACATTCATCAGGCACTGGAAAGGCATGGAGACAACATACAACTGTTTCTATGCCTAACACAGCTAAAGCTGGGTGGGCAAAGAGAGCAGGAGGTGCAGGGCAGTGCATCCCTCAGTCCATTAGATTGGACAGGCTGCATAAACCAATGGTTCCATTCGGAGCAGCAGGGAGGGAGGCCAAAGGAAACCAGTGTTTACTCAGCCTCTTAACACCTGGAAGTCCATGAAAGTGTTGTTTCTGATGCCAAAACCAGAGTGTACTTGAGCAGAAAAGGGTCTGCTCTTGCAACTGGTGCTATTTGCTGCATTTTGCTCTCTACACTCTGTCCCTACTGGGACGGCAACAGGGCGTTTTGTTGGTGCTAATTTTAGAGAGGAAAAAAAAGTACTTTGCAATCTACTGTGGATTAATGCTGAGTTAGACTAGGACTGTAATCTCTAACAGACACACTAAGCCAGGGTTTAAGGAACTGGGCTACGACCACAATGCAATTCAGTAGGAGAATTGCTGAGTTAGCTCAGGCTTGTAGAGGAACTCTCTGTCCTTTTGTGGGGGAAAAGGACTGGATTCAAGCTTTTCCCAAATATTCTCTTTAACCCTGAGACCTCCCCTTCCCTGCCTGTAAAATAGGATTAAACGCCCCCCCCGCCTTTATACCTCCAAGCTTTGCTCCCTTCCTCTCTTCAGAGTGCAGAGCCCACGAGAGGAGGAGTGTGGTCTGGGTGCTGAGGAGCCCTGATCTGCCCCTGTGTGCTGCACCATCCAGGCTGGAGCCAAACCTGCAATTCCCTGGGACTGCTGCAGACAACAGCAGTGCTCGTGTGGAAGTAGGCTTTATCAACCCACATCATGCCAGAATTAATGGCTCTCTGAATAAAGCAAGTGAGATCATCACTCTTGGCTTAATTTTTCCTTTTTATTGCCTTTTACATGTAGAAGTAATGATCAGCTGCTTAAATATCTCTAAGGCCAACACTTAAGGACATGTTCAAATCTCTCACTCTCTAATGAATGGCAGTGTCATTTCAGAGGGAGCTTTAGCACGTTCCTGGACCAAAAGGAGAGGTTCCTTGTTGGACTGGCACCTCCATCCTTCAAGACTCCTGAAATGGGTCAAGTCCCATTGAAACAGGGAGATGTACCAGTCCTGTGGCTGGGTGCTCAGGGCAGGCTCAGGTCAGAGAGCACATGAAGGATTGGAGATGAAGGTCTCCGTGCCTGACTATGCAACCCATGTTAAAATGGGACCTTCACAAAGTCCCAGGCACAGCTTAAGAGTTTCCTTGGACTTGCTAATAATCTTTGAAGAGAAGTCACGAGATGAGGGGCTGAAGGCTTTGTTTCCCCTTGTTCTCCAGAGGATTCCTAGACATTTTAGGGTGTCCACTGACCCACTCCACTCCATAATGAGCATCAGAATCAGTCTCAGATGTTATTGAAATATCACTTACATACACAAGAACCTAAATATAAACAAGGTTTGATGTGTTTCTAGTTCCTAAAGGTCTGTATCACTTAAAATGCTAATTTTTAAGCTCTAAATCACTTCTCAAACCCATCTCACTCCCTCAGGTATCACTCAAGAGCAGAAAAAAGACTTCCTCGTGCCCAACTGTACTTGTACTGGACTCAGCAGCAAAATTATGGTTTAAGGGGATAGATAAGATTTAGCCCCTCACTTGACCCCCTCTATTTTTTATAAAGCATATGCCAAGTACAGAATATTCTGACCCTGAACCTGCTGCCCTGAGGGGGCTCCTGCTCATGGCTCCATCCCAACACCCACAGAAGGAGAATAACAGAATCGTGGAATATCTTGAGTTGGAAGGGACTCATAAGGATCATCTAACCCTGCACAAGAGAACCCCAAAAATCACACCCTGTGCCTGAGAGCATTGTCCAAACACTTCTTGAGCCCTGGCAGGCTTGGTGTGGGCTGCTGTGGGAAACCCCAGAGTGAGGGCTGCACTGAGGAGTGCTGGAAGGTTTGTAGCATTATTGTCAGTGCACTGAGTTCTTCCTCCTGCTCTATGAAAAATTGATTTACTGGAGCTGTAAAGAATTTGCAGTGTACTCACATACGTGTAATTGGTTAGAGTACTTGCTGAGAGACACAGCAGCCTGTCTGGCAGTGCCCTGCCACGTGCCTGTGCTCTCAGGAGAGGGTGCAGGGGGGAGATCGCTCTGTCAGGACTGAAGTGGAAGAGCCACAGAATCACAGAATGCCTTGGGTTGGAAGAGACCTCAAAAACCATCTCATTCCAACCACCCTGCCATGGGCAGGGAGACCTTCCCCTGCACCAGGTTGCTCCAAGCCCCATCCAGGCTGCTCAAAGTCTGCTCCTTACTTTGCAGCAGCACAGATACAGACAATAATCGTTTTCCTTTCTCCACCTACCATTAATGTGCAACGTGCATGAATTGTAATTAAGCTCATTTAGAGCAGGGCACAGTATCCAAAACACTAATATCAGCAATAGAGTCACCCAGATTAGCTCCACTTGTCAAAATGATGGTATGGGTGGACAGCATGTTTCACACAGCTCAGATCATGAGTGAGCAGTGCAGAGTTCAGATGCTCCTGTGACACAACAGCCCAGGACACAGCTCCCCTCCAGACCTCTGGAGAAGGTCTGGAAACCTTGTAGTGGCTTCAATGAAGCTATATGTCATGTTAAACCACCTAGCAGAGCCTTCCTGCTGCAGAGGAACTGTTTGACTCCAGCCCCACTGTGGCAGCTCATGTGAACCTGCTGTGCTCAGGTGATGGGGTCCTGAACAGAAACCAAGGAGAGGCTTAAAACCAGGAGTGTCTCTGAACTACAATTTGGTCTAGTTGAGGAAGTCCCTGCTCACTGCAGAGGGGTTGGAATAGATGAACTTTAAAGGTCCCTTCCAACCCCAACCTTTCTATGATTCTTTGGGAGGGTGAAGGAGTGGCTGAAACCCTCCCCTCCTTCCCTCCTTCTGCAGTGAGGGCTGCCTGTATCCACACTGCAAGGCTGATGTACCCCAGCTGGGTCCCTGCTGCGTGCCAAGCCGCCCTGTGCACGCAGGGGCTGTGGGGTGGGGATTTGGGGACATCTGGCAGCCCACGCTGTGCAACATCTGGAAAACCAAGAATCTGCCACCCGCAGTGGGACTCGGCAGGTCTGGGGTTTGACTTCTTGTCTGAGACGTTTCAGGACGAGGTCTGGGAGGGGGTAATCCTTCCCTCCTCTGCTTTTGTAATTGTGTTGGTGCATTTGCTGGGGCTGTGCTGGCTGAAGTGCTGACAATTTGGGAAGGCTACATTCTTCTCGGAGGAAAAACTGGGAAAGTAGTTACATCTGTGAAGCCTTCAGCCTATCTTAGCTGCCAGAAGTGTAAAGTAACAAAACTGAAACACGCTCTGGTTTCAGATGCTGTGACCTTCACCGTCTTGACAAGGGGCCTCTTGGCACTGTGGCTTGTGTGACAACCCCTGTGCAAAGGAGACAAGCTCAGGTGTGGCTCTGGCTTGCACTGGTGTTTATTTCGGTGTAATACCAAGCACGGCGTCAGCTGAGAGAGAGGAACAGGCTGATCAGGGTTTCTGCAGCTGTGGAGATGCTCTGCTCCTCAGCAGCCCCCGGAGCAGCCCTGGCAGTCAGGGGGGTGTGAACTCCGGCTGCCAGCAGCGGGGTGGATATTGCACATATTCAGCCTGTGATCCGTGGAGGTTCCTGTTGTGCTGCCTCACCCCCTGCCCCTTCCTGCCTCTGTCAGCTGGTGGGTGCCCTGACCCTTTTTTGTGAGGAGGAGACCTCGAGGGCTGTCTATTATTTAATGCTGCATTTCTTGCATTTCTTTTTTCTGTTTATCTCCCTGCCATTTAATGCCCCACGTTGAAGAAAACCTTGATGTGTTGTCAAAACCTCTCCATGAGATATTTGATTGAAATGTGTCTTGCCTGCCTGAGTAAACCTGGCTGACTGGGGAAGGCTTTTTTGCTCTGCAGAGAAGTGGAACAGCTGCCTTCTTCCACCCTCTGCCTTTCCAGCAGAACACAAATAAATTGGTTAATTTCAGGCAGATTTGATAATAGGGTTGAGGTGTCAAAAGTGATTACATTCCAGAGCATTATGGCAATTTCTTTAAATAGAGAGATCATGTTTGGGTTTTTAACTTTTTTTTTCTTCCCAATTTCCCAAAAAGGACAAAAGTATTTGCTCCTTCCTGACTGCCAGGAATGCCTGGGACAAGGCTGCAGCTCATCTCCCGCTTTTGGACCTTCACAGGTCTGTCCCCAGTACCGTGGCAGGGTAGGACCAGCATCAGTAGGTCCAGATCTTGGAGACACATCTACAAAAAGCGCTTCCTGGACCCTATTTTATTTTTCTGAGCATCAGCATTGAGGTGCTATTCTCCAGATGACCTTTGTAACCCACCCATATGCCTTTAAGTTGCTATAACCACGTGTGAAGCAGTGGTATTAATAATAATACTATTCACACCAGAGTCTCCTGGGCAGCTGAATGACAGGATGAATGTGGATTAATATTCCTTAGCCACAAGGGACTAGGAAGGAGCTAGTGGAAGCATAGCTTGTGAAATTAATAATCACCACCCACTTGGAGGAAAAGGAATTGGATTATAGGGACTCCAAAATTAATAGTATCCTGAGCAGGCAGAGCCTATTGAAATATTCATGGGGTTCAGCTAACCCAAGACAGCAGAAGCAGGAGAGGTGTGATGCATTATGTAGCCACAGGCTACCCTGAGCTGGCTCTGTGGCCGTGGGGGCTGGTGCTCCTTCCCCACTCTGGTGGTGTGGCACTAATTGGGCAGAGGCACATGGTTACTGTGCACCCACTGATGAGTGCTGCCAGCTGTGTTTATGCCCAGAATAACTAAAGCAGCAAGGGATGCTTTTGAGCACTCCTGTACCACTGTGTGAGGCTCTGGGTTCTGTGGGGTATTGCTGCTGCAGACAGGGCAGGAGCTCGGGTGTGTGAACAGGCTCCTCTGCTCCCAAAAGCCACGTCCTACCAATGCCAGTGGGAGAAAATAACTGACCTCACTCCCAGGCATATGAAACTGGGGAGAAAAACAGTAAACTCGCTGTTGTCTCCTAGAGGGTGTCCCCAAAAGTGGCAAGTCCCAAGACCTGATAAATCCTGCAGCACTGGAGAAATGGGGGAGGGCAACTTCCAAAAAGCCATTCGTTGGGGTACGGTGCCTGCTGCTGGTTGGGAGGGAGCTAGGTTTAGTTTAACTGGATATATGGCCTCCAAAAAACTCCTTTCAGAGCTCTGCTGGCAGCCTGGCCCTGCACATGCCTCCCAAACCCACTGGCATCAGACACGTGTGTCACTGGTGTGTGCTGTGAAGAGGGAAGGGCACCGTGTGCCCCACACGAGCCCCTGGGCACAAGTACATAAGGTTGTACAAGTACAACCTTACCAATCAAGCTTGGTATCACCATCATTCATGGTCTGGAAAAACTGCTTTCACCAGGAAAGAGGAACCATGGTCCTTCACGGCCCTTCAGCCCTGCTGATGCCTCTGCAGGAAGACTCGGGATGGGCAGGGGAAAGCTCAGAGCTGTGTCCCTGCCCTCTGCCTCCCACGAGCTCTGGGGATGCTGTAGGCCAGGGACCAAAGTACAGCACCCTTTTTAATTCCCTTTAATCCCTTTGCCCCTGTGACTGATGTGTAGCAAGTGAGGACAAGAGAGAAGGAGGTAACAGAGCTGCCCCACAGAGCAAACCCAGTGCCTCGGGTCCATAGGGAGTCTCCTTTACCTCCAGGCAACACTGCCTCTCTCACCAATGGAAATACCTTCTCCCAGTAGAACCAGGGCTGGAGGGTGTTTCCATTCAAACAAATGCTCCCCTTCCTTGCCCCCCAAATCCTTATTTCTGGGCTGTTTTCACCAATATGTGGTGAGCAAGCTCCAGGAGGAGGGACCTGAGTTCCCTCTGAAAATCCGACCTCTTGCAAACCTGTACCTGGCATGAAGATGCCCCTCTTAGCTCTGAAGAGGCCCACAGGTTGTGTTCATTTGGGAGGTGAGGGGCTACCTGTGGGGTGCAGGGTGGACTCCATCCATCCCCCCTCCCTCCATGCCCCCCATCCCAGCCTTCCAACACTTGGACAAGGATGATAGCAGCTCCCACAGACTCTGCTGCCAGGAAAATGAGGCATCTCTCTGCTCCAGAGGCTGATGGGACCCCCTGAGAATAAGCTGTGGGCCAGATGCCACCAAATGTCATGGAGGTGGTATGCTTGAAAAAGGGAATTGTATATGGGACAGCAAAGCCAACACCACATTAAACTGGTTGTGCTATTGAAGAGGGAGTCACTGCCCCTGTGAGAGTATGCCAAAGTCCTGCATGCTCATGTGAGGTGTGCAGTAAGCCTGTTGTGCTGGCAGTGTGCTGAATTACTCCTTGAGTGGGTATTTGAAAGGGTAAACCACTACAGGGGATCACTACTTAATCAGTTTGACTTAAAGATTCCCCAGAAATACAACACTGCATTTAAAAAAAAAAATATCCTAACTGTGTGTTTCCCACAGCTCTGCTCTGCTTCAAGGAAACCAGGTGGGTTTGACTTAATTCTGCCTCGAGGTAATCAAAGCATCTCAGTTAAAAACCTGACACCACGATGTCCAGCCCACCCTCCTCCTCTCCCAGGGGAAGGAGCTCCTGGTGCCACATCCAGCGTGGTGGCCATCGCATTGCCACGTGTAAGGGCTGGTCCAAACTTGAGCAGTTTTGCAAAATACAGCTCCTGTTTGTCCACCCAGGCTGCCCAGATTGCAGTCACACCCGGAGGACTTTGCCAGTTTATTGCTCTCCGTGGCCACAGGCTGATGAATGAGTTTGGATTGTTGTGTTTGTAGTGGGGAAGGAAACTCTGGACAAAACCCAGTGCATGTTTAAAATCAGCAGGAGCCTTTCCAGTGCAGCCAGGTGTGTGTGCTGGCCCTGCTGTCCGTATCTCCAGAGCCATCAGGAAACATCCCAGTGGGAAGTGTCCAACAAGCTCCTGCTGAGAGCTTTGGGGAGAAGAGCCCTCAGGGACCTGGAGTGATGTCCAGTGGGTGCCTGTTCCTGGTTTTTTGCATGGATGGTTTAGAAAAGGCATCCTAATGAGATTTATGAGGCTGGTTTAAAACAGAGAAGTTGCCTTGCCAACAAGACACATGTCTGCTCCATAAAAAATACGATGATGAAGGGATAAGATGACAGCTTTGTATCCAAAACACTTTCATCCCAAGGTGCCTTTACGCAACTGCTAAATATTTAATTTCTTTTAACTTCCAGCCTGGGATATTTTAGCAGGTGAAGATGCAGAGAGCCCTCTGCCCCATATGGGTGGGGTGGAACACGTGGGCCTGGGGCAGACACAAACCACAGCTGGCTGTTCCCCAGCTTCTCTAACACTTTCCACTCTTACAATGCCATCCAGCTCAACAATGTTCTGTGGGCTTAAGGTCTGGTTTAAATTCAGAGTTTACCTTTGTAGCTGTCTTTGATTAGGGGTTGAAATTGATCTGGAGAAAATATTTCGAGGCTCCTTTTAACCAGCAGAGCTGTGATTTCCTCGGGGTACGGTTTGGGCTTTTCTCCAGACTGGTGTGATTGAAGCAGTGCAGGTCCCAAGCGTGGGGAGAGCACCAGTGTCAGAGCAGAGACACAGCCTGTCCCATGTCCTCTCCTGAGTGGGTGGATGGCCCAACCAGGGGCCTTGGGAGACTTGCCCCATTTTCTGCTCTGTGAGCCCTGTCCCTGAGAGCACACACATGACTTGACCTACATACAGCTGGTGGGAAAGGTAAGGATCCTCCATTTGAATTTTGCTGGAAGCTGGGAAGGAGAGCTTTTCTTTTCCTCTGCCTTCTTTCAAGCTTTTGGTGGGGGTGGGGGGGGAGAAAAAAAAAAAGAGTTGAAATGTCAAGCTAGAAAAATGCTATTGTTGTGGCAAGTATATTTTCTTCTTCAACATGGAAATTCTCCTCAAATTTCCTTATTACTACAAGTAATAATATTTTGCTTTTCTTTTAGGCTGGGGCTAAGGTTGACAGAGACCCTGTGGAGTGGGATCCTCTGCCAGGGCTGTCCTGCAGCCTCAGCAGTGCTGGGCAGCAACAGGCAACGTGGGATGTGACGGGATCATGTCCCAGGAACACCCACACTCCCTCAGGCACTTATGGCTGATCAGTGATGAACTTTGGTAGAGCTAAATATGCTATGGACACTCCAAGTGAAATAAATCCCACTGCTGCAGTGATCTGACTGTCTTGGATCTCCCTGAAGGAACACCGACATCCCCTTCCCTCCCTGAACGCCCCACCAAGATGTCAAGGTCAGAGGTGCCTTCAGCTGCACACCCAGAAACCACAAAGCCCTCCCTGAACTAAAGCACTTAAATACCTCTGGCCCTTGAGGTTTAATTGCAATCCTAGACAGACAAATTATTCCCAGCTGCCTGTTGTGCCCCAGGGTGCCCTGCCCTGAGTGTCAATCCACAGCAGCTTGAGGCTGTCACCTCCTGCACTGGGGTGTTCGGCACCAGGCCACGGTGAGGGATGCCCAGCCCAGCCCATTTGGGGCTGGATGTGCAGAGGGTCCCTAAAACACCTACACATGGTGTCCTAAACACAGCCAGAGCACTGCATTCAGCAGGGAGGGGGGACACCTGAGAGACAGACAGGCTTCTGCTGTCTCAGACCTTGTGCTGAGCCATCTTGACCAGAAGTGGGAATGGGAATGGAGTGGGTATTATAGTTTATGAAGCTTTAAGTGAAGCTGGAGGCATGAGCTTTAACACCCCTTCTCTGCTGCTGCAGAAGGGAAAGGCGAAGGCAGGGTGGTGATTTTTTCTTTCTGAAGGCACAAGTATACAAAGCACGAGAAACAAGTCACAAAGTCTCCAGAAAATCCCAAACCCAAACCATATGTGACCCAGAGAAGCCGGCTGCACTTCCCACAGCACAGCTGTGGAGGTCAGTGCTTTAGCCAGCCTGAAGTCAGATCTCACACAGAAATGACCTCTCATTCTGCTCTTTCTTCCCTGTCCCACTCCAGCCCCCCCAAATCCCTCTGATTTTTAAAAGTTACAGGACTTATTAGCAATAAATACTCATTACTCCAGGAACAGTCTGGGTTAAGGGCTTGTCTCCACTGTCCCAGCTGAGGTTTTGCTGCCCACTGCAGTGACAGGGAAAGAGCAGGACTTGGTTCATTCTGCAGTGACACTTTAGAAAGCAGATTTGGGACCAGAATGTCCCAGTAGATCAAGGGAAATGACCATGGGGTGCCTCGAAAAGGTACAGTAGGGACACATAGCCAGCCAAGGAAGAAAAATTCAGAGGGTCATAACAGACTGATTTGGGTTAGAAGTGACCTTAAAACTCACCTCCTTCCACCCCTTGCCATGGGCAGGGACACCTTCCACCAGCCCAGGTTGCTCCAAGCCCCCTCCAACCTGGCCTTGGACACTTTTAGGGATGGGGCAGCCACAGCTTCTCTGGGCAAGCTGTGCCAGGGCCTGCCCACCCTCCCAGGGAAGGATTCCTTCCCGATATCCCATCCAGCCCTGCCCTCTGGCAGTGGGAAGCCATTCCCCTGTTGCTCCAGGCCCTTGTCCAAAGTCCCCTCCAACTCCCTTGGAGCTGCTTTAGGCACTGGAAGGCGCCATAGGGTCTCCCCAAAGCCTTTATTTCTCCAGGTTGAACAACCCCCACTCTCCCAGCCTGTCATTTGATGGGTCCCAGGGCTTGGTGGGAGCTGTGGGTGCCGTTGGTGGGAAGCCAGGGCTTCAGCTCGGCCGTGCTGCTGGCTGTGTCACACAATGTCACCCTGCCTGCTACACTGGACAAACCCCTCTTTTCTGTACTCCCGTGTTCATTTTCTTCTGCTACATTTTGCAGAGCTACTCCCCGTGCCCCTGGTGCAAACCTGTGCTGAGCCTGTGGGCAAGGACCAGCTCCTGCCTCCAGAGCACGTCCTGGGGCTGGCTTTGATGTCCCTCCTTGAGCTGACCAGCCGAGGACCAGCCCTTCATCCTCAGGGGCTCTCCCAGTGAGAGTGTGAATGGTTAAACAGCTCCAACTGCCTGCTCAGGAAAGCACTTTGTTTGCCCTGAAGGGGGGTGAGAAAAAAATCGGGAAAAAAGGACCTCTGGGAAACCTTGGAAGATTAAGCCAACATACCAAGCTGCTGAACAATGGTTGACATAGCAGGGCTGCACTCCTGTCCCTCCCCCGGCTCCCACAGATCACAAACATCTGCTCCGTGCACGGCTCCCACTCTTTCATTTCACCGTGTTTCAGTTCCCGTCTATCAGCTCCTTTCATTCCACGGTGTGACACAGAAGTTAATTTGAGAAAAAGGATAAAGTGTCACATTCTCTTGAGAAATGAACATGTAAATGGCCTGGAAGCAACATCATTTTTCTCGCTCTTTTTCTTCCTTTTTTTTTTTTTTAAATCCCTCCCCCCCTCCCAGGAAAGCAGCATTAAATCTGCTCTCCTGATCTGCTGCTTCCCTGCTGTCGGGGAGGATGGACGGGACAGTGGTGGAGCAATGGAGGGTCAGAGGGTTTGGAGTTGTCCTGCCCCATCCTAAAACACTCCCAGGGCCGGGTGGGAGCTCTGGGCTGGGGACACCATGCCCAGAAGGGCTGGTGCCTGGTCTAGCTCAGCCCTGCTGCGCCAGCACCAAGGCCCGGGGAGGACCTGCCTGGCTGGAAGCTCCCACTGCTTCCATCTGGGATGGGCATCATCCACACCCATCCTGGCACCATGCACGTGTCAGGGGACGGGGGTGCAGGACGTGGCTCTGGCTCTCAGCAGCTCTTTGGGGTCACTGAGGGTGCAGCACATGACAGTGCTCACACCACCAAGGCTGAAACCCACGTGTCCTCTGCCTGTGCCTCCCACCAGCAAGAATAACAGGGAAGACAAAAGGGAAGGGTTTTTATTGATTGCTGTGGAAGGAATGTTGCTGGTGCACAGTGACTTTTGGAGGCTCAGGGTACAGGCACAGATCAGAGACTCCAATTATGCAGAGAAAAATACACAGCTCTAAAAAATAACCCTCCCTTAGAAAGGCTTCAGCGCTGTAACAAAATATTAATGTTTAAAGATATTCCTTCTTAATATTTCAGGAAGCAATTGGAAGTCCCACAGTATAGTTCATTCTACTTTTTAAATGGAAATATTTAACTTGGAGCAAGAGAGCTCACATTGGCTCCAAGATAAACTTTCCTTGGCAGTTGCAGCTCGTGTATAATGCTAAAAGCAGCTCCATCTTTGGGGTGGCATTTTTTTTAGCTCATCTTGGAGAGCCAAGCTCTGAATTAAATGGAGGGCTTGAGCAGCTGCTATTTTGCCCATGAGTCCAGAAGCTTGTGTGAGGCTGGGGAGCAGGGACGAGGGGCTGTCTGGAGGGGGAGGAAGGATCCATACAGAAGGTTGGGCTAATTAAATCTGGAGAAGTCACCAGAGAGCCCCGTGTTTCTGCATATTATATCTTCAAAGCTTTCCCTTGTGCGGGGCATGATAAGGAGAGGGTCATCTTGACACTTTCATCTTCTCCTCAAAGGGTGAGCGTTGAGCTAAATAAAGAAATAAATACATGTTGATTACACAGGGAGGGAGGGATGGGAATATCTGCTTGTTCAAACAGCTAATGTGTCTCCCAGGGCTCCATGTGCTCCTTCTGCTCATTAATAGTGGTATTTTTTATTATTATTATTATTTCATCTGCCATTTGAGTGCTGTATCGCCTGAACTCCAGTTTTCACACACACCCTCTCACACCACCCAGCCTTTGTCAGCACTTGCACATCTCCCCACCTTCTGCAGAAGCATGAAAGTGGAAAAGCAAAGGTGTGCAGGGTGTGTGCCTGGTCCTGTTTTCAAGGACTGGTGAAGGAAGAGCTGGGCCAGGCTTAGAGTGTCTCTGTTTGTGTCACAGCTTGTGTGTCTCCCTTCTGCCCCTGGAAATGCTCAGCTACTGCAAGTTCCTTTAACTGGGAGCACATAGAATGTCTAAAAAGTCAAACTTGCAAGTGCAAACTATAGATTTGGAAACTGAGAGGAGAAAACCCTCCTACCAGGGGTCCTTCAGTGCCGTGTCCATGTCAGAGGCCTGGTGCAGCTCCTCGAGAGCCTCCCTGCGCTGTGGGAGCACGAGGCTGGTGGCATCCCTAAAACTCCAGAAAACTAGGTGAAAGTTTCCAGTGGTGGTTCTTTGTTTGACAGATTGTCCAGTAATTTTTTTTTTTCTGAGAGTTGCAGTTGGCAATGGAGATTTTGAGATGGACCTTAAGGTTGAAGGCTTGTCTTTGGAGAGGGTGTCCTGGTGTGGTGGATAGGGCAGGGGCTGGGGAAAAGCAAAGCAGCAACTCCAGAGGGGTTGATTTTGCTCTTAAGTACATGGGAATTAACCCCCACTGAACCCTATAAATTGGTGTTCACTCTTTGGTGGCCTGAGGAACAAAACTGAGTTGCTCCTGTAAAAGAAAAAAGACACAGTGGTCTGTGGACTAAAACATGGCATAAGCAGACCTTTCTGCTCCAGTTTGCTGGACCCCAAATCTTCTCAAAGGATGGGTTTGACTTTTTTAGGATTAATACACCATATAAACCTTCAGCCTCAGGGAATTAGACCGAGTGGTTACTTCTCCAGGCTTCATGATAAGTCCCAGCAAAGCAGAAAGGGATTTCTCCAGCTCCTCCTCTGCCTCCTGGATGGAGACACAGACCTGTGACCAGGGCTAAGCTTCTCACAGGCTGCCAAGCAGCTGGAAGCCCCAGCAAAATTCCTGGGTTTCAGCTCAGACATATAAACTTGGGAGTGGAAAATGAGGATATGTCTGGGGAAGGCCAGACATGCCAAAGCCATGGCCAGCTCTCCGTGTTGCTCCAGCTGGGAATGGCAGCAGCCCTGGCTTTGCCAGCGCCCCTGGCACGTGGCAGAGCCTCAGGGGGCAGCGTGGGAGCATCACTACAGCGTGGGAGCAGCATCACTACAGGCCTGCCCACTCCTTAGGCTTGTCCCAGGGCCCCTGCCACTGCCCACTGCAGGATGTGATGCCAGGCTAGATGATAATTATAGAGTGAAATGTCAGCTCGTTCACAGGAGCATCATTATCCATTAGCTAATTAGGCATTAGCCATTCCAGCACTGCTGTTAGCTGCTTTTTAAAAAGCCACTGGATATTAGCAGAGAGAAATAATTTGAAATTGCACTTATGATATTTGGTTTGAAAGAGCAGGGAGTCCTCTGATGCATTCAGCATGTCGGAAAGCACAAATGCCTTTTTTCCCAGCTCAGAGGTGAGGAAATGCTGCACGTGTCTGAATGTGTCCTGCAGAAGAGGACATGATTTCATCTGGGCAGGGATGTGAACTCGCAGTGACTCGGGTCCCACGCAGTAATGGTAACAGGACCAGTGAGAAGTTTGGCAGGGACGCTGTGCTTGACTGAGATCCACATTTGAGCTTCAGTTTATGTCTCTCACTGTGGGAAAGTCTGTTTTCTGGCGATAACTATGAGCTTTAACTTAAAAACCTGAACCTGTGAAGACTGAAATGGCTTTTGGTTGTTGCTCTAAACCTTCTCCCAGTACTCTCAGGGTCATGGTTCAGCCTTTCCTGGGGGAGAAATCCAGGGCTTCTACATGGCAGCTCAGCAGGACCCTTGTTCTGGCAAGGGCATTTTGCTGTTGGTAATTCCACAGTAAAACTCTGCTTCCTCTTCACTCTGAGTGGCCTGAACATGACAGTTCACAGGAGACTTTGTGGTTTCCTGCCTGTCTTGTACTGCACAGAAACTTCTGTGGATTAGCTCTGTAACTCCCTGAAAGGAAAGGCAGCAAAGATGGATGGGAGTGGAGAGAACCTGGGAGGGATGTTTTGGCTGGGTTTCAGCCCTGAGCTACAGACTAACTAACCTATTCCCACCAACACCAGATACCTCTGAGCAAGAGCTACCTGTGACCACTCTCACTGTTTTTTTGCTTCAAACATCAGCTGCTGAAGCTCATATCTGCCAAGGGATGCTTTCACAGAAAGACAGTAGGGCAGGAGGGAGACTCTCCTTCAAGTATGTAGAGCAGAGAATAGATGTGGTGGAAAGTGGCTCTTCTCACAACAGAATGGGGATAAGGAGCAGATCCATATTTATACAGACCTGTCATCTATATGTAAACCTGGGGAATAAAGAGCAATTTTATGTACATTATGTAAGGGAGCCATGTTCTCCTTTTAAATGAAGCAAAGATTAAATTGGTCCCAATAGGATGGCTCTTAATTCCTTCCATTTATACATTCTTGTTTTATTATGCTTATGTGATAGCAGCACTTCGTAAGGGAGACTGAACAGATAATGTAATCAAAGAAGGTCCAGAGGAGTGATTTGCCTGAGCTATCAATATTTCAAATGCTACTTCCTGGATTATTTTCCTTATATTATTCCATCACTTGGCATTTCAGCTCAGTATTTAACAAGAGTCTGGGAGAAGCCTCTGCTCTTCTACCTGCCCCCCAGCAGTGGACGAGCCCTCTCCTGGCTGCCTCCTGACAACCCCACTCACTCCAGTCCCAGCAGGTCACAATTCCAGCCTGTGTACCTCTGTGCCTCTCAGCCTGCAGTTAAGAGGGAAACGTGTCCCAGGCACCCCTCTCACCTTACAGGAGGGATGCAGCCACAGTACAACCAGATTTACCAGTGATACTGAGCACTAATGAAACCCACCAGCTGCTCTGAGCTCACTGATGTTCCAAATCCAGAATGTCCCACACCATCTGCTGCTGATGGGCCTGGCCCTGAGGCACTGGCAAGCTCCAGCTGCCTGTGGGCCACAGTACAGCAGGTATTTGTGCACATGGGGGGCAGAAGGGAGTTAAAAATGAAAAGCCACGGGCATTCTTTATCATGAGGGTGGTGAAACACTGGCACAGGTTGCCTAGAGAGATGGTGGATGCCCCACCCCTGGCCACATTCAAGGTCAGTCTGGATGGAGCTCTGCACAAACTGTGCAGATGATGTCCCTGCTCACTGCAGGAACTAGGTGATGTTTAAAGGTCCTTTTCCACACAAACCATTCTGTGATTCTTTGAAAAGTGCCCAGCTGGAATCAAGTTTCGAGTTCTGGAAACTGAGGAAGATGCTGTGTGAGAGGGATATGTGCTGGCTTGGTGGTCTCACGAGGCTTTTCCAGCTCCTTCAGCATGCAACAGCCCCCTGGAGGCTTTGGAGGGAGAAACTAAGGATGTGAGTCCTTATTCCCAGCTTGTTGGCTGCGACACCTTTATTTTGAAAACGGTGTTTTTAAAGCTAGAAGGTGCCTGGAAAAACTGTTGAGAATGAATTCACAGTAATTTGGGGAGGTACATGGTCTGTGGCAGGTATTGCAGAAGTGTTGCATGGCTGCACAGTGTGACAGTGCTGCAGAATAAGCCCAAAGAAGGGGCAGGAGGTAGAACTGGCTGTAAACAGGAGTACTGGTGTGGCTGTACCTCCTCAGGAGGGCAGGGAGGTGAGGTGAGGTGAGGTGAGCTGAACCTCATGCCTTGGTGAGCAGGGGGTTGGTGCCTCATGAATTCCTAGGACAGAGATGCACTGAGCAAAAACAGCTCCTTGGACCAGGGGTTGTTTCCAGCACAGGGAGAGGTGAGCTCAGAAGGGACAGGTGAGCTCAGAAGGGACAGGTGAGCTCAGAAGGAGAGGTGAGCTCAGAAGGAGAGGTGAAGCAGTGGTGTGTCAGCTCCAGACACGTTGGGCAGCCCCACAGTGGTGGTGGCCACACTGCCACAGTCAGCCCCCGAGCCCTGGGCTGAGCCAGTGTAAAGACTGAACTAAGAGGGGCTGTGTCCCTGTCCATGCCATGGGCACCCAAGAGGTGTCAGGCTGTCCTGCACCAGATTTCTGTACCTGGGCACAGCCTACAAAACTCCAGCCTTTGGAGCAAAAGCCAAGCTGAGCAGCAGCCGGGTTTGGGGTTGAAGCACAAGCCTCGCTCTTCCTTTGCTACTGAAGCCCAGGACACTATCTTTTGGTGGGTGAAAATCTCTGTGGTTTCTCCTCAGATGGGCTTTCCTGAACTAGATATGGCCTAGAAGAGGGGAGAAACCTTGTTCCCTATGGATTTGTCCCAGGGTGCTGCAGATGGGTGAAGCCTGTGGGCAGTGCTGATGCAGACACCAGCAGCAGGTTTAAGCATCAGGTGAGGGCAGCTCTGCCCCAGCCTGGTACCACAGATTCCAGGCATGAAATATAAAGCCAGGAAAGTTCCCTCTTCTCTGAAGGAAATTCAGAATAAAACACAGGGTTGTTTTTTTTTCTTTTTTCTTTTTTTTGCCTGGTTCAGCTCCAGCAGCATTCCTGCTGTTGTGCTAGGAGGGGTCTTTGACCCCAAGTGATCCGCAGCTAATCGAGGTGGGTTGTCCATACATGGGCACTTAGCCTGGCTGTGCAGCACTGAATTTTGCTGAGAGAGTGTGTGCCTGTGTGTGTGTGTGTTAAATACTTTCCTCAACAAATGTGTGCTGGGCTGTGTGTATATGTTCACTTTAACAGTTATCACTCTATACTTAATAGGATTACAGAGATCTGCAGACAAATGAACATATCCCTCTATAGCCTTATCATTGGCTGATAAGTAAAAGCCTGAAGATTGTTGAGACAATTATGTTTTGATATTCATCTTAATACTTGTTCAGGAGACAAAATGAATAAATTGCTTTTCGGCACCGCAGGCAAGAGCCCCCGACACCTGCGGCTCAGACGCAGCCCTTGCCTGCTGGCTGTTGCAGGTGATCAGCCTGCACCAGAGGCCTCACTGCTGGCTGTGCAGCACAAACAAGAGGGGTTTTTGTAGCTCCTCTGTCAGTACGGAGCAGGGGGGTGGGGAATTGGAGCAGACAGAAGAGCCTTGCTGGAAGGGAATATTCCCAGCCTCTGGTGTTCTGTGCTTTTTGGCCATATCCTTGTGCTAATCTGGAGGAGTTTTCTGGAGATATTGAAAACAGCTGCCCCTATAATTAGAATTGGGAATGTTTGCATTACCGAGAGTGTCAAATTGCTTTATTACAACAAAAACAGGAGACCCTTTGATCCAGAAAATTGGATGACTTCAACTTTGTATGAAGTTGGAGCTCTCCTCAGTATTTGAGAAATAAAGCCGAGGAAAATGAAGCAGGAGATGCTCTCAGCTGTGGGTGTGGGCACTCAGGAGTGAGCTGTGCAGCTCGAGTCAGCGTGGTGCTGCACACTGTGAGCGGAGGTCAATGCCAAGCAATCTGGTTAAAGTGGAAAATTTACACCTGAATAAATTGTAAAACAATAGTGTGCATTGGAAACAACAGCAGCATTTTTCAAAAATAATTGATTTTGTCATAAGTCCTTTTTTATAGAGGTGAAATGCCATTGAAAGCTCTCCAGCTTTCTTTGAGTAATTTCAGTTGAATCCAAACCCATGTTTTTCTAGTGGGAACCATTCCAGAAGGGACTGTGTGATGGTTTGCAGAGGCTTCCCTGGAGGGCAGCCGCAGCCCAAACCGTGCCTGGCCGGGGTGGACCTGTGTGCACAAGGAGCAGAAACAGCTCAGCTCGTGCTGTCGTGGAGCTCGGGCCAGGATTTGCAGCTCTGGCTCAGTGCAGGGGCTGCATGGAGCCCTCCTGCCAGGGGGAACACCCTGCAGGGCCAGGAGGGGCAGCTGGGCTGGGGCATGGCTCGCAGAAGGGCTGCCCCCAGGAGCGGAGCTGGGCTCAGCTGCACTGCTCCCTGGGTGAGCAAGCTGCCTTGAGCTTGAATCTCTAATCTCTTCTTATCTCTACATCCTTATTCCAGACAGGCTTTTCCTCCTAACAGGGTGGAAAGAAAGCAGGGGGATCTACTTGCCGTTACCTGCATTGAAATAACACTGGAGGGTTGTCATCTTTAAATCCCACCAGGCAGATGCTTTTGTAACATCTTAAACCTAACCAATGAACCCAGAATCAACCTCCCAAATAGAAAAAGGAGATAAAAGATTCATCCTTCCACATATTTTAACAGTAGGAGAGCAGTGATATTTCAAAGGCAAGACAGACATCCTGGAGGTGAAGGCAAAGGCCGCGTGGGAAGCACAGAGAGGATGCAGACTTTAAAGGTGAACAGGAGGGCACCTGTGCTCAGCACTGTGAACACTTCGGTCACAAGATGAGACCTCTTGATTCCACACTGAAGTGGAATTGCACATTTCTGACTCTTATTTACTCTGCAAATATAAAGCCAAAACTCCATCCCCGCTCTCTTTCCAGGGGGAGCAGCTGCCACTGCCAGGGTGCGCTGCAGCAGAGAGGGGCTCTGAATGTCCTGGCAGCTTGGCCAGTGCACACGCAGCTCTTACCCACCTTTAGAAGACAGTTCCAGGTGGGGTGAACAGCTCTGTGTTTGAAAATGTTTTCATAAAACAAGCAGTCACTGATTTACCAGGAGCTGAGATGGTTTTAGCCTCCAACAGCTCCCTGTGCAGCTGCAGCTGTACAGCCTGGCACAGCGTGGGTTGGGGCTGTCCAGGTAAAACAAGCTCCATCCTTTAAACAGAGCCCCCGTGTTCAGAAGGTTAGGAAATATTGTGTAAATACAGGAAATGTGGCACCTTCCATCCCAAGAACCTCCCCCTGCGGTGTCTGTGTATACCCCTGTTTGTAGGTAATGACCTGTAAACCAGCAAAACCACCAAGAAACAGGTAGAGTGGTTGTGAAAAGTATTCTTTTTCTCTTGTTAGATTTGCTTGGATTTCCTCTCTTTCTTTTTCTTTTGGTTCCCATCCACTCACCATGTGTGCTAGCCAGCTCTGCCAGGGCCTTTCCAGAGAAGCTGTTCCATGTCCTGCCACTGGCTTCAATGGAAACAATGGTGAGTCTAAATTTCCTCTAAGCCAAACAAAACAACATAAAGAGGACATTAAATTCCTTTTCTATAAGGCACAAGACAAGGTATGTACCAGGTGAAGAAGGCTTTTTTTCATTTGCATGTTATTTAAATTATAAGGGGTGTAAGGAAGAGCAGGCAGCGAGCACCGAGCCTGTCTGGCAAGGGCAGGCAGGAGATGCTACATGGAAAGGGTCAAGGTATGTCCCTGGGACATGGGTTCATGTTGTCAGGTCAATGCCTGAGAGCTGTATTATTTAAAAAAAAAAAATTAAAATTACCTTTAACATGTTGCATAGGTTGCATGTGTCCCTCTCCTCAGTCTTGTCCATGAACATGGAGCCACCAACCAAGGCAGGGCCAAAGTCCCACTGAAGAAGATCTTGCTTCTCCTTGGGTGTTACTGAGCTGAAACTGCTGTCACACAACCCCTTGGGCACAAAATATTGGCACAACTTTATCCAATTACACTTTGACAAAAATCTGCCGATGGCTGTTAAATGGGATGGCATTACCTCTGCCTCTGGAGGGGGGAAGTTGTGGATCACCATTTGTGGAAACACTATGCAGGGCATCTGTCCATATGGGCTTGCCCTGGATTCATAGTCTCTTTTAGATGCTTGCTCTTAGTCACTGCCCACAACTGGATATTACACAGACTTCTGGTCCTTCCCATCATGCTGAAGGCTGGAGGGAATGGAATGACCAGCTCCTCGTGCCCTTAGCAAAGCAGTCTGGGTGTGATGGAGCAAAAATAACCCAGATCAGAGCAAGGCAGTAGCGTGGTGAGGCCCTGGCACAGGGTGCCCAGAGAAGCTGTGGCTGCCCCATCCCTGGAAGTGTCCAAGGCCAGGTTGGA
>JAWWES010000048.1:8855582-8874293 GCA_035583135.1 Lophotriccus pileatus
CTGCCCCCGGCCCAGGGCCGGGGATGGAGGGAGGCCTGGCCCCTACCTGGGGCCTGACACCACTCTCTACATGGCTCCTAATTTCTTCTACGCAACCAGCTTCTCTTCTATTTCCTTCAGTATGTAATTGGCAGAGGCCTTAGTAAAACTTTTGATTGGCTTTGCTCTGGAAATTCTCCTGGAAAAAACTGTTTTCAGCCCCAGGGGGGCTGGTCACCAAAACCACAACATGAGTGAAAAGCACATCAGGTCTATGATAATCCCCTGCACTGGCTCTGGTGGTCCTCAGCCTTTCTCTGGGCCAGTTTAACCAAAACAAATCTACTCTCTTTTTGTTTGCTGGGCTGTTTGTTGTGCTTGTGGCAACATAAGTCAGGCTGCAGAAGGGGTCTGTTGACCACAGGCTCAGTCTGAAGGGAGCAGGAGAAGATGGACAGTCATGGAAGGAGAAGGTAGGACTTCACAGTGCACAAAGCAAACCTCTCTTTTCGGGGCAGGAGAAAATGAGACATTTTCAGGCATTTGCATGTGAGGCAGCAGAGGTGTCTCAGCAAGGACAAGATGGGAAAGAGAGTGAGAGACTCCAGGAGCCTCTGCTCCTGGAGAATGCCAAGCCTGGCTGTGATTCAGTCCATTCAACTGCTTCCCCACCTCCCTGCAACAAAGCAGTTCATGGGAGAGCTCTACAAACCCAAAGCCAGGGGGCAAGTAATGCAGCCCCTGCAAAATGTGCTGCTCCATCACCAGCTGCAGCTCAGCTCCACCTCTGTGCTCTGGCCTGGGCAAGGGCACTTCACGAGGCCTCCTGCTCCCACAGACACTGGAAGGCAGGAGTAGCATCATTTCCCATTCCCTGGAATACTCTATTGTGCAAAATTGATTTTTGTCTGTGCAACCTCAGCTCCCAAAATCTTTACACCATCAGTTGATGTTATTTTACTATATTACTAACTGTAAGTAGTAAAAACCAAATAACATACTGTATTGTTCCCTTGAAGCAGAAATAGCTAATTATTGATCTGTTTGTTAAATGACAATGTAGGTACTGTGTGCTGACAGCAAGAACAAAGCAAGGGTCAGTCCATGGACCCAAGAGCAATGGTTCTTCCTCCTCTGCACGAGGAGCATCTTTCTCTTGGCTGGTTCCTGGCTGCAAAGTCATTGGGAGGATCCTCTCTTTTCCAACTCAGACCATCAGCAGCCTTGCAGGGCTGGAGCAGTGTCTGGCTGTCCATGAACCTCTGCTCCAGCTTTCACCAGTGCACTGATACTCCTGGGTTGGAGTTTTAGTGAGCCCAGAGGTGTCCCGTGATGGGGGTGCCAGTGGTCCCTGCTCATCCTTGTCCTGTCTGCTACAAGCCCTGGTGCTACCTGAAGAAGCAACAGATAATGAGCTCTTGTTTCAGAAAACTGGCACTGACCTGCTGTAAGGCTGTTCATAAGGCCTTTATTGAGGTGTGTGTATTCAAGTCTACATGGCTGATAGCCCTACAGAGTTGAATACAAAGAGCTGACTCCACATTCAGTGACAGTCTCTTGTAAAGACATGCAAAATAAAAAAATACATAAAAAATAGAGGGATGTGTGGTGTGACTGTCCTGCTTGAAGCCTGGCATTTGCCTGGGGCTAAGTGGAGGCAGTGGGTGCTGGTGGGGAGCTGACCCCACTCCTGCTCTGCTGCAGGAGGACCTTTACTGAGCTGTGGCACTGAGCCCCTGCCTGAAATCTCTTCTTCACACTGGCATAACCAAGCAGGCCCTACTGCTGACCACTCTTCCTTTTCCTCTTTTTGTGTTCTTCTTCATCCTTGCTCTGGGTGATAGCTGCCTTTTTCTCTCCCCAGGCCTTTCCATTCATTTTTCAGGTTGCTGATGTTCACTTCACCTCCACGTGCTGCTGCTGCTGCTCTCTCCCCGCTCCCCATGGCCCACACCTGGTGACATTTGCTTCTCCAGTTACTTACTTTTAGGTTAGTAAGTACCATGAAAGCACCATCCAACCTGCCCAGCCCTTTGAGCAGCCACAGGAATGAGCTGTCACTAATAAAATTTCATATCAAATGAGATTACCCTTCTCCCCCATTAGGCACACTTCTGGCCTAGGGACAGCAGCAGTGCAGGTATACAGCAATCCCTTCAACCAAAGCCTTAGGAGCTGGCTTTTAAGGATGACAGTTAGTTCCTGGCTGGAGCTGACACTTGTGCTTTGAATTGGAGGTACTGAGCAGCATGACTTGGCTGCGGGTTGGGCTGGATTGATGGCACCTGTCTGCCTGTTTCACATGCAATTGCCTACAAACAGCTACGCCTCCCAGCTGTCCCAGGTGGCTGTTATTTATGAGTGCCATCCCTGGCAGGTGTGACAGCCCCTCGCTGTCCCGGTGACCTCTGAGGAATCCTGAGGGACAGATTTGGGTGGGTCTGTGCTGCTGAGTATTTCTGTGCCCTCCTCTGCTCGTCAGGGCAGATCCCCTTGATCGTCTGCCCGTTAGTTCCCATGTGTCAGCTCTCCTCTGAAGACATGAGCTCTTTTGCTGAGACAAACCTGTGTGCAGTTCAGAGGATCATTTGCTGAGGGAGCAGCTCTGGGAAGCAGCACAGGCAGGGCTGTACCAGGACAGGCTTTTCCACACCAGTGAGTCCTCCTGCATGAGGCCAACAGGCAACAAATGCATCCACCGTCATGACAGATACTGTGACACTAACCTCCCCTTATCTTAGGCAGTGAAATCTATGCAGGAAAAATTGTTTTAAGGCCACAAAGACACTCCATAGGGCTGAGGGACGCACATGCTCCGTGGCATAGCTTGATAACTCCCAGGATGACTAGTTCTGCACAGAGCTGCCATGAGCCATTTGCACCTTCTGGCTGGAGAGACAGGGACTGCTCCTTGGGGTAGATGCAGGCTGGTTTGCTGGCAAAAGGCTTTGAGGATCCAATTTCAAGTGCTTTCAGCTCCTGCCAGACTTCACTGCTGAAAACACAAGGAGGGTTTTTTCACACTTGCATTGTTAAGCTGTGATGCTCTCAGGATGTTACAAAGGATTTCACAGACAGGTCAGATCCATTTGCTGATCCATCAGCTGCTGCAGAAGATGTGCAGTGACTGACCAAGAAAGGGGCTATCAGGAAAAGGGCTCCTGCTGCACCTTCCCCCTGCTGCTCCTGCTTCTGCCCTGCTGGCAGCATCTCCCACTTGGCAGCTCTGGGGCAGAATCCTGAGTAGGGTGTTCAGCAGCTGCCATGGGGCAGTCATTGCTCTGACCTGTTCCTCTGGATTGCACAGCAGTGGATTTAGAGTTCAGATATTTGTGTGTTTGTGAACGATCCAGACTAGAACTGCCAACAGCATTCAGCGTGTCCATGGGGTTGGAGCTGTCAGAAGAAATTGCTTATCTGCCTGTCCTTTGTCTTTGGACCTAGATCTGGTTCTCCTTCTTCAAATTATGGGTAAAAATCTGAATTTTCATTATCTGTGAATTGTAAGAGGAAAATGCACATAATGTCCCTCTAGACTGCAGCCTCAGCCAGTTCCATCAGCCACAGTGAGCTGTTACTCCCTTGGCCCTCCTTGGTTGAGTGACCTCCAGCTACGAGACTGATGTCCACGAGGAGCTGTTCAAGACATGGCAGCTTTCCCTCCAAATCTTTCTTTTTGATTGGCCATTGGTTTCATGCTGGGTTGGAGGGTCACTTTGCATTCAGGGTCCTGGGATGATCCCACCTGAGTCCTGATGCTCTCCTGAACTGCAGGGTGTGCCTCATGCTCTGATTTGTCAGCCTCATGGCCGAACTCCAGCTGAGTACTTTATCCTGCTTACCTTGACACAGGAAAATAACCCCAAGGACTTGCTCTTGCCTTGCTGGGCATTAGGGTGTGGGGTGGCTAAAAGGTTTCTGTTGTATTTGGAGTTAAAGTGATGTTTAGAGCCAGGCTGACAGCTCCTGCCTCCCAAAGCAAGCTGACCCAGGAAAGGTGCTGCCGTAGCATCTCTCATGGCCTTTGCTGTGGGTCAGCTTTACTGCTGTGGGTGGGTTTTACTCACAAAATCAGAACTTTGCTCCTCAGACAGTCCCTTGCAGTCTCAAGGGAGGCCCACAGGTCTCTGTCCTCAGAGCCATGCAGGGAAAGCAGGGAGGGAATATTACACCTTCGTCGCCACAAGACATTCAACGCATCAGCTCCTCGCTGCAGTGGGAAAGAAGGGTTAAATGTGTGGGAGTGGGGGAAAGGTCAAATATGTAAAGCCACTTTCATGTACTTAGGAGAAGAGTGGTAACAGGAGAGCTGTTAAAAAATTTTATAGCTGGCACCAAACAACAGTGGTGTTAAAAATCATGGAACTGTTTAATAGCAAGTGGAGGTGTACATTAGTTAATTAGAGGCACGCTAACAGCGAGGCCAATTGAGAGATATTATTTTAGTATTTTTTCCAGAGGGCATATCAAGTCTACTCACGAATTAATAAACAGATTGTAAAGTCTAAGCAAGCATATTAGGGAAGTGTGTGTGTGTGTGCTGGGTCTATAGACTGGGGCTATGCACACTTGTTTATTTGTTGCCATTGCATTTGAAATATGTTCCTTGTTTTCCATGTAGACCTCAGTGGAAGAATTATAGCATATTGGGTTTTTCCAAAGACTCTAATTAAGATCTTCAGAGTTGATGTTGTTTACTGAAAAAATACAACATAAATGAGACCTAAAACACCAGCATCCAAGTTAACCCATGAGTGCCAAGGCAGCCAAGGTGGAATGGCTGTCCCCGTGCCTTTGGTGCACGTTAAGAGAAAGGAAATCACAGGATTCACTCAATTCACTTGACCCTCTGACTTTCGACTCTCAGCAAAAAGGCATTTTAAGAACTATTAAAAGCTGTCTACAGTCAAATACATACCTCTGGCCTCTCTCTCAGCAATCTTAGCTTCTGTTAGAGGTAGTTACGTTGTGAGTAAGTGTCATCTTCTCAGCTCACACAAAACCCCAGGCTGCTCAGTGGTAGGACAGACCGTGGCCTTTAGGCGAGGAGGGACCATCCTGTGTGTAAAATGAAGTTTCCTCGTAATTAGAGCTGGTGGATTTGCTCTGACAGCACGAGGACAGCACTAAGCAATAGCCTTTTAAGCCTGAGTAAGGCTACACTCCATTGGCATTTTCTTAACTCATTTTTTTTGCCCCTAACACTGGTTTGATTCCTTTTTTCAAATCCACTCGTGCACCTTCTTTAATACACAGTTGCCACTTTGCTTTCTGTGGGAAGACAAGCTGTCCAACTTAATCCATTACTGAGCCCTGCATTACAAAACCCGCATGGTGTTTCATGCCTCATTAGCAGGCAGGGAGCTTCCAGGCTGGAGTCGCTGCATGTCTCCAGCTCTCCTGACTTCCTTCCTTGACTCTGCTTTCCTATTTTACATTTTAATAAGAACAGCAATGACAAATTATGGCAAAAAGTCTGCCCTTAGTGGGTATCTCAGTGCACCTGGCTTCCCCCAGCAAGTGCAGCCTTGCACCCCTGGCCAGCACTCCCACGTCTGCCAGAGCACTCCCCCATCCCAGAGAGCTCATTCCAGCACAAACCCATCCCCTCCTCACACACTGTCCCACACAGGCTGCAGGGAAAGACCAATGGAGGAGAGACACGGTGGATGGCAGACCTTTTCTCTTTTGCTTGTCTGGGGGCAGCCCCACAAGCAAGGCAAGAAATGAAGATGATAAATGAAGGATGCAGAACTGAAAATACTCTTCCTGTGTGTCTATTGATCTTCCAGCAAAGGTCTCATTCCTGACATTTAAAATAGATAGTTTTAATGCAGTGGCCCTCCCTGGGCTCCAGTTAAGCAATTTAGCTCCCAGGGATTCACAAAAACATTATCTGCATCCTCAGCCCAAACAGTTCCAATACCAAACACCTGCTTGGCAAATGCTCTTGGAGAAAGGCTGCTGGAAGCCAGCAGGAGCCACGGCCACTTGCCACTCCATGAGGAGAGTGGTGCTGAGCTGATGCCAGGAGAGATTTCTCTGTGTGCAACTGGAAGATGATCTAGGAGATCCAGGAGATCATAGCCCCATCTGGAGCTTCCCAAAACTTCCTGCCCGGGGAGACACGGACAACATCACTAACCACACACCCCAGCAGTCCTTCTACTCCACAATCATGGCCTTTCAGAAGAGCTTCAAAGAGCCAAACTCCCAAAGCCTTGCTTTGGTGGAGGATAAGGTGGGCTGAGCTCAGCCTGATGCCATCCCTGGACAGCTTCTGGCCTTTGGCTTTGTGAGTGAGACAGAGACACCCAGGATTTGGTTACAGTATGTTGGGATTACTTTAAAAACTGCCATTTTTCTTTTAGAAGAGAAGTATTTTATTACTTTCAACCTGGAACTAATTGTACATGTGTGGTTCCAATTAACCATTAATTTACCCCTATTAACTGCTGATGCTTGTGGGTTTATTTTGTATCACCTACATGTTTGTTTTCCCATAATCTGAGCCTAAGAAACTTGTCAAGAAACTATGAATTAAAGCAATATAAAGATGTTGACAGTTACCTATCTTAGCAATCACCTCAGGAAGATCTGGAAAAGAATGCATCACAAAAATTACTTTTTTTTCTACACATTAACTGGACTCTTTTTTTTTTTTTTTAATAGTAAAATCTCTAATTAATTCAAGAAGATCTGATCTTCCCACCACTTCCTACTGGAGGACTGATCAGGGTAAAACCACGTTTAACTTTCAAAGGCAGCAGGATCAATGTCTGGGGGGTTTGGGAGAACCCACTCTTGGAATATCTCTTCACCCTGCAGGTCTCCAGTCTGTGTGCATCTGCACACCACCACTGCCTTCAGGCTGTTCTTCCCGAAGCTCTGCAGGGAGTAACACCTTCTCCATCCCAGGGCCAACCTGCTCCTGCCTCGGTCTTGGCACCCCGAGCCAGGTCTCAGCCCGGGCTGTCCAAGGACAGCACTGACTGCAGGGCTGCTCCTTTGTGCCAGTTCAGCCCGATGGACACCAGGAGGAAGACTTGTAGCTGACACTGGAGAAGTGCCTCAGTTCCTCCCTCTGCAGACAGAGACAGCACTTCTCTGCTCTGGGGAGGGTCCTGCTGTTCTTGTGTAAACTTTGCTGGGTGTGCTCCAGTGCCCTGACCCTCCTCTGCAGCAGAGTCTCACCCCAAACCTCCTGTTTCTCTGAATGTGGCACTTTGGGGACGTGGTTTAGTGGTGGATGTGGAGTGTTTGATTGACTGGTGGACTTGGTGATCTTAAAGATATTTTCCAACCTAAATGATTCTCTGTGCAGGGCCAGTGCTAGAAAAACATCTGTAATGATGCTTCTGGACAAGGAAAGGTTATTTTGTCATTACAGTGAAGGAATGACATAGACTTGTTGGAGTGAGTCCAGAGAGGCCATGAAGATGCTGGAGGGCTGGAGCACCTCTGCTATGAGTAAAGCCTGAGAGAATTGGGGTTGTTCACCCTGGAGAAGAGAAGGCTCCAGGGAGACCTTGGAGCACCTTCCAGTACTGAAGGGGGACCTATAAGAAAGATGGGAACAAACCTTTTAGCAGGGCCTGTGTGACAGGACAAGGGGGAATGGGTTTCAACTGTAAGATGATCAAATTAGGTTAGATATTAGGAAGAATTTCCTGGCTATGAGGGTGGGGAGGCCCTGGCATAGGCTGTCCAGAGAAGCTGTGGCTGCCACATCCCTGGAAGTCTCCAAGGCCAAGACAGGGCTTGGAGCAACCTGGGCGAGTGGAAGGTGTCCCTGCCCATGGCAGGGGGTGGGACTGGAGGATCTTGAAGGTCCCTTCCAACCCAAACCATTGTGGGATTCTGTGATTCTATGCTGAAAGATGTAACCACAAAAGAAAGCAATGCTATAACATATACGGACAGGAATAAAAATGAGAACAGAAGGGTAAAACACCCTATGTGAAATTCTGTGATTCCTGTTCTGTTGAGGGTCAGGTGAGGTTATCACAGTGTTCCCTGCCAGCCAGAAATCAGGTGAAGTACAACCTCCTCCACAAACCTGTGCCTTAAAATACCTACACCTCAGTTATTTATGGGTCTGGTATCCACCTGCCTGTAAGTGTTGCCTGACAGCTCGTTTAGCAACATATGGTGTAATATTAAAATGTGCTCCTTCATTTGAACACACCTTTGGGTAACTCTCAGTGTCACTTGGTTGCTTACTGATGTTGCATGCAGAGGAGTGTGTGGAAAAGATAACCTGGTTCTGGATGTTGCTGTGACTCTGTGTCAGCTGTCACTGGTCCTCGCTCCATACCAGTTTCATGCTGGTGCAGCTTAGCTAAATTAAACTGAATTGCTCCACTGGATTTTCATTGACTTAGGTCAACCATGGAAGAGGTATGAAGGAGTGAAAATCAAGTCCACTTAAAGAAAAAGCAAAGTAGATATTTCTTTAGGACATGAACTGTTCATAACCTGATGGATATCTTTTATCCTGTGTATTGATCTTTTTCTTGTGAGAACTAACTTGAAGTTAATTTCTGAATTGCCTGACCTCAAGCAGTTAAGTTACTGAAATCTAAAAAGTCACAGTTCAATTAATAAACCAATAGTGGTCAAAATGTTTGATCAATGTATTATTACACTTCCTTTCCATGAATCTGGATGCAGGAAGCACCCAGCATGAAGGCACAAGGAGGAGCAGGATGCACTGTCCTGGTGGGGTAGCAGAGAACATCTCTTCTGGGGCTGTTCTGAGGGGTAGACCAGAGGTGTGATTATCCTGGTTTTTTGACAAAAGAAGGAGAAGAAAGGGGCTCTGGGTGACAGCACTAAGTACCTGCCTGGCAGGAACTGAGAGGTTGTCAGGAAATCATAGAACCATAGGTTTGGATCAGAAGGGAATGAAAGCTCGTCCAGTTCCAACCCCCCTTCCTTGGGCAGGGACACCTTCCACTATCTCAGGTTGCTCCAAGCCCTGTCCAACCTGTCCTTGAACGCTTCCAGAGATGGGGCAACAGTGGAAGCCAACAGTGATGAAGAACCTGGAGGATGGAGATGAAATATGTGCCCCTGTCCTGTGATTTCTGACACAACACCATCCCACTGTACCAGAGCTGCAGACAGCACTGTGAAAAAGCAGACATCTCATGAGCCACCTCCCTCCTGTAACGAATTTCCAAGCCAGCACAATTTCCCCAGGAATTCTGGGAAAAGATGTTGGCCAACCTCAAGAAAAAAAAATCTCTAAAGATGAGGGTTGTTTCCCAGAAATTTAAAGAGAGGAGCTTGACTCTTTTCCCAGCTGTCAGAGCTGATATTATTGCATGTAGGAGCAGCTTGTACGCAGCATCTCTTTACAAGGGTAGCAGGGAAGCTGGAATGTTGTTATATCAGACTATCAAGTTGTTATGTTGGATTACATATAATGCTATCACAAATGACAGAATGCTTGCCTCCCATCAAAAATTTAAAGAGCAATAGACCTCTTTTCAGCTGTCATTGCTGATAACATTTTATGCACAAGTTTATTCAAGCTCAAATACAGATGCAGGCTGTCAATAAAGAAGCCCTGGCAGATTAGGCATCGAGTATATTAAAGCTAAGTGGACTAATGTGACTGCACAGCCAAATGTGACATTTTAAAGCTGTGACAAAATGAACCCTGGAAGTTCTCACCGCTCGTGTCCGCACGGCACGTTCACTGCTGGGCTTCGTGGAGTGGAAACCAGAGCACGAGAAACGAGACAGGCTGCAAACTGCAGAAAGGTCGGCACAGCCTCGCTCCCCAGGAAACAGAGGGGATGGCTCCCCTCCCTCTGCTCTGCTCCTGGCTTCCAGAACACTGGGGAGGGCAACAAATAATGGCCCTAAATTGAGGCAGAGGTGACACAGATTACACATTAGAAAAAGCCCTGGAGGGCAGGAAGGGTTCAGCACTGAGGAGATTGCTGGAGAGAGCGCCACACCTCCATCATTACCGAGCTTGAAGAAGGGGTTAGGGAAACATCTGCCAGGAACGAGGAGGGGGGGCTGATTTTGCTTTGGAGACCCAACACTGTTTTCTGCCATTCACTTTCTCGTTCTCAAATAACAGCCATGGCTTTCTACTGCCAGCAGAAAGGGTGTGCGAGTGCTTGTGTGCTGGGAAACTGTTTGGGCCAGAAATAGCCTATTGAAATCAATAATGAGTTGTGGTTTCACAACAGACAGCCTGGTTATGCTCCCCTACCCCCTTTCCCACTCTCAGAAGAGGTCTCAGCAGCTGTTGCTGGTGTCCCTGCCCATGGCAGAGGGGTGGGATGAGATGAGTTTTAAGGTGCTTTCCAAACCATTCTGTGACTCTGTGATGTTCACAAATGGATGTTGCTGTGGTGGGATGTGTGTAGCATCCTCAAAAGCACGGGACTTTCGGAGCAAACACTTCATCCAGACAGGTGAAGGATCACCACAAGCAGGGATTCCTGAAGCCACACCTCCCTGCTCCAGAGGGGGAAAGAATGCTTGACAATATTAATATAATCCTTACAAAGATTAAAGGCAGCTCAGTGACAGTATCTGAAAGAGAAAAAATGCATCACCTGGCTATGTTTTGCTTGAGCCAGAAATAAGAACAAAAGAAGGGCTAAACCCCCTCTTCAAGGGTACCTAGGAGAGTCAAGCATGTGGAATCTTTATCTTTAAAATTAAGCAAAAGGCTTTGCCATATGGCTGTGTCCCATCCAACACATGGAAACCTGGAAGCACATGAAGAGCCACATATCCAGTACCTGTTGCTGTGGCTTGTGCTGCCTCCAGACAAGGCTTTCCTGTCTCTCAAGCACCTTTGAAGCTTGGGGATTACAAGTGTGAAGAATAAGTCCTCAACTTATTTATACTTTAAGAATCTTCATGTTTTCAATAATAACTACCAATGTGGTAAAATGAGGTGTTTGGTTTCTGAAGTGACTCTCTGTGTGTTTCTTTGGTTATTCACTGTCTGTATTCGAGGGAAAAAATACTTTGAAAAATAATGACAATGTCTCTCAGAAAATAATGAGTTCCTTCCAGTTAGCTGCTGAATTGTTTACTGCCATAGCTGAATAATAACAGCACATCAAAGGCGACTGCTGTAATTAAAAGATCTGGGAACATAGGTTAACAAATTAGTGCATCACAATGTGCAATTGTCTAATTAGGACAAAAATGCTAGTTCCACGTAAAAGACCAATAAGAAGAAATTCTAAGGGAGAAAATAAGAAAGACAACACCACTAATACTGCAGAACATTGGCAGAGATGTTATCTGTAACTGTTTTGTGATATCAGTAAGTGCCCAAAGGTATCAGCATTTTTGTGGATTACTTTACAGACAAATTCAATTTGCCATATGAATCCCACAGGCTGGCTGAGGACTCCCATGAAAAGACTCTAAATTTGTAATAAATGTTTTAAAGCCTTTTTCATTCTTTTAGCACACAGGAGACCTGCAGACAGGGGTGCTGTGACTGCACACACCCACGAGAGCTCAGAACCCAGGTGTGACAGAGGGACATTCCCAGTGTCACTGGTGGGCATTGAGGCAGGGTGGGAGAAATCCTAAAAAAGTCAAAGCTAAGGGCAAAAGTCCTCTTGAGTTTAGTGGGTTGAGAATTTCATTTGGAGAGATAAAGGCCAGTCTGTTCCTACACTGAGGGACAGATGGCAGAATGAGTTTGGCTTCGATTCAAGCCCCAGGAGGAACTCCCGTGGTTTCAGGAGAGTTCAGTGCATGGATGCTGAGCTCTCCAGACAACCCTGCTCTCCCATCCACATGGGCATTACTGAGTGCTGAGCCTCCTGAGCATCTGCCTTAACATGAGCTGAGCCTCTGGGAACCAGCTCTCTGTGCAGGGGCTGGGCTCAAAAGCAAACCCTTCATCCCTCTGTGCACTTTGCTGTCGGTCCATCAGGGATGTGTGGCAGGGCTCAGAGTGAGGTGCTGAGCGCTCCTGTTGGCTGCTTTCCCCTAAAGCAGACAGAGCTGAGGCACAGTTGAGGGCTCTGCAGCCTGGTGTGTACACAGGTAGAGCGTTACACACCTCCACAAGGCTCCTCACCCCAATCAGGGACACGCAGAATTGCCAATCACTGAGCACGCAAAGCGACGTGTGCTCTCATCCGAGAGCAAATGTTTTCAAGTGCCTTGAAAAAACGTGTGAGAACAAAAATCCTGGAGTTGTGGCTGCCCCAAGTGGAACTCAGGAGCAACTTGAGTCACACTGGAGGGAAATGATGCACATGGCTAGAAAAGCAACTGTCATTTATCATCTTTATTCCCAGTAATGATGCTGCAAGCCTCCACTCTGTCTTCAGGAAGAGCACACAGCCAACTTTTTCATGAGTTAATAGCAGGGCTTGAACATGCAATCTCCTGCATTACACCTCCTCTAATGTACCAGATGAGCTTCATTAGCTGGTGGCTGCAGCCACTTCCTCCCTGCACTCTGACAGCTGCTGGAGAGAGGAACATGACAAACACTCGGGCAGTGCCCGACCTTGCCTGTGCCAGCAGAACGCTTCACCTCCTTGGGGTTCAGCTGTCTGGGCAGCTCAGAAATCAGAGCACAGCTCAAACCCCTGTGAAACTGCTTCAAACACGGCTATTCCTGGTTTCCTCTGCCTGCTCCAGGCTCTCTGAAGGAGCCAGGGCCCCTGTCACCCTTCTGCAGATGGGGCTGAACAGCCTCACCTGCGAGCAGGAGCAAGCCCAGCATCGGGGCTCTGCAGCTGCTCTGAGCATCTGTCAGGGCAGCAGAGACCCTCCATGTGTGTTTTCAGGCTAAGTTTGTCTTGAAGCCAGCAATGTTAGCAAACAAACACACACACTGATAATCAAGGATTCTACAAGTCGTTTGTTTATGTCTCTTTGTATTTTTATGCACATATGTACGAGCTGTAGTACATTTTGTTATGCTTTGAGAAACAACAGGATTTCTGTGAGTTTCTTCTTCCTACCAGTAACACCCGAATGGGACAAGGACTGGAGAACATGTAAATTTGTCAGAAGGCATTCAGCTTTGTGTTGTCTCAATAGGGCTTTTTTGTTTCCTCTTTATTTGGGAAATAGTAGTTAATCGCTGCCTAATTTTAATTTTAAATAGGCCATATTGGTAGGACTCGATTCCATAAGAAAGAAAAACATAGCAATTGAACTTTGTGCAACAGTTTTGGGCAACAATTGAAACCATAGCAATAAAAACAAACACATGAGTGTTTTCACAATCAGAGCATTTAAAAAACAAACGAGCAATAAACAACCCATATCTCTAATTACCTGACTAAACTGGGATCTGGTGGACGAAAAAGCCCAACGGTTCATGAGATTTTTCTGCTGGTCAGCTTTCATCATGGAGCCTGGTGTCTTCTGTAATAAAGGCTTTCTGGTGCTCTAATTAATCGCTGTTGTTTCTGCTGCTCCTCTGCCTGCAGAGAGCACAGGTGGGTGCTGGGGTCACAGATATTGCATCTACCAAGGAGAATATTCAATGCTGTTTACAGATATCTCTGTCTTAATCCAGTGCAATAATGCTTGTTTATGTCCCATCTGAGATGAAGAGTTACATCCTTTGTGAATTGATTATGGTTTGTGAGTAAACAAGGAAACAAGGCAAAAAATCCTCAATGTTGTGACTAACTGGTTTTTGTTTGGGTATTTTTGGGCCATATATACCAATTAAAGGTGATTTATCCCTTTTTTCCGCCTCAGCTTTTAGAATGTTTTAGGTATATTTCTCAGTAAATCAATTTGGAGAATGTAGTACGTATTTTAGCACAAATCAGCTTCCTGTAGGTTGAGAGACTGCCTAAACAACAAAAAGACTGACAGAACAAGATTCAAACAGTCCCTGTAAGCACATGTGCAGCCTTGGAAAGGGTCCTACTTTGTAAAAACCCTGTAATAAATTAGAGAAGCTGCAGACACATAAACAACACAAAGCCCTTTAGTTTGTGTGACTATATGGTTTATATAACCTTTACTATAAGTGACAGCATCCCCAAATCTTTGAGCAGACTTCCAAATGAGCAAGTAGATGTCTGAAAACATGGGCTAACTCTAAGCACCCTTGATGAAGACACTAAAGTTACGCAAGTTCTATGAAAATTAGGGGAGCATAAAGGAGACAGACCCTGTTATGAGACACTTCTTATGGATATTGGGAAATCCAGGTGGAAAAGAACTGTTGGAAATCATATTTCAATAGTTTTACTGCGCAGGCTTCTGGGTTTTCTATATAGGTCAAAGCTTTTCATAATCGAGAAGCTGAGTCTTAACTGTTTCTTTAGGCTGGATCTGAAAAGGGGTGGAGATGGGGTTGCTCTCAGACCAAGACCCTTCTCAGTTCAGGGGCAACTCAGCACAGAAATCTCTGCCTCAAAGTGTGACCTGATTTCCAGAGGGTTTGTGAGCCCATATGTTTCGATGGGTGTTCGGTACTTCTGGTGCCTTTCAATTTCTAAATACGGACTTGGGAAGCCTAATTTTAACCATGCTCTTTTGGGAAGCGTTGGCAATAGTTTAAAGAGACTGTGCAGCCCAGCACGCCGTGCTGCAGCAGATTGCTCCCAGTGATTTATATATTCCTGGTGCTCACTGTCTCTGATGCCTTTTCAGAGCCTTACAGCTGTTGCATTTATGCAGCACTCTTTATCTTGACCTTAGCCCTCGGATTTCTCAGCTATTCTACTCTCTTAACATCTGGGCCTGAAAGGTCACTAATTTACCTTGTGTTTCCCCGCTGTGGGTGCCACTGGGTTGAGTGGGTACATTTTGAAAAATAACACTCTGTTGGTGGGCTGCCTTTGCAAAGGGCTCTCTCCCCTCGGCATCCTTGTGTTACCTTCTCCCACTGCAGCAGCTCTAAGTCATCAAACATCTGCCCTCGAGAGCATTGGAGTGTACTTGTTGGATCCTTATGTGTTCAAGCAGCACACCAGGTATCCAGTGTGCTGATATTAAATTGCTTTTGCAGCTTGCCTGGAGATTAAGGAAGGGAGCTTTATTTGTACTAACACCCTTTTAATGCATCTCAAAAGACCATAATAAACATCTCCTGGACTGTAAAAGGAAAATGTATATCTAGAGGTTGTGGTAAATTATGAAATGCTGGCATACCTAATAAAAATTCTATCTCAATAGGTTAACATTTAGCGAAATGTTAGATGATGTGAAACCAGACCTGGCTTCACTTCAAGCCCAGGTCACTAATGTCACTTGGGGAAATGATGAGAACTTCCATTAACTTTGTACTGGCAGACCTCCCAATCTATTTCACATCTATACGTTTTTAGCACCCGTGAGCAATACAGAGTGTCATTTCTCACATCCCAGAGCCAGGCAATACTGCACAGCCTCTCTGCATACAGGAGGCTACTTCAGAAATTAACAGCTCAGATCTCTCACTGATTTTAATAAAGAGCTGTTTGTGGCAAATTTCTTGGTTATAGGAACTGATGACTGCTTTGGGCTTCCTGTCAAAGCCAGCACAGCAGGACAGAGCTTGAAAACACGGGAAAAGAGGGCACGAATGTTAAATCAAACAGATTTGAGACATCTAGGGCCAAATTCAGACTGAGTTTTGAAGTTGCTAAGACTGGTTCACCATACAACCCCTGCACCAGGAGCCTCAGAGAGAACAAAGTGCTTTGGGAGGGAGACACTCAGAACTTTTCAACTATCATCTCAGATGCATTCTTTTCCCTATTTTCCCCATAAACACCGTTTTTCCTCCTGCCCATTGCCCTTTACAAACTTGCCGACAAACGACCTGTTTTGGAACTCGAACCAGTTGGTCTGGAAAGGACTTTCCATTAAAGCCTAAGAACTGGAGCTGACTTAAAAGCGGCTGGTAGTATTTTCAGAAAAGAGGTATTTGGCAAGTCTTTAATGTCATGCTTGCCTGGAACTGCTCTCCTCTTTAATTAACTCAGTAAAAATCCTCTGGTTACTCCATTTTATTTGCTTAAACCACTACAGAAAAATAAATGCATACAAACCTGATTAATAAATCCCTAGAAATGTGCCGTTGTTTACTGCGATGCAGTGGAGCACCAAGTTCCCTGTACATAATGCAAGCCCCTGGCAACAAAGGCATTTGTGAAAGTCCCCTGTTTTGACACAAACGTGAAGGTGGAGTATCCTTGGAGTGAAGCAGAGACTGTGGTTTTCAGCCCGTCTTCTCGAGGAAGCCTGGAGGTGGGTATTAATAATTGAAGTTCAAAGCAGTGTCCGGGATTTTTCAGGCTCTCCGCACTCACAGCCTCCTGGGATGTGTGTACTACAGAGCCTGACCCGTGACTGCTGCGCTGGGAATACAAGTCCCAACAGCCCGAGGTGGGAAGCTGCAGCTGAGCTTTTAACTCTGAAGGCCCCAGCGCTTCAGACAAAAATGGTTAGAGCCAAACAAAAGGCAACGACGGCGCCCGTGACAGTGAACCATTACAGGCAGGTTTTCACCCCTAAGTCTCAATAAGCAAGTGATCCATGACAGCATCAATCCCGTTCCAACGTGGCTCGGTGCTCGCGCCGAGGGATGCCCAAGGACTGTTCGGACAAACCCTCCCTGTCGTGGCCGGGGAGCAGAGCGGGGGCCACGGCGGCACCCCCAGCCCTCCCACACCGTTCCGGGGGCCCGGAGTGGGAAAAGAGGGAAATATTTCTTTAGCTGGCCAAATTGATGTTCTGACATTTAGCTTTAAGTATCTTCCATTTCCCTCAGTATCTGACCTTTCCCTTTCTCGTACGGCTCTCTTCCTCTACTCTGCAAGCGAAAAAAGCAACACTCGGCCATTACCAGGCTCATCTCGGCAGTCCCGGCCATTAGCGTTCATCATCGCCCCTCCGGCCCCCCTGCTCTCGGGCCGGCCCCGCCGCATCCCCCCTCGGCGAGGAGCACACAGGCGATGGTACAGCAACGCCGTGATGAACCAGAGCCAGTGTCCTTCTCTCCAGCGGGAGCCAAGCATGCCAGGATTAAACCGGGAGACCCAGCGCCGTAGATCATCTCGCTGAAATTTCCCCCAGGACTGATGTGACGACTGCGACGAGATGCGCTAGCGGTGGCACATTAGCACTGCCACGGGCTTCCATCTCCCAGAACAGGCCTAATGCTGGGCCGTTTATCCAGCAGGGCGTGCAGGGGATGCACAGCTCTGCTCCGGCAGCCAGGGGAGCCGTGCGGGGCTCCGGGCTGGGAATGACGGCACCGCCACGTTGGAGCGGCTTCAGTGGTGCGTGGAGAGTTCACTTAAAAACGGACAGAAAAAGGAGAGGGGGAGGTAAAAGCTGAGATAAAAATGCTCCGCTGAAGGTAGCAGATAAGAGGGGTGACAAGACGGGGAAGGAAGTTGAATCTAAGTACAGAAAAGCACGCACCAGGAATGCAAATGAGGGGCTGGACTGGATAGAAAACTAACGGGGCTTTATCGGGAGGCTGATAAAGGAGAGATTAAAACAAAAGTTCAAAGGTAGATGTGTGTTGTAGAAAAATAGGGAGCTGTAGGGAGAGAAGACGGTGCTCCGACGTACTGACTTGGCCCTCGGCAGTGTGAATTTTCCGTGTCGTCTCGGCCAAGAGAAGAAGCACAAAGATGGGGGGTTGTAACAGGGCTGGAAATGACAAAGAAGAATGGGTGTGTGAGCGGCGATGGAAACCAGGCGAGGACACCACTGCTGGAAAGCAAAGGCAATTTTGTCTCGTGACTGTGCGCTCGCTCAAGCTTGACAGGGAAAGAAGGGAAGCCCACATTCCTGCTGTAAAAATTCACATGTTTGTAAATCACGCAGCAAACTGCCTGGTGTGGTTCGGGGTGCCCAGGCTCAGCTCCCAGCCCTCCTGAGGGCTCCTCGCTGAGCTTGGGCTGATTGTTTCTGCCCCCCTGCAAACCGCGGCTGATGCCGCTGCACTCCCAGCCTTTGCCTGTCTGAGCTCTGGTGCTGCTCATCTGCTGCGGCTGTGCTGCTGCACCTGCAGGGAACAGTCCCTCTCTGTTGGCCGTGTTATAAAGATGGTTAAGAATGGTGATGCCATGAGTGCTCTGTGTAAGTCTGGCCCCGCTCCAGTGAAGATAAGCTGGCTTTTGCACTTTCAAATATAATTTTGCCACTGTGTAACATGTCACAAGTGTGAAGCTTTGGTGGGAGATGAGGTAATGAACTAATGTGGGAACTAATGAAGGTCATCTTGAGAGAGCAGTAAGAATAATGCCTACTGCTGGGAGACTTCTCACTGGGAGCCCTCAGACTTCAGCACTTTCCAGTCTAAATAAGATGTATACTTCCCTGACCTTGTCTTCTCCAATGTAAACCCAGAGCAGGATGTACTTAGAATAAAGATAAATAAGGCCTTACCCAAATAAAACACTGGTCTGCAGAAACAAATCTCCTCCAAGGAAGAGAGGGAATGGAAGCAGAAACTAATGCTACTCTACTGGAAAAACCTTATATGCTATAGAGATAAGGGAATACAATATCTTGTGCAGAGTGCAGTAGTACTAAATGCAACTTAAGGTTGACGGTGCTGTTGCAAAAGCTTGTGAGTTTTACTAATTAATTTATGGAAGAAATAGCATTTAATTTCTCCACCTGAACTTTGTTTTTAGAGATACTTTGGGTTCAACAAAGTGAAGTGCAAGGCCCTACACCTGGGTCACAGCAATCCCAGACACACCGACAGCTTGGGCAGAGGGTGATGGTGACCAGCCCTGTGGGTGA
>JAWWES010000048.1:8875126-8891715 GCA_035583135.1 Lophotriccus pileatus
AGTGACAGGACAAGGATTAATGGGTTCAAACTGAAAGAGGGGAAATTCAGGTTAGATATTAGGGAGAAATTTTTCCCCGTAGGGTGGTGAGACACTGGCACAGGTTGCCCAGGGAGGTTGTGGATGCTCCATCGCTGGCAGTGCTCAAAGCCACATTTGGATAAGGCCTTGAGCAACCTGGCCTAGTGGGAAGTGTCCCTGCCCATGGCAGGGGTGGAATGAGGTGATCTTTGAGGTTCCTTCCAATCCAAACCATTCTGTGATTCCATGACTGTCCTCAGCACAGCAGAAGGAGGTCAGTGTGCTCCTCTGAGCTGTCCTGGCAGCACAGCTCTGGGTTAGGGCTGGAGGAAGGATCACCTCTGAGCCCCACGTTTGCAACACGACATCCTAGTGAGGAAGCTGAGAGGGAGCCAGGAACTGGAGGAAGAAAGGGGGAATGATTTGTATTACAAATAACAACGTGAAAAGGGGTGGAGGAGCCCTGTCAAAATGTAAATGTGCAATTTGCATAATTGGGCAGACAGGATTAAATGAAGCGCAGAGAAGGATAAGGATTACGTGGAGGGATAGAGAAGGGCGATGAGAGCAGCACAGAGAGAAAACACTGCAGATAGATAGAAGATCTCAGATAAGCAAGAGCAAAGGGAGAAGTTGGAATACTCAAAGGCAGTGAAAGGAAAGGGAGCAGTGGTGTGTGTTACTAATCCAGCCTGTATCCCAGCTAGCTAGGAAGTGTGCAAATTAATTTTAAAAGGAGCTTGAAATCAAAGGGGAGTGTCAGCTGGGCATTAAATATCCCCTTTAGTCGTGACCTTGAGAGCCCAGACCACCAGTACCTAACAACCAAACACAGCACTACTGAACACTTCCTTCAGATCTCATCCATAATTAATTCTGCCTTTGATGAATGGGTCATTCTGCACCAGGATATTTGTCAGCTGTCAAAATCACCCAAGTGGTGGCCTCTGACAGCCTTCTTGCTGTCTCTTGCCCTGGGGCAAGCATGGCAGTGGGAGGTGATTACTGTCCCTGCTCAGCTTTTCACAGGAGCTGTGCTTGATGTGCCTGTTTGGAGCTGGCAAGGTCTCAGGTGCTTGCACTGCTCAGCAGTGACCAACATTCCAAGCACCCTTTGCATCCAATCTCCCCTTGCTGCCAAAATTCCTCTACAAGTCCTGCCAGGTTAAGAAGCCTTCCAGCACCCTGGGCAACCACCCTGCAGCCTTTCTCCTTACCACCTAAAGCTCCCATGGACTTGCTTCCCTCTGGCTTATTTGCACAGAGAAGATGGTTGTGGCCAAGCCAAGTTCAGAGCCGCATTCTACACAAAGCCATATGTAGAGGCAAAAATGTAATACTCCTTTTAAGACTTGTTTTGTGTGAATGCCTGAGGGCAGGAATTGCATTGTACTTGCTACTGTGCACATGTAAAACATAAAGAGTGTTTGCTGCCCTGGAAAGCTTGTGTCTGATGAGAAAGGAAGTGAGGGAGTGAATGCAGGCAGGGGAGCGTGGAGAACGAGCCAGGATGGGGCTGTGATATGGCAGCCTGATGGAGGTACCTCCTCTTTCCCTGTAAGGGGAGTCTCTGTTAGATCCTGGCCACTGGAATGGAGAGAGCCACGTGGTGCTTTATTAACATGCCACGGAATATGAGTATTGTTTTATTGTCTTTATTGCCAGAACATAATTTACTCAGGTGACATCTCAGCTCAGAAAGATACGGGAACAAGAAAAGATCTCTCTCAGACACAGACTGGTTTGCTTGTGCATCATGCCAAAAATGCAGTGTCTCTCTTAAATATGTCCCTGGTTGGTCTGTTTGTTAACACTCTAAACTTGGATTCAGCAAAAATAAAACCTGCTGCATGACAGCTCTTTAAAGGGTGATGGGAGGAAAAGATGGGTGAGGGAACCTCTTTTAAAAAAGGTACAGATCAATTCTGTTTTTACTAGAAGAGTTATGGCATCCTTGCTGAGAGTAAACTCAGGAGTGAAACCTTCCAGGTGGGATGGGGGACAATTTGTCCTTACTTTCTGTTGCCCTGACTTGCTGTTGTCTCTGCAGGTATTTTTCAGCAGGTCAGAATCAGACCTTGTCCCACCATCTGGGGTTTCTGTCCCCAGATTTTCTCCTGGGCCCTGGGAATTCAGCCAAACCACTCACACGTTAACTCTTCAACCGGGTCTCTCAAGAAATGCTCTTTTTCAGCTCTCCCAGTGTGTCAGAAGGGAGAAGCTGGGTGGAAGTTTAATGCAGGAAAATGTGAGTCCAGCCACAGAAGTGAAATTAAGTGTTAACAAAAAACACCACAAAGCTTTACACACCCAGATTGTCAATCTCGTCCTATCGCAGTTACTCAAGTCTCTTATTTTATGTAGTGTCACATTTGACTTATTCTCCAGCTATTGCAGAACCTTTCAGGCACAGGAGGGACTGAACTCCTAATAAAACAGTAAAAACAAAAAACCCACAGGCCTTCATCAACCCCTAGCAAGAAGCAGAGCTTGAGGGGGAGGGAAAGGAGATTAGAATGGAGAAAAGGAAGAAGAGGAGAAAACACAACCCTTTTCCACTTGGGTATCCTTTATCGACCACTTGCTTTTTGCCTTCTTTCTCTTTTCTCTCCTACAGACAGGCTGTATGACCAGTAAAGTAAAGCAAGTAGAGAGCTTGACATTGCAGATCTATAAATCTGAAAGAGCTGGTATCCCTGAATTTTATGTTATCTTATTACTCAGGATTCTTCAAAGAGTATCATCTCACTCAATTTGGAAAATACTGTCTTCTAACACACATTAATTAATTTTGTACTCCCAGGGTCTGTAACTTTGATTATCTAAAATGTACGATTCTGCTTGTAAATTATTTTGGCGGTTGTTATTTTGCCACTGACTCTTGATTTTTCCACTGTCAGTGCTTATGACATAAATAAAACTCCAGCCTTGGCTTTCCCTAAATTTTGGTTGCTCCAAGGTTGATCATTTTCCCTGCAGTGGCATTCATTTATCTCTGTTGTAATAGACCTCCTAAGCTCTGGAAAGATCAGCTTGGTTCCTCAGGAGAGAGGCAATGACAGTCATCCCAGTGTCTCCCACACGCTGATAAAAAGGAGTGTTCAACTAGATTCTTTCTAATGAGGTTTCCTGGTTTTCCTTGAAGTTAAAATTGGGCAGAATAATCTTTTCTACTGTGGGGAAAAATGATAAATCAGTCAATAAATCCTCTTGTCACAGCTCTGTTACTGTACAACCTTAGTCTGCCCAAGCTACGAAAGCTGGAGCTGCGTTTACACCTCACATCCCTCCTAGAAAACAATAGCTCCTTCCATGGAAAGCAATGTCTGAAGTGTTTCTCAAAGAGCTTCCTGGAAAGATGCAACATCTGGCACTGTCTATGAGGGTTTGAATAATTAAAATGAAAAAAAACACCCATAATAATTCATGTTGTTTGACCTAAACCTCTTAATCTTTGTAAGGCAGATCTTCAGCATCTTTTGCAGCTCCACACTGTAGCCTGGGACACACACAGTGCTCACAACAGCTATTAACTCTCATCTGTATGGTGAGCACAGCAAATCCTCCCCGAACTTTCAACTTACTCTGTGAACAAAGAATTAATTTTCTGAGAGTCAACCTGGCTAAATTAATTTCGTATCCATTTCAAAAATCAGTCTTTAAAAAAAATTATTTTCAGTGATTACAGAGAGAGATTTCATGCTCTCAAAACTATAAAGTCCAAATTTTCTAAAATCAAGGCCAGCAAAATTACAGGGCTGATTTCTGAAAACTGTTAAACACATCCTTGTGAGAGAATGTGATTCTTATACTGCAGACTATAGACTCGTAAAACTATTTTTCAAAACGCTGAAGGCAAATGCCTTTTTTGTATTATTATTATTTAAAAGCTGAGATTACTGAACTTGTCTTTGGCTGCTGTCACTGCAGAAAGACTAGAGCTGGACAACAAAGATTTGAGGTACGAGCTGATCGTATCCTACTCTACAAAGCCAAGATCTCATTGAAACTGGTGTTTCTTTTTCAGTGAAATTATCAGAATGACTAAATTAAAAAAAGGACTGGAAACAGAGTGGATAAGAACTGAGGCTCCTCCTGAAGTCATGGCAATATAAGAAATACTCTGACCCGTCACAGTCTTCCATCCTGAGCAAAGGTGTGACAGAGATCCCCGCAGTGAGGGGATTCATGGACTCACAGAAGCATTGAGGGTTGGAAAAGACCTCTAAGATCATTGAGTCCAATCTTTCACTGTCAACTAGACCAGAGCATTGACTGCCACGTCCAGTTGTTTCCTGAACACCTCCAATACAAATCAGCCTGAACTGTAATGTCCTGGTCCTGTCCACACCTATTCATACATGGGAAATTTTGCTTCTGATTAATCACATGGATTCAAATATTGAAATCCCTGGAAGTGTTCAAGGCCAGGTTGGGTGGGGCTTGTAGCAACCTGTTCTAATGGAAGGTACTGGAATGAGATGGTCTGTAAGGTCCCTCCCAACCCAACCCAGTCTGTGACTCAATGAGATGGGGATTCTCAAGGCAGGAAAGTTCAACAGATGTGGAATTGCTTTTACCATGAGGTAGTTTGTAAATGCTTGGTACTACATACCATATATGCAGCATGTAGCAGCTTCTTAAAGGCCACACTGGGGGGAGGGGGAGGCAACTTTTTCCCCTGCAGCTACCCCTCTGTGTACAAGCTGTACTGGAGGAGAACCACAAACACCAGTGAGCCCCTTGGGAGGCACTGTCAGAGAAACCCTGACGCCTTCCCTTCTGGGCTGCAATTTGTGCCCGTGGCTGAGTGCAAGACAGAGCACAGAAGTGTGGGCAGAACCCCACAGTCACAGAGATGCTGTGCCTGAAGCTGATGTCGCTTGTGAAGCATCTGCAGAGCAGCTTGTAGCCTGTTGCACGGGAAGGCCTGTGCAAGCCCAGCTGCTCTGTGATAAACCCCAGGCCTGGAGACAGCTGCACCCTCTCTTTTCTGAGCTGTACCCATGAACAGTGCATCCAGTTGAAATACTGAGCCCAGTGACGATCATATTCCACACTCCTGCATTTGTACTTCCCTTTATGTTAATATGTTGATAATAAATAAGGGAATAAGACTTTCTGCTTAAAATCCTAACATGTCTTCGGCAATGATATAAATGCAGCTGTAATCTCCGATCCTGTGAATTTGCTTAAAGACCAGAGGAGCTATCAAAAAACTCTAGTTCTCTGATTAATTTAGTTGAAAAGAGGTCCCAAAATTTAGCTGCCAGAGCACTATTAGTGTGACCCAAGCAAAAAAGAAAGAAGAAAGGTTTTGGTTGGAGTTCTGTGAAGCTGGTAAGATATTGAGACTCCGTATGTTTGAGCATGGAGACAAATGTATGTATTAAATACCAATGCAAGAAGAAAAGAAGCCAACTCACTGAAATCTGTGTGTGAAATGTGAAAAGCAGAAAGGAGAGTTGCAAAATCAATACAAATGGAAACAAAAAGAGAATTGAGGAAAAACCAAAAGCAGACAGAAAACAAGAAGAAAAAACCCTCCAACAGTCCACCAACTGGGACCTTGACAAAATAACATTGTCAGGCTAGTGAGTTGTGTTCTGATTTTACAGTTGACTGACATAATAAAGTCCTATTAATTTAGGATGTTCAGAAAAGGCATTTCCTACTGGAAGTGTATCTATAATTTCCAGACTCTTTTTTGCTGTGGCATTCACAGAGAAATTCAGTGCATGTAGTACCAGTCACTGGTTTATGGTGGGGCCCTGGCACAGGTTGCCCACAGAAGCCGTGGCTGCCCCATTCCTGGAAGTGTCCAAGGCCAGGTTGGACGGGGCCTGGAGCAGCCTGGGCTGGTGGAAGGGGGTGAGAATGGCTCACCATGGCAGGGGGTGAGAATAAGATAAGCTTTAAAGTTCCTTCCAACCCAACCCATTCTATAATTTCAAGAGTGTAGAATGGCTGGACTCAACAATCATACAGGTCACCAACCCAAGTGGTTCTATGATTCTGTGGTGCCACAGGGCTGGGACACAGCCCTTTAGCAGCTCTGTGAAAGGGACCTTCAAAGGCTGGTCCTTGATCGACCTGCTGTTGTAAGTTTCTAAGTGTGCTGTAAAAGTCTATATACCATTTTTACACTATGTGATGGTCCATATTTTTTTATTATAAAGATATTTCTGCTATTATTTGGTTTGGGACAGACTGCAGAAGTAATGGCCCCATGCAAGAACCACTGTTTGCACAGTGCCCAGCAGTGAGAACACAAGGATTATGCCAACCTCAAAGGGGTTCCTGATCCCACCTGTCTGGTGTTAGATATGACCAAACCTTACAGCTGGAACTTGCTATTTTCCTTTATTACCTCAACTGTGCCCTCACAAGCAATAATCCTCCCTTATCCAATTTTCCTCCCTTTCCCCCTTCAATTATCCATGGCAGTTGGTTTTTAACTTTTTTTTTTTTCCCTGAGAAATTACAAATAAATTTCAGTCTGGGCAAAAAAATAAGCTGCATTGGAAAGTGGAAGAGTAATTATAGCAAGTGGCATGGAGGACAGGGGAAAATGTCAAATCAAGGGATTAGATTTTAAATGGCAAGAACACTCTGACAGGAAAAGAAGAAGATGAAATTAAGGTGCAGCAGATCAGTAAAATCATAAAATAGCTTCTGCCCAACCAAACTCTTCCTTCAATGGACCTCTGTGCTGCTTGTTTACTTGATTATTTGCTGCTTTGCCTCCTTTGACAGCATGTTACACTCCCAGAAGTTTTATGGCTTGAAGGTCTCTGTCCAAAAAGAAACAGAAACAATGCAAAGAGAGAGTGGTGAACTGCATACACAGGAGAGAATGACTGGGGCAAAAAGCTGGAGTGATTATGGCTGGTGATGCTCAAGGATTATATTTTTAACTTGCCTTGGTGATCTGGATGCCTGTTAAAACTCCCAGGCTGACTCTGGCCCCTCTGTTCCCCATAGCCCTGGTGCCTGGGGCAGTGTGTCCTCAGCCCTGTGAGCACTGTTGAGGCACTTTGCAAACAGGGAAATGAATTCCATCCCGTTTCCATGGGCTGTCTGAGGGAAGAACAAGGGGCCGGAGTAATTTGCACACCGCTATTCACGATGCGTGTCAGAACCAGAGCCAGAAAACGGATCACAAAGCTCCTGGTGTCGCTCTTCATCAGATCCTACAGCCCTGCTACAAATTAAAGACAAAGAGAATCTTGCAACTGAATTCAGGAGGAGTGTGCCCAGGATTTTCATAAGGGTTCAGGGAAAGAAGGGAGAGGTTATTCCCTGGAAAGCACTGAGTACTGTCAGCATGAGGTTCCAGCACTGTGCTCTGCACTCCATCCCAGAATTAGGAAGAGGATGATCAGGACTGAATTTAAAGTCTATTAAAACTGCAGGGATTTATTCTTCAACTTCTCTGGGTTGGTCTTCAGTGCAGTAAAAGAATTGCTACATAAACAAAACGTGTATGGAGATTGTGAGAATGATGAACAAGAGACAGGATATTATAGTCCAGCTTTTCTACTGAAACCCAGTGCCTGAACTCAGCCTTTCCTCATGAATGAATAATGAAGTGGCCATGTTTTATTAGCTTTACTTAAAATTGTCTACTGCTACACCCTTTTGCATCTTTTAACGCTTCTACAATTTGCTGCAGCAATGCTTTCTTTTCTTTTTTGTTCTTTTTAGGATACAAGAGCTAAGCTGATCTTGGTGTTTCAGTAGTTATCTCTCAATGTGTGTGAGATATAATTCGATCTGTGAAATTAATACGAGGTGAATATTTAACTCATACAAGTCTTGTTACATGAACTGATGGGGTAGGCACATGCATTAGTTGCTAAGCTGTTGATTTATTGTCATGTATTTTTTTCCCTTTGCTTTGTTTTCCCTTTGTTTACCCATTTCTGTGGTCGGGTCTGACAGCAGAGAACGTCAGTGGGGAGGAGCTCATCAGATCACAAAGGGGATTTGTGCATATGGCAAGTCTTGTGCTGGGAAACCAGTGTTGGACTGGCAGCTTAACCAAAAGATACATCGTTCTGTCACCACTACAGCTTTGTATGAGCCCAACAGCTTCTTCTGCTCAAAAGAGTAGCAATTCACTAATGATACTGAGATGTTTTCTATTTAGTCTGGGGGGGCTTTAACCAAGCAACCCAGTGCCTCACTGGGATCTTTCCCTGCAGTACCACCAGAAATGATTTCTGAGATAAATGATGTGTTTAGTACAACTCTTAAATTGACCAATGCTGACACAAATCACTTTACCTGCAGTGGCATTTGTCCTGGCACTGTCACAATCCTGACTCTTTGGGGCAGAGCAGAATTTACAACAACCTGCAAAAACTGGTTAGAATTGTTATTTAAAACCAAGAAGTGCTACAGTTTTATTGTTAATATCAGGGGGAATGCTACTTGCAAGGCTGTGCTTGGATTTTTCTTCTGTCTCCTGATGCAACATGCTCACAGAAGAACTCACAACCCTCTCAGATTACTTATTACAACAATGACTTATTTCACAATCCATTTTGAACATAGCTGAAAAGTGTATTTAATATTGCTGCTGTAGTTTCTATCTTTTTCCATATAAAGTTAGGGCTTGATTTTATGTGTCATCCTCGGCGAGTATATATTTGCATAGCTCTGTTGACATCAATAGTGCTATATTGATTTATACTGCTTCTGTCTGCCCCATTATTATTTTTATTTTTTGTTCAAGGAGCTTGGTGTATTTTCAAATTCAGGGAAGATAAAAAGGGATTGCCTCCTCATAACAGAATATATAGTGTCTGCTGATGGGATATTTTGGATTGGGCCAAGTAAACAGTGAGACATTATCCGTGAAGTTCTGTAAATATTGGGGCTGCTTGAATACCACCTGCAGAATATATCAGATCTGTAGGTTGGGAACAGGCTGCCCAGAGAAGCTGTGGCTGCCCCACCCCTGGAACGGTTCCAGACCAGGTTGGATGGGGCTCAAAGTAACCTGGTGAAAGGTGTCCCTGCCCATGGCAAGGGATGGAACAAGATGAGCTTTAAGATCCCTTCCAAACCAAACTATTCTGGTGCCTTAGATTTCCAGGTATCACTACTATTTAGAAGGATTTGGTGTCCCGTGACACAAGGCTGTCAGTCACGATTTATTGTTTACAAACAAATAAACTTGCTCTTCCAGAGGTGACTGAAGTCTCCATTTTTCCAGAATAAAGTGTAAAGTTCAGAGGTCAGGAACAAGATGCAAGAGGGCACAGGTAGGAGGGGGAACAGATCGGTCAAAATAAGCTAAACACCCAAGAGATGGGTGGCCAGGAAAATGTGTCCATCCCTCTCTGGAGGGAGATGCTGCATCACTGTACAAGCAGCAGCTGTACCACATCTTGCAGGACTGCATTCTCAAATGCCTCCACACCTTATCTCACTCACTGCTCATGAACAGGTCCTTGGGTCTAAGTGCAGGAAGAGGTGAAAATTGGCTGGAAACGCACAATATAAATCACAGAGGAAAAGATTTTACTGCCCTTTACACCTACAGAATATGCCAAACCTGCTGAGAATGATCAAAATCCTTTGCCTGAATCTCAGGGCACTTCTGCAAAGAGAGGCTCTTCCAAGACACTTTCACAGATCTGTGATCATGTATTCACTGTTACAGAGATTACACCAGGAATGAGATAACCCCACCTTATGTACTATCACCTTTCAGATGAAGTCCCTGTGTGTCAGTACCCCACCCAGGCTGGACAGGACTACCCTCCTCCCAGATCTCAGCACAGGTCACAGTGGGCACGGGACTTCCTCAGTCCCCAAGTTCAGCACATGAAGCGTTAAAGCAAGAGAAACTGCAGATTTCTTCTCCCTCTGCTTTCAGGGACTTTCCATCAAATTTCCTTCTCCCTTTTTCTTTTCTCTGTGCTGCACTTCAGATGGAAGCATCTGGATGGAAGAGAATTATCTCTTAACAACAACGTGAGTTGTAGTACATTTTCAAAGACTCAGGTTTTATTAGTCACGGAAGACCTTGTAAAAGTTTGCTTGGGATCATTTTTAACAGCAACCAATAATCCTTCTCCCATCAGCCAATGGAAAACAACCCAAGCCTCACCCTCCCCCAACTCCTGCACAGATGTGTCTTACAGAAATACAACAATTCTGGAGAAGCAAAAGTGACATTTTTCCAAGCTGGAGGTTTTATCCACAGGAGCTTACACTAATACAGACCTAATTTCCTTCTGAGGCTACCTGGGCACTAAGAACACTTGATGCTCAGTTGGCACAATGTTGTTTGGAGGGGTCAATAATTGCATTTGACTTCACATTGTACCTTTCTGTCCTCAGATTACTTAATGCCAGAGGAGACCCGATCACGCTGTAAGACTGGACTCTGCTCCTGCACTTTCCCACAGCAGATGACTGTTTTTATCAAAGCACATTAATACAACATGTTAAATAGCAAGCCCAGAAAATTCTCTCACCCTTTCTATCTGCAGCAGTTGAAAAAACAGGTGGATTAAAAAGCAGCATTCCCTGCAGTGTTAACTGCTTTAGCATCCAGTGTCATGTTCAGTTGGCTAACCCAGAAGTTACCTTCAGCAGTTTGTAATAAGGAAAGATAATATATAGGGAAAAAGAGGCAGAGGATGACAGATTGATTCCAGCAATGTGGTGTCCCAGAATTCTCATAAAAATAGAATGAGCTGAGCACATTCAACAGCTTTAAAAATCAAGACACTCTTGTAAATGCCTAAGTGCAGAGGAGGGACTTCAGGTACTCAGGTGTGCAGATTTGGACCAATTAACCTGACTCTGCTCTCTTCACATGAACTTCAATAGAGAACTTAATTGTTTTCATCACTAGAATCACACTGATAAATGTGAGTAAACTACAGGATATTTCCTAATCTATTTCTGACAAATAAAGATATTGTAGCTGCCCTACTCTACTGCCAACAAAAAACAGTGAAAAGGTATGAACATCAGAAATGTAAACTTGAGCTGTCACTAAAAATCAATTTTCATGATAAATTTAATTCACATTTTATAGAGAGATGTGTAATATCAATAAAAATGCTTTAATAATTGCTGTGCTGGCACACAGTACAGTGTACGACATGGAGAGAGATAAATTTTTCGCAATTTAGAACATGTGGAACTAAACACTGTTTTTCAAAAGAAACCGTTTCTCAGGGAGAAAAATGAATGTTGGAGGAGGATATAATTCATTAGCAATTCCACTCCACCCCTTTTTACAAAGACTGCTCTGAAATTAAAACTTTGAGAGATCAGCTTTCTAATTTATTCATAGACTTAAAAGGCCAGGAAAGACCAGGATCAGGTAGTCTGACCTTCTGGATAACCCAGGCTATTGAATTTCACGTAATTCTCCCTACAGCATAACCTGTGGTGGGCTAAAACATAGTTTCTCTTAAACATTGATTTAAAGTGCTGGAAAACTCTATTCTTGTGTTTCTTTCATGTGCTTTTTGGTGAAGGTGGCAGAGAAGGAAAACTGTACATTGATGGTTTGTGCTGTGACATACCAGCAGAACTGGTATAGCACATGGTAGTGCAGTCTGAACTGGGCATCAATGAAATACAAGCAGTATTTTCGGGTAAGAAAAGGTGACCAATTTCCAGGGCAGAGACATATGCTACCTACTTAGCAATATGCTTTGGTGAACAGTTTTTGAAGGGAGCAAAGGGCAGGGATATGCTCCTAAATCTCTTAGTCACATTTTAAAAAATCCCATTCTCAAACTGAAAAAAACAGCTGAGTTTCCTGAAGAAAATAATAGTTTTCTCATTTACATGTAATTGAGGTCAGAATTTCACCCTAGAAGACCAGTTCGTTTTTTAGGATGCAAACTGAAGAACTTATAATTTGCAGTTTGTGCTTTTCTTCCACAGTGATTATAATTAATTACCTTGGACTCCTCTCTTTCTCAGAAATAATTTCGCCATGAAAAGGGTGGTCAGGCCCTGGAAGGGGCTGCCCAGGGAGGTTTGCAATCCCCACCCCGGAGGTATCCAAGGAAGGCCTGAATGTGGCACTCAGTGCTCTGGGCTGGGGGACAAGGTGGGGATTGGGTACAGGGTGGACTTGATGGGCTGAGAGGGTTTTTCCAACATTAATGATTCTGTGATTCTACTCTATGATTCTTTTTTTTGTTTTTAAATTTTGTTCTTCCGGTCTCCTATATTTGTTCCTCAATGAACATGAATATTTGTGGTTCTTCCAAACCTAATGTGGTCTCCAAATTTCATTTATTTGATATTTTGGATATTAGACATTCAGGACTGCGGCATCAAAAAAAAACAACCTTCCAGCATCCTCCATCCACAACGACACAAACTCTGACCTTGTCATTTATCACCATCCTTTACCGTTTCACAACCAATACAGTATTTTTTTTTCCCACATAATTTGGAATCATGGTTTCAAATTAAGCTTCCTGAAAGCCAGTGACACCTGCTTTACTCTGTATTTGTGAATACTGCTGTTCAGCAACATTCCTGCTGTGGGATAAGGCGTCTCAGGCAATTAGAAACACAGGTTTAGTCAGCTTCCACTAGGGTGTTTATTAACAAATCCCAAGGAACTAGCAGGATCCAAAAATTCTTGAGTTTGTCTGGCCATACATGATAAACATACTCAGCTTTATTTCTTGTGACTGTCCTGCTCTCCAGGGACCAAGATTTCCCCTGCTGGAAACTGCCATAGATCCACACAAGTCAATAGATCAAGACTCTGAAGTTCTTTTCTCCTTCTTGGTCTGATTTTTTTTTTTTTTTTGATAGAATGACTCATCCTTTTACTTCATAATTGCATTATAATCAATTAGAAAAACAAGAAATGCAGGTAAATTAGTTTTTCATCTTTTCTAGGAAGACTTGTGCTTCTGCTGATGCCATCCAGCTTTTTTTTCTTTTTCTTTTTCTTTTCACTTCCCAGATTTCCTGAACTCTAAGCTAATTTTTAAGAAATATCTGCCAGTTACACAAGGATTACCACCAGCTCCAAAAATCCAAATTTTGGCTTTTCAGGACTAGCTGATTTACCAACATTTTCATGTACCCCCTGCTCTCCTGGTACTGGGAGGATGGTTCTAGCATTGTTCTTACACACAAGAGATACAACACCACAGACTTGAAGGCAGGTTCAGGTGTGTGCCTGCCGTGGCCATGAATGTCAGGAGGATGCAGGTGGTGGTCCATCTAGTTCAGTCTCCTGAAGACTGAAGTTGTGAGGCATTAAAATGTACATCCCCTCCAGCCACTTTGTAACCAATACTCTGGTTATTCTGGAAGTTCTTAGAAGTTCTTACTGCTCTGCACCTCTGAGCTGTCACAGGGCGGTGAGTTCCACTGACGGGGTGAGTTCCTTCCTCTGTGAAAGCAACTGTTGTCTCTACTCTGAATATGTTCTCCTGATACTGTTCTGAAAACCTGCCTTCCCCTGGGTTTCAACTGATTCGTTTTGGTACTGCCTTTATCATTAATCTCGAACTATTTGGTTTTTTAAAGGTCATTGCTTTCTAGTCTTCTTGTTGTTTAACTTCGGATGCTCCTTCTGTAACTGTTTCTGTTTCAAACCACCTTGTAGGAAAACACCTTTTAAAACAACCGGTGTAGCCCTCAGCTACGAAGCCAGACAATCCTCTCTGATAAGCAATACAATTCGGATAAGCAATTCAATTTGGAGAAAATTGGTTTAGTTCTGTGGAACTGTTTTACATTCCTCTGCCATCCACACAACCACCCTGCCTTTTATTTTGTACTCGAATTTTGGTTGTCATTATTTGCTATTCTTACACATCCACTGTATGAGCAGGGTGGAAACAATAACAAAAAGGCTCTTTTTACCATTTCCCTTGGGGTTTTTTTGCATTCCCAGATCGAAGTCCTTCTAAAATTAAAAAAAAAAAAAAAAAAGTCTGAAAGACAGATATTCTGCTATTTTAAACAACCCATCTCCTGAAAGGATGTTAACCCTAGAAGGATACATTTGCCTCTGCTGAGATTCTTATGTGGGCTGAACTTCACAAGAATTCCATCTTTGGAGCTTAATGCCAAAGCACAGTGCAAGTTACTCTTGCTAGAAGCGAAGTTCTTGCCATTTCCTCAAGCAATGAATTACCTCCTGATATTCAAGTTATTTCAAAACATCCTTTTCAATTAGGTATGCCAGGGGCTAGTCCTAAGAAAACCCCTTTTAGTGTTTTTACAGTTGCAAATGTTTTTTTGGTCCAGTGCTTAATGGCGATGTGGAAATTGCAATTCTTGCTTTTGGTCTGTGTTAACCTTTCTCTCTTCATTATTTAGAAATAGAAAGCTTTTGGTATCTGTCTCAAATCAGAAGATTATAGGTCTGTTAGTACATGTTCGAGAAGTACCCTTTCCGTGGGTGTTAATTACTGAGTATCCAGTGGAGTACACTAGTCATTAACCTCAAAAACAGTGACTCAGCAAGGTACCACAGCACACTGGTGTTGTAAGAAAAAAAAAGGAGGAAAAAAAGCGCGCTATTTTCTCACACCAGATGCCAGACAAGATGTATTTCTAGAGGAAAAGCTAACAAGCAGCCCAAGAACAAATGTGCGTGGAGGTCTGTGTTATCCTTTCTGATAAGATCACTTGAAATATTCAGCTGGAGGCAGAAGCCCACTGGAGAGGGAACTTCCAGAGGATCTGTCTGATACTCCCAAATTAATTAAGGTTGGTGGAAACACTCCTGCTGGATCAGACCCAAAAACGGGATAATTCACCTGTCTTGTACCCAAAAAGGTGACCTGTGAATTCTAATGCTTGAGATAAATATTGTGCAGAACAAAAATGTTTTTCAATAGAGGATGAGTTAGATGGATGGGGTTTAATCTGATTTTTTCCCATAGACATTCAAGTCTAGTGATCTGTTTCTACAAAGAATGCAAAATAAATCACGTATTGTTTCTGTTTTCCACATACGTGCATTCCAGAAGAAAACAGACCGAGCAGACTTTCAGCCATGCAATGAATGTCTGCAGAAATGTATCCGACTACAGGTCTCTTCAGTCACTTTAATGGTGATGGATATGCAGGAAACTATAATCAATTACATTGCCCTGAAAATTACACAGTTATTTTCCAAAAAAACCCAACAGGTAACAGTTGTTTGACACAGCATAGCTTAATATTTCTCAGAAGACAGAGACCTTGTAATATTTGAGCTTGCTATACACACAAATTGTATCACTTCAGCAATACCGGTGCCGCTTCTGTACAGTCAGATTATATAGATCTGGCAGGCAGCTATGAGACAGAAGAACCCAAAGTAAAACAGAGAAACGCATTTGTTAAACAGAAAACAAGATCTGAACAGGGAGATCTAAGGTCAGATCTAGGAGGCGATGTTCTCTAGCTCGATATTTGAGAATGTTTAAAAACTAGCCATGTGCCTGTGCAACGAGCAGCGTGGCCTTCTGTAAGGTACACGCTCTCACACTATCGGGTTACCGACAGCTTTGTGCTTCCTCCTCTTCTGCTTCACACCAGCTTAAAAGTCACTGCATGCCATCCAGGAGATGTGGTGTGGAGAGAGGTGGCAAAGGTGTCACTTGCCTTCCGGAAAGAGAAGTGTATCTGATTCCCAGTATTTCTCATAATCACTTAATACTCATAGAAAATATATTAAAAATACTCCTTGACTGGTGGCCTAAGTTAGGGTACAGAGTAAAAAAACATATTACACAGTCAAGCAGAGCCTCATCCCCCAAGAGTCAGAGCAGCCCAGAGGGAGACTACTGGAAAAATACACTCAGCCTGTGTGTGTTCCCCTTGCTGTGGCCCTTCTGGGTATCTCAAAGGAGGAATGGTTAGCAGCTACAGGAGGCAGATTTAGTCCTTTTAGAAATGGAGTATTAAATTATTTCACTTTCTCTTCCTGCTCTTCCAAGCTCTCCCACTATATTTCAAACTACACAACCACCTGATCATCTGCTATATGGAGGAAAACCAATGCTGTGCTTCCAGAGCCCCTCTTCCCAGTTCTGAGCACTGAGACTACACAGGTTCTTCCCCATCTTGTTCCTTGCTCCTCCTCTATCCTTCTCCCTTCTGAGCAAACCTCCTGATTCCCCGAGGTCTCTGCTCCTACTGCTTTCTCCCCAAAGCCAGGCTGGACAGCTTCACACTCTGGCTGGGCAGGGGCAGCAGCTGAGCCCGTGAGGGACCCGGGCTGGGGGGGAAGGAGACAGGGCGGGAGGCGAAGGGCTGGACAGTCATAGACTCCCAGAGCGGTCAGGGGTTGGAAGGGACCTCTGGAGACCCTCCAGTCCGACAGCCCTGCCAAGGCAGGGGCTCCCAGAGGAGGTGACATGGGGGCACATCCTGGAGGGTTTGGACTGCACAGCCACCCTGGGCAGCCTGTTCCAGTGGGGACACCCCTGTGCAGCCCGTTCCACTGGGGACACCCCTGTGCAGCCCGTTCCGGAGGGGCCATCCCCCGCGGCGGAGGGAGCGGGGCGGGGCGGGCTGAGGGCGCTCGGGGTGCCCGTGAGGGGAGGGGGGGGGGT
>JAWWES010000048.1:8892417-8928005 GCA_035583135.1 Lophotriccus pileatus
TCTTTTGGCGCCACCACCACCACACCCCCCCCCCCCCCCAGCCCCCCGCTCCCTCCTCGCCACAATTAATCCGATGAATTTGCCATGATTGATCCGTATTAATAGCTCGGGTGGGTGGGCGTGTTTTGGGGCTCTTTTTTTCCTCCCCTTTTTCCTATTTTTTTTTTTTTTTTTTCTTCTTCTTCTTTTTATTGTTTGGTTTTTGTTTCTGGAGGGGCCGGGCTGGGATCCGATCTCCACTCCCGAGTCCATCCTTGGTCGGTGCCTGAGAAAATTGCATCTGGATGCATCGTTATTATTATTATTGTGTTTGATCCAGGGAGATAAAGGAGGAGGGGGAGAGGAGTGCGTGTTGGTGGGGAGGGGAAGGCTGCACCCTTCCCTGCACACACACACACGCAGACAGAAGGAGTTCCGTACATCTCCATATATATCCCCCCCCACATGGAACTTCTTTTAGTTGGGGAGGAAAGGAAGAAAGAAAATAAATTTTGTGCAAGGAAATACTCTCAGCTCCCTCCTTCCAGCGGGGCTCCTTTCTTTATTTTTCCCCCCTTCTTTTCTGCCTTTTCTCCTCTTTCGAAGATCCTCGCCCTCCCAGCCTCTTGATCAAAGCATTCCGCTATTCTGATTTATTGCCTGCTTGGTGAGGCTTTTTTTTTTTTCCCTTTCTCTCTCTCTCTTTTTTTTTTTTTTTTTTTTTTTTTTTACAAAGGCGACCTGAGATCAGCCATTACTTTCCTTGGCTCGCTTATAGGAATCTCTTACATTTGGTGCTTGCTGCTGGTGGTGGTGGAACCGCACTCGGATTCTTTCATCCCCCCCCTCCCACCCCCTTGCTGTCCTCTCCTCCCCTCCCTTTTCTCCTTCCCTCTCTCCCCTCCCTCCCTCCCCCGTTATTCCGCCGGGGGAGCCGGATTTGTGGCTGCGGTGGGGCGGGGGGGGAACGAGAGCGAGAGGGAGAGCCGGCGAGAGACATGGATGGCCCGGCGCGATGCAACGGGCTTCGGAAGAAGCGGCGATCGCGGTCCCAGCGCGACCGGGAGCGGCGAGCCCAGGGCGGGCGGCGCGGCGGGGCCGCCGGCGGGGCCCCCGGGGCCGCCGCGCTCTCCTCCTCGGGCTCCGAGAAGGAAGACAATGGGCCCCCGCCGCCGTCCCGGCCGCGGCCCCCCCGGAGGAAGCGGCGGGAGTCCTCCTCGGCCGAAGAGGACATTATCGACGGTTTCGCGATGTCCAGCTTCGTCACTTTCGAGGCGCTGGAGGTAAGGGAGCGGCAGCTCCGCTTTGTGTGTGCGCCTCATTGTGTGTGCGGGGGGCAGCGCCGGGGGAGCCCCCGCGGCGCCCACCCGGGCACCCCCCCCGATCCCGGCGGGGTGCCCGCGGGGGCGGTCCCGCCGCCCCCTGCCGTGCCCCGGGGGTGCCCCGCTCCCCTCCCTCGCCCTCCCGCCGCCGACACCTGCAGCCCGGCGCGCCGCTCCCGGCGGGCGGCGGCGGGACCGGGGCCGTGCCCCCGCCCCAGCCCCGCATCCCCCAGCGCCGGGAGAGGGGAGTTTGGGCGCGGGTCCCCCGGCGGCGCTTCCCTCCCCTCCCCTGCCCTCCCCTCCCCTCCCCCGGATCAAACGTTTCTCGCGCCGCCGTGGCCCGGCGGGGCCGCCCACTCGTGTCCGCGGGGCGGCGGGGTCGTGGTGTGCGTGTGTGTGTGTGTGTTTCCTCTCTCGCTCGTGGTGCGGAGTCGGGGGCGCCCGTCCTGTCGCGCTCCCTGCTGGCATGTCACGAGTGGGCCCCGCGGTGGGCGGCTCGAGTCACCCCCCCAAATGGTGGGTGAGCCCAGGCCGGGCCGAGGGAAGCGACGCCCCTGGGGCTTCTCCTCCCCCCGCCCGGCCCGGGCCCGGCTCGCCGTGTCCCCTCCGCCCACCCACTCGCGACCATGGGATCGCTGTCAGCCCGGCCGGGGCCGTGCTGGTGATGCTGCCGTGCGAGGGGAGCCTCCAACCCGTGTGTTGGAAGGGCTTTGTTGTTTATAACTTCTGATCCAGAGAAGTTTGCTGTGGCGAAAAGCGGATTTATTTGTGTTTATGTTGCACTGGAATCACAACTGGAACGATGATGAACTGTCAAAATAAATGTGGAGGTGAAGCTGATTGTTTAAAAAAAAAAATCCGTGTAGCTCTTAAGCTGTTTAAATATTTAGCCAGGGATACTTAGTGGCATTTTCAGGTTGGTATTTTTTTTTTCTTTTGCTTGTTTTTTTTTGTTTGGTTTTGGTTTGGTTTGGGTTTTTGTAGCCAGATTTTGTCTTTGGTTACACCTGTATCCATCCAGATTAAAGACTTTGATTGTGGTGTAATTGAAGGGAGGATTTGTTCACTCCAACAAACCTCCACGTGGTTGGTGTTAAGACTGGTGTAAGCAATAACTAGCAATTGCTGAGGTAATGTCCAAGACTCAATTTATCCACCATTTCTCACCTGGTAAACCCATCCACAAGTGTCCTGCTCAAACCAGGCAGATGAAAAGTGTGAATACATGTTTGTTGGCAAGAGTGAGATTTGTATGCTTCTGTTTCGGACAAAATTTCGTTCTTCCTCAAACAAAGCCCCAGTTCATGTCATGAAGGGTTTTATGGGAATATGGACTCAAGCTTTTGTCTGTAGTCCTTTTTGCAGGGAAAATGAAGAGCGAGTTTTATGGTCAGAACTTGGTAGGGCATTTTTGAAAATGTCTTTATTCTGTTTCACTTCTTGTTTATTTTCCACTTGAAAATAATCGCTGCGCTCTCCTCTCTTGGCTAAGCCAGGAATGGCTACTACTTGCATCCTCTCGTAATCCTATATCACTAAAAAGGAGTGCAGAAACATTACCCAGTTCTGCCAGCTAATATCACGTTCAGATAAAACAATAGCTTGCACACTGAGACTTGACATACTTTTAATGTTCATGTGATAGGTGGCACATTTTGACCTAACGATTTCATGCTGTGTTGAGGAATAATGTCACAAAATCGTTGTTAGGTGCTTTTTCCTGCAGCTCCATATGTATGATGAGAAACTTGTTCCTGAGGATCAGAGGGAGACGAAGGTGTCTAAGGCACAAGCCCAGTGTGGCAGGAACTACTGTGTGCATTGCATGTAGCAGCCTGAAGTTTTTATTGTGATCCTTGTGTTGGCAAGGAGTTTGTGAGTGGCTGGTGGAGTGAGATATCTCAGCCTTGGTGAGATGTTTAGGTGTTAATGTGCTTGAGTTGAGACGAGAAGCCTTGGATGCTGTGAAGAGTTCTCCTGATATTTGTACATCTCATGCTCTGAGTCTCCCCCCAGCTCGTTGGAGGACATGGAGACTTTCCTCAGGTTCCAGAAGACACTTGTGCCCATGTTGTACATGTCAACAAGACTGTCCCAGCCCAGGCTTTGTGCTTGAACTTCAGCCATTTCTTAGGCTTAGCACAGCTGAAAGTGTGTAAAACCAGTGTTTTGTCTGCCTGATGTGAAAAACTGTGAGAAGGGAAGGCAGAACACCTTCACCACTGAAAGATCTAAACCCGTGGCTCAGAAGAGGGGGCAGAGGTAAGTGGTGGACTGTGCAAGAGGGACAGGGGTGAGCTCTCTGCTTCTGAGGGCACTTGTAGGGGTGTGAGTTGGCTGGGTGTGAGGTGTCACCCCAGGATCTTTTTATGCATGCTGTATCAAGTTGCAAACAGGAGCAAGAACTTCCACACAGCTTCACCTGTCCTCTACAAAATGCTTTTTGTTGTGGTGACCGAAAAAGCTCAGCCTGTGTAAAATAGCAGGTTGTGTGAAGCTCGTAGATGGCAAGGGGACACAGGTCCTGCTCAAGAACACACATCCCATGGCTGCTGTAGCCTCAGGAGGAGTCATTCAGTCTGTTATGGTTGTGTTGATGAAAGTTCCCCTCCCTTGAAGCAAAACTTTAACCAGCTCCCACTCTGGGAACTGCTTTTATGTCCGGGTGTCAGTAGCCTTCTCATGCTTCTCAAGTGTAAATTGGTGTGGAAGCAGATGCCATTGCTTATAGTCGTCTGTCTATGTGTTTATGGCACCCCATACCTTGATGGTATGGGGAGTACAGGGGAAGAGGGAGTTAAATGAAGACAGTGGTGTCTCTGTGGTTTTTTTTCCTGGAGTGACAGTTGAGCCATTCCAGTGTCCTTGCAGATGTGGCCAGAGTGATCCTTACTTGGCCTTGCAAGACTTCTATGTAGCTGTGTGCAATGTGGGCCTGGCCCCTACCCCGGGGAGCATTTTGAAGCCTTGACCTTCAGAAACCAGCCCTAAATCTGTAGGTCAAGCAGCTGAGATGTGGTCCTACAATTTGATCTGATTCACGAGATTCTCCCATGAGTGGCCTTGCTGGGACTAACAGCAGCAAGCTCTGTGGTTCACTCCAGAGCAGTTACTGACCTCCCCAAATCTCGCAGGCTGTGAAGGGAGGAAGGCACAGACACTCCACCCCCACGTTGGGGTGACTGGTGGCTTGTCAAGCTGACTGCTTTTCCCAGCTTGGAGTAACCTGTGCTGCACTGCTGGTGTGTTTGTTACCAACAATAATAGCATGAGGCTCTCCAAACCCAGGTGAGCATTTTAGACGCCAGTTTGACAGGGAAAGGTCATTTCTCAGAATGTGATAAATCAATCCACTGGAATGACTTTCTCCATGATGTGCTCTGGCAGTGCTGGCAAGGAGGTTTCTGCAGAGCTCTGTGGTGAGGTGAGATTTCTCTAAGATGTTTGTCTCCCTCCTACCCCCTGTTGTGTAGGACTCTGGGCAGGAGACTGACGTGACATGGCTGTTGACGTGCTATGGTGAAGATGGTTTACTGTGATGAGAAAGGAAATCTGACCTGAATGTTAAGATAGCTTAAAGCCTAGGAAGTACTTTATGTTTCCTGAGTCAGCTCTGACCATCCCTACGGAGTAAGCAGTTGGTTTCAGGTTTTCTGAACACTGAATAAGGTAATGAGGGTTTTTTCTGCGGATGTTTGTTTAGCTTCAGCTCAGGCAGTTCATCTGACAAGCCTGAAATGGGACACAGATATTTATAAAGCACAGATAGAAGTGGGGTGGGAAGCGGGGGGACTTGCATTTAAATGGGAATTCTTGTTTCATAAAACTGTCACAATTCCTCACTGTGCATTTGCTGAGCTAATTTCTGTTCAGCACGCAGGCATTAGTCTGTTTTGAGACCATGCTGAATTATCGTCAGGTAAAGCCCAATATAATTAATTACAAATGAGAAATGCTGACAAATATTTGTCAAGGAGCTGTTTAATGAGCTTTAAATTCTGTGGCAGATGATTCCATCCACCTAGTGTAAATAATTTTTAAGCAATTGTTCCACTGTGTTTGTGTGGTTTAGGCAGATGTTAGCTACGGCAGGTTTACACCTTGGACAGATAGTGTGAGACTACATGGAGTAAGGCTTAACAGCTGATCTGGGCTTTAAAACAGAGACACCACTGCTACAAAAACAAAATGTGGAAGTAGCAGGCGGGTTTTGAAGGTGCTGTGGTCTCAGTTGTGTGTCTGTGTGCACGGACAGTGTGGCTCGGTGAACGCATCTGAATGCAGGAATTTGCTTTAGTAACTGTGTATGATACTCATCTCTAGGCACAGCCCACTGAAAATAGAAAGAGCTTGGCTATGTGACAGCAGAAGCTTTGAGCTGGACACCAGAATGGCTGGCTTGCTGTGTGGTTTTCCTCCCCAAATCATTCTCTTCTCACCAGTCTTCTTGCTGGCCTGATTAGCCTGTTTACTTAAATTCTTTGAGATTTCAAGCAAGTTTGTTCTGCCTTGTCTCAATCCCTTCATATTTCAAAAGGAATTTGATCTTCAAGGCTTACCACAGCAGCATCATAACATGAGGTGTTTGTTTAGTGCTGTCAGCAAATCTTGGTGGCCCTTCTTGTGTTTATTGACTGCTTAGATGCTTAGGTGTTTGTCCCAGTCTCTGTTTGCACGTGCAAGTCTGCAGATTTAGACCAGCAGAGAAAAGAAGGGAGTAACTAAATGAAGATATCTGGGGATGGGGAGAGGCATTAGGCTTTGTGTGACACTGAGATATCATATGAAGTGATGCATTTATTATTTCTACTGTGTATTTTAAGGAAACAGTAAATTGACCTGAGATCAAATTTTGAGATAACCTTGACAGAGCAACTGACTCTCTTGATGAAAACCAGTCTGGTCTCGGTGACCAGACCTGAAAAAGCAGCAACTGAAACTGAAAGTGGGACTGAAAACAGCAGGATGCACATTCCACAAAGGGAACCTCTCTGGTGATGTTTGAAACCCATATTACTGTTGTTTGGGCATCTGAATACTTCAAAAATACTTTAAAATTGCTTTTAAAAGCCTGGTACCTTTCTGGGAGGCAAAGCACATCTAATTCCCATTGACTTCAGTAGCTGTTGGAGAGCTGAAGTTTTCTCTTTGGACAGATAACGACCAAGGGCTGTGAGTGTTGCATAAATATTATTTTAAGCTCCTGAAGGTAACCATATAGTGAAAGTGGGGATTGTTGTCATTCCCATAGGTGGTAGTAGGAGGTTCAATGGCCTTAGTTGGAGAAGGAAGAGTTTAAACTATAAGGCCAAGTTCTTTAGATAAATGTGGTTCAGTTACTCTCCACTGGCCCTGCTCTTCAAGATTAACAATAATGAGAAATATGCTGCATATCAATAGGGCAAAATACAGCCTTATCCATCATCCCCCCTGGCATCTTTTTTTCCTCCTATTTGGGGGAGTAAGTAAGCCCTTTCTCATTAAATATCTGGGGCCTCTGCTAGGATGAGGGACTGTAAAGTCCAGGGCAGTGGTAGAGTCCCCATCCCTGGAGGGACTGAAAAGATGTGGCACTTGGGGGCACAGTTAATGGTGGCCTTGGCAGTGCTGAGATAACAGTTGGACTCCCTGATCTTAGAGGTCTTTTCCAACCTAAACAATTATATGACTCTATGATTTATAAAATAAGGGTAAAGGATCAGGAACTTGGAAGGAAAATGATCATTAGGGAAAGGCAAAAAAAATAAAATCATCAGACATCAAGGGGCTGAGTAATTGAAAGATTGAGTTACAACACTGAGATCAATAGAGAAATAGCAGGGACTGGATGGGAACACTGAGAACTAGAGGGGAATGTTGTTTTGAAGGTGGAAGTTTGAGGAGAGATCCATTGCTGTGATCCACGCTCCTTGGTGAGAGCCCTGCTGTCAGTACCGAGCGGGAACACTCAACCAAATCTGTCCCTGCTTAAGAAGTCATTAATCCTGGTAACTTCAGGTGGGAGGGAGCAGAAATATTCTTCACTCAGTGAGGATGATCCCCTCTTTCCTCTGTCTCTGCTACTATTTTTTTCATTTTTGTTTTTGAGGACTGTTTCTATCATTTTGACTTGAAGACCCTACCACGTTACACTGGGGGTCGGCCCTGCAGCCTTGTAATTATCTGCAGCTAAATTAGAAGTTTAATCTTTGTTCTTAGCAACAATAAGTTGAATCAGATAGGTTTTAAAAATAGCCCAAGCTCAAGTTTAGTGAAGTCTCAAATGCAATTAATAAGCAGGTAATGGAGTTAGGAAGTTGCAGGCTGAAACGTGGAAATGTTTAACTCTCGGTTTTCCTTCACTTGGGCTGCAGTGTTGCCTTGGTTCAGAGAGGGAAAAATTGCTTCCAATGTTTCTCTGTGTTCTTGTACACCATCCTTATGATTTGCCAGTTCAGTATCTGTGTTCTCATTGGGGTTTGTCTCGGTATATGCCACAAATTAACAGCTGTGTGCATTTTTTGCATAGTCAGTTGTCATTTCGACTCAATGCCAAGACATGGTGAAGACCACTTCAGAACACCCTAGTCCTCCAAACTCCTTTGTTATGAAATGGGTATGAAAATCCACTTTGTAAGTAATGAGAAATGCCTAATGCAGGTAGGGATTTGTTTTGCCGAAACAGCAGAATGGGCAGTGGTGATTTTTCAGATCCCCAGCTCAACTCTGCTGTACTATTTGGCTTTAAATACTGTGTTACCTTAGTGTCTTGAGATTTTTCTCCTTGTATCTTGACAACACTGCTTCTGGAGTTCACACTCTCATGCGGTGGAGACAGAAGGTTTTAACCAAAAGGGTAAACCTTTAGTCTGTTACATACTATAGGAAGGAGTTTTGGTTCTGTCACCCTCTGTGTAGGAATGGTAGAAAAAGTCAGCAAAAGAAGCAGGTTGTCCCTTGGCCCTGCACATCCTTTTCTGATTGTGAGGTTTTGCCTCAAGGTTTAATTTGATGGTGTTGCATGACATGGTGGTCCATGTGTGTTTATTTGGTGTGCATCTTGGTCCTGCTGGTTTTAAAACCTCCTGAGACAAAGACATAGGAGGTGTGCAGAGTGTGCTGATATTTGGTGTTCCCAAGTTCCTTCCTGGCTGTATGAACTTTCAATTGTGTTATGCTGGCTGATGCACAGATCACTGATATCATTAATATCCCAACACCAGATAGGAATAGGTATTGCACAGCCATGCAGGAGTTCAATCTGGTGTTCTCTCCAGAAATGGTCACCCTTTAATCTGTCTCACATGTGTTTGCCAGCTTCCTAAAGTGGAAGTTGCTTCTCCTCTAGAATCAGTGCTCTTATAAATTGGCATTTTTGTATTTTTATTTGGTAGCAAATGGGACTTAATGGTTTGTGAATAAAACCACTGTCAACCATCTTCCCATCCTCCCCATATACACACAAACCTGGGCTTGTTCTTTGTTGGATGAGCTCATGAAAAGAAGCAAACATCTTCAGCCTTTGAGACAAGCCCTGTGTTGAGCATCATTTGAGTGAAACCATCTGAAGAGGCACTCGTGTGTTGTGGAGTAGTTCTAACAGTTGTATCCGACTTTAAACCACATTTTATTCTCCTGTGAAATAAAAAGCAGTCAGATCCAGACCAAATTCATGAAGGTTTGTGAGAAGCCTTTCTCTGTCATAGGCTGACTGAGAGGAACAGCATTTTAGAGGAGAATGTGTAACAGTGACAATACCTGGTGCAGATACCCCCTTGCCTGTTGGTGAAATCCAGAGCCACTGTCACCTTTTCCCTACATGCAGGTTGAGGTTATTGTGTCCCTGGTGGCCCATCCTTGGGGACCCTCCTGCAGGTTGCTCTGGATTGTCCTACATCTGCTCCTTACTCACCCTCCTGATGTAGTAAAGGCATTTTAATCTCTTTGTATGTAGAATGGAACCAATGAGACAGAAATTCTTGCCACCAGCTTCTCCTGGGCCACTCCTGGGTGGCTCTTGGGTGTGGGAAAGGGGTGGCCCTGGGTATGAAACACGTGTGGTGTAACTTCTGCCTCCTGGCAAGTTTTGACAGCCCATGTTTAGCTTTTTGCACACCACTTCCTACTGCTGAGACTGAGATGAGTTACAAACATGGTGATGATTGCTCAAGGCATTGATTTTTATTTGGTTTTGCTCTGGAAGTCCTCAGTGGCCTGAGACCTTTCAGTCAGAGGGTTAATTTTTGTTTGGTTGAGACATCTGCTTACGTGAGTGGTGGGAATGGAGGAGAGGTGGCCAAAGGACCTGGATCATTGCTTACACAGAGAGTGGGAATAGTAGAGAGGTGGCCAAAGGACCTGACTTGTTTTCCTAATTGGGGTTGTCCAGCTGAGGGGCTGCAGGCTCTGTTCTTCACCTGGCTCCTGACAACTTCTGTCACCTTCATCTTGGCCTCTGCAAACCCAGGTGCTGAGAGCTGGATGTCTTTGGAGGTACCATGCGTGTCTTTCAAGGGTCCTTCAGAAACTGGTGTCTGGTGCCCAGCTCCCAGAAAGCCCAGGGCGAGGAGCTGGGAGCCACTGCTGTTGCAAGAGCTGCTCTCCAGATTGCTCCAGAGCTGGCCAGATGTGTCCAGTGGCTGGGCATGGTGTGACACCCATCAGAGCGGGCACTGGTGGAGGGCTGGGGCAGTGAAAGTGGTTTTGGCCTCCAAGAAGAAGGCCAGGGAAGAAGTGCTGCTGTTGGGGATGATTTATGTTGTAACTCTGTTAGTATTGTGGGTTTTAATGCATGTCAAGGGCACTTGGAGTGGAATCTTTTGGTGTGAACTTGTGTCTTTTCTCCTCTCTCTTCCTCCTTTAAAGAAAATTCAAAATAAATACTGAAAATCAAAACCATCTGTTTTGAGGGGACCAAAATGCCTCTCTTTATTTTATGGGATTTGGATATTACTGAATGATTAAAATTTCTAGTAATTTTTCCTGTGTGTCTATTGTGCTTGTAGGCAGTGACTCTACTAGCATCAGTCATTTTAACTATGGAAAAAATAATAAAAATGCAATTAATGTGGCTCAACAGCTGAGTCTGCTGGACTTAAAAAAAAAAAAAAAGGGAAAAAAAGTAATTTTTAATGAGTTCTGGGATCAGAAAGATACATCTGGTGGATGGATTTGCCAAGTTTTCAACCTCAGAATGTGTATTGAAAAACTCAGTGAATTATGTAGTTACAAAAGTGGATCTTTGCGTGTTTATAAGACCTCAGTGCAATCTTCTTCTATTTGCCTAATGACAAACAGACGTTCTTACAGAGGCACAGCCCAGAAGGACACATGGGCTGAAATGGCTCTGTAAACTGATAGTATTTGTGTTGGGATGCTGCTACTAGTGAAGGAATTTTAGAGGATTCATTAAGTATAGGGGGAAAAGTATTTTGGTATTGGATGAAAGAAAAGAGGAGGAAGGGAGATAGGAGTGGGTAGAGAGGAGAGGGAACACTGCCGTTTTGAATGTACATGATGTGTGGGCTAAGATATTGTGCCTCCACTGCTGAACCAGAAAATTTATAACAACTGTTTGTCATGTGTGTGTATTTATAGCCATTCACATAATGAAGAAGTTTCATGAGGTTGTAATAACATATCAAGATGGATGTAATTAAAACAGAAGCAAATTGACACCTCTAGATTAAAGGCAAACTCTAAACTAATACACCTGTACGCTGTCACTTATGTATTAGTTGTCTGGGGCAGTCTGCCAGATATGCAAATAAAAAGACATTGGCAAATTTCCTTGGATATGTGGTTATGAAAAATCCAACTTTTTAATCGTTTACTTAGCCCTGCTCAGGTTTGTAACAAGGGTGGGATTTAATAATTTGGTATCACCTCTGCTTTGTGATGGGAAGAGGGGCTAAAGGTTATGGGGTGAGGGGGAAGGAGAAGGAGGAATCCAGAGCAGGGGCTGCTGTTCTTTACAGTGGGACTCTTCCCTTAGGAAAGAGGTGTCAGCTGTACCCTTTCCAATCTGCCCCAACTCTTGAAACTCCCAAGGACTAGAGAGTCCTTGACATTGTTGCTCTGTAGCATTGGAGTGTAGTTATAAATGCTTTTGAAAACTGCCCTTTAACACCTGGGTTTGGTTCTGTCCTGCTGCAGAATGGGGTGGCCACTAAGGAAACTTCTGGAATTTATACAGTTGCACCAATCTGGTGTAAAGTGTTACTGCGTTTGTTAAATGGCTATAAAGTATCTTAACAATTTTATGTAACGGTATTTTTCAACTTATTTGAAGTTGCAGAAGCCTAAAATGTTTCCAGTGGAGTTGTGGACATTCATTTCAGCCTGTGGTCAATAGATTTGCTCTCGAAATTAACGCTCAGTCTGCAAACTGCTGATGTAAAATAGACTAGCGGGATGGTGCAGGAAGGGAATTATTTGCCTTGTTAGTTCCAGGGCTGTGAATCAAAGTATCAGCCTTGGTTTTGGGTAACTTGCACCCCAGATAACCTGCATTCCCTTAAATGCCTGGGGATGGAAACAGGTCTTAATGTGGCTTGTGAATAACCCCATGGCAATGATGGGGGTTTTCTGGTAAAGCTCCCTGAGTGTGAGAAGTCTCACCTTTTGTGGATTTGGTGGCATTTCCTCAGATGGTTGCTCGGGTTAGTAAAACTAGTTACAAGCACATTGATACTGCAGCAGGTCTGGAGAGCTCAGTGAAGCCCCAAATTCTTGAACTCAGTTTTCAATTCAGGCTTGAAGTTCTTTGCCCCAGTTGGGGATGAACCAGAAGAAAATCCAGCTGTGGGCTGGAGTTCTGCAGAGCAGGGGCTGCTAAACACAGCGATTTCCAGGGAGCTGACTGCATAAAAGCTCCAACAGACGTGTTTTGTTAGACTTTTCCTGAACTAAAGAGACTCCTTTTTTAGTACATCTGGACATTAAGGATCAATCATATGAGGTATGTGGCTTCAAAGTGATTTCAAATGGTAGGATTTTTGTCTTCAATATTTCAACAACTTTTCTTCCACCTTTAATCTTTCATGAGCGGAAGCTTCAAAAGATAATTAGTAAAACATGCTTTTATCTGCATTTATCTCAAAACATGATTAATTTTTTAACTGCAATTACAGCAATCATTTCAAGTTTACTCTATATTAATGAGTAAAGGATTTTTTTTTTTGAGAGAGCGTGAGCCTAAATATGGCTATAGTGGCCAAGCTGAAAAGTGCATTTATGAGTGTGCTTTTGTTTTCATTGCTGGGGATTGAATTTCCGGGTCCAGGAAGTAATATTTCACACGGATTAAAGTTTTTGAAATGCTTTTGCCCAGCTTCACGGGATGATTTTGAGGAGCTGACAGTGATAAGAACTGGATCATGCTACTGAATGCCCAGTTCCAGGTTTCCCTGTTGCTGGTGTTTTTTGCTCTGTGCTGTGCATGTGTGACTGGCAGGATATCCTCTGCCTGCTGCCCTTGGCACTGAAATGTAAGATATATGATGCAGCTGGTTTGTTGTTAATGAATTGGCAATGAACTTGTACATTTTCACCTTTAGCGTTTCTCTCTTTGTCACAAGCAGCTTAAGGCGTTTTTTATTACTGTGTCACTTCTGGGAGAAAGATGTTCACGTCTGTTGCTGTCTTTATTTCTGGTATTAATGTGTGTGGGTCTGTCCAACTGGTGTTTTGCAGCCTGGATCTCACCTGTAGGTCCAGGGTGCAGCCCTTCAGGGTCCTGAGCACCTCCTGTCTGGTTGTTTTTCCTCTGTGGCTTACCCAGAGCCCCTAGAAAACTGTGCCACTGGCACAGAGATATCCCAGAACAGGTATCCATCCCAGAGCCCCCAGAAGCAATGGACCACTGCAGGGGATTACTGAAAAGCAGCACAAGTAAACCCACTTTTTGCTAGAGTACAGCTTTTGCATAATTTTGCCCTGTGAAGGGTGTTCCTCAGCCCTGGCTCCCTCTTCTCCCTCAACAGGAGGGAAAGATTTTGAGCTGGAGCTGCAGTTTCACTGCTCTGTGCCTCCCAAGGGACTGGGCTGCTGGGTGGTGGCCTGGCCCCAGCTACCACAGCGAGGTAAACAGAGCAGGCATCTGAAACTGCAGCTCTCAGAAGGGTAAGGACAGGAGTTTTTGGTTTTGTTTTTTTAGTTTAGTTCTTTTTTTTTTTTAGTTCCCTTCATTTAGGCCCTGGTCCTGGATGTCAGAGAGGATTTGGAGTAAGCTGCACAGCCTTGGTTCATGTCTGATTTTAACTGCAATCCCTTCTAAATTGGGATTGCAGTTCCCCTGCCTGTGGTCCCCGGAGAGGTGGATGGGCCAGCAACTGCAGCAGTGAACTGGGCAGCTGCACAGGAGAGCACGCGAGTGTATAATCAGATTTCTGATAAACCCAGGTCTCCAAGTCCCTTGAATGGGCAGCTTTGCTGTGAATGGCCTCAGAAGGTCTGCTGTGGCTGCTCTCTTTGTTTGCTTCTCTGACAAAAAAATTGCTCTGGCATCCTTGTTGGCACATTTTTACATCTGTTATCCGTATCCTGGATTTGTTCTGGCTGCAGTCTTATTTTGTTTTGCAAAATCTACCTGGGACTGGGACGGAGATGTACGTTTGCTAAGGCAGATTTGGAAATTGCGTTGTTGAAATACAGCCCATATGGGCCATTGTAAAATGGTTACTGCAGCATATAATTGCCTTCACAATGATGTGCTTTGTCATTTTCCTTCCATCTTCAAAGAGGCACTCCTGTAGTCTGCTGACAGCAATGGTGGTATTAGAAAACATATGGATTTGTAAAGGCATTAAACTGTCTTTAGTTCAAGGATTAGATTACAGAGTTAGAGTGTGGGTCACCACGTTTTCCCGTGGATGGGCTGCACTTGACTGTGTCGGTTTATGTTCTAGGTTAGGGAAGGGTTTGTTTGTTTATTGAAGGTATCTGACATAATATCCTTTCCAATACACGGGGAAGGAGGTACCTCTTGTGCTGCCATACGGGGTAAGAAGCTGCACCTCAGTCCCAGGGCCATGGTCCCACCTCACCCTGCATGGCCTGCAGGGCTTGGTCAGGGCTCACCATCCACACTGACAAGACTTCTAAGAAATCTCAGTGGGAAGTGCCCATTACAATATGGAAAAATATGCAGAATGTAAACCCTACAAAACTGGCTTTAATCTTTAAGGTGGTTTTTTTTTTTTTTTTTTAAGTCCTCCACGCTGGGCTCTGCTCTGAACATTTTGGGTACTTGTTTTGTGTTCACATACAAAGGAACTGCCCAGCTCCACCCGTTTCAGAGTATAGGGCAATCTGTTCAGGTTTTACCCTTTTTTCTGCCCTCACAGTTTCAGGTGTGGATTTTCTGGGATGGATTGGGGATCTGCAGTGCCTCTCTCAGCAAAGGCCAGTTCTCATAGTGGGATGCACATGGCATAGATGTGGCACACAGTCTCTCTCCAGCCTGGAATGATGCTCATGTTCTTTACACCATTCAAAGAGTAAAACTAGAGAGTGGGAGGGATAATACACATTAAGAAGATCCTTCTTCTGTGGTTTTGTTATTGTTTTTGTCTTAACTTTTTCAGCTCTGCCCAGCTGGGACATTGAGGCAGACTGGGGCTTGGCCCATGGCCACCTTCTCCCTCACCACGTGCACTTGCTGTTGCATTTGGGCTTGCTCAGGTCCCTTCCAAAACAACTCTTGACATCTCTTGACCTTCAAACACACTCTTTTAATTAAGAAGCTGAGCTGGTCCTTGGGAGACATGGGCTGGTTTCTGTGTAAGCACAGTCATCTTCCATAACCTTGAGGCAGGCCCTCCCTTCCCAGTTGAGCACGGCTGTGTGAGCACCTGCTTTGGGGTTGCGCTGAGCAGGGATGGATGGGGAGTTGGATCCATGTATGTGCTCAGGGGAGGTGCTGCATCCAGGCATGTAGGTTTGTGTCCCTTGATTGAGAAAAGCATGTGTATGGGGACCATGCTGATGGTAGAATTTAGTGTGAAGTCAAAATATGTGCTTAGGGATCACCTTGAGCTGGAGCGTTAGTTTTGCTGTAGCTGAGTTTTTCTGCCCACAAAATGGGTTTAATAATACTGTCCCTCTTCAGAGACTGCCTGGCTACTTAATTAGCATCTGCAGGATGCTCAAATAGTAAGTTCTTAACATAAAATATCTACATAATTTTCCTGTAGGTCTTCAAAGGACCAATGGCTCTACACATGTATCAGGGACCTGGCTAGAACACCTATTTAAATAACTGAAAGCACTTGTATTATTGTCAACCATTTTTTAAAACAAAGCTATAATTTTATTTATATTTTATATAAAGCCTTAAAATTGTTGACAACAGTCAACTTCGTTAAGGAAATCAGATGTGAATGGTAGCACAGTGAAATTCTGATAAATGCTTTATCTTTCTTTATTCTGTTAGGATTTTTAAATGTGTAAAAATTGGTGTTGCTTACTTATGGTTTACTTCAGTTTTAAATCACTTGCAACATTATCTGTCCCAGCTGTGGTGGTTGTCAAGGCTATTTATGGTAATATCTTTCCTTAAATCCATTGCAGAATAGGGAAGAAATTCTCTTTCTGCCTTTAAGAAATGTTAAAGGATGTATTACTAGCTTTGGCAGCTGTGACTGTGATAAACAAATTAGGCCTGTCATTAATGCCAGGGTCTGCAGGTGTAATGTGTCATAAAAGTGGTATATCTTTGGTACTAACTGGTCTATAAAAATAAATAAATACTGGGGTTTTTAATCCTGGTTTAACAAATTTAAGAGCAAAGCTGCTTTATGATAAGGCTTGTGTAAGGTGAACACCAAGTTCATGTATATGGTGTGTGTTTGCAGCAAACAGTGCAGAAATGAGAAATAAACTAAGTCCAGTAAGGAGCTCCCACTGATACTCCCAGGTTTTGCAGTGGGCCCTTGTCAGACCTTTATTCAAGGACTCATTTATGCAGATGTTTAAATCAGCCTCTCTTTAAGAAAGTGCTTGACTATGTTGTTAAAAACCATAGCACACAGTGCACTTAAAATCTGCTGAAGTGCAGTCAGGGGTGGGGTGTTATAAGCTATATACACAAAATATCTTTAACGGTGACTTGTTTTTAAACCGTAGTTTATTTTGAGGGGAAGCTCGGGAGAGTGGCTTGGGATTGGTTTGGTTTGGGGTCTTCAGGAGGTCAAACCTGGTCGTGAGACAGCTCCTGGAGCTGCAGGGCCAAGGAGCCTTCCAGACTCTGCCTCCTGGTTCAGCTCAGCATCATCCCGTGGGATGCAGGACGTGGCCACGTGCCGGAGCACGCCTGGCCGTGCTGGGGAAGCCCCAGCAGGCAGCTTGGCTGGGGGACCACCAGTGACAGTGGGACTGAAATAACGAACTGGCAGGAGCCTGGGCTTGTTGAAAGCTTTCGTGTTTGTTTGCTGTGCCCTGCCTGGTCTGTGTCTGCAGCGAGGATGGTGGGTGAGTTTGGATTCGAGCACAGATCCTGGTCTGGGCGTAACATGGAGTGTCAGTGGAAATCCTGACAAGCTGAAGGCCCTGCTGAGGGGGACTGGATATTACCTCTGCCTAAGAGAAATGGTGAACTTTGCAGCTTTGCTTGCAGGAAGTCCTGGTAATGACAAGTCATCAAGATTTCCCTGCCAAGTAGCATTACTTTGGGTAATTACTTTGGGAAGCTTCTGAGAGGGAGCTTCCCCCTCTCCCTGAGGCAGACACCTTCCCATCCAGCCACATATTGTTGCTTTCTCCAGTACCAGCTAAACAGGTGGCAGGATTCAAATCACCACTCCCTGAATGGAGTTTGCTCTCCACAATAGCTCACCAGAGGCCTGTTTTGTTACAGAACATTGATTAAATAAATATTCCTATGCATACAAAAGAGGAGAAATCTGTTACAACACTCTGCAGTTATTTTTCCATTAATGGCAAGGAGCTCTCTCTAATTTTCCTGCCCCTTTCAATCTGTTTCCCTGTCACCCTCCCTTCCCATCACTAGTAATGCCTTCAAGTGCATGAGTAACATACAAACTGCTCACATTCCCTCCAGTTCAGCTCTAGGGACGCCTTAGCTCCCGCTCCCTGTGCTTTAGGAAATCCCCCTGGCCCATGCAGGGCAGAATTCACTGCTCCACTTGTGTGCTCTTGTTTAACTTGGTATTTCATGTTCCATATCAGTATTCCTTGTACTAACCAACTGCCATTAACTTACACAGCAGCAGTTAAAAATACAATTTTGCAACACCAGCATCTTGCATAATATTGGCAATTGGGGCAGAATATTTGACTTCTGAAGATCATCTTTTTTCTTCTGTGACCCTGATTTTTAAAATCATTGAGGCAGATGTTACTGCTCTGTGGTCTGTGCTGATGGAGGTGCGTTTATGTTCTGGAAGAAAAGCACCTCATACTCAGATCCTGGCAGCCAAAGGCAGCTCCACTGCAAGCAGCAGATCTGATTTGGTGTAAGATGGTGCCATCTGAAAATAAATATAAGGTAAAGGATTCACACAGGAGGAAAAAAACCTCAGCAGATATTTGTCTTGAGAAAGAACTTTGGATTGAACAAATGTCTGGCACAATAAACGTAGAGTATAAGGAAATGCCAGGGCTTTACTTTGGCTCTGCATTGATGTGATAGAGATAAAAATCCACCCCAAAGAGAGTCACTCAAATTGAGCTTCTTTTTTCCTTTTTTCCCCAGGCAAGGATATCTATTACTTGGGAAAGAAACAGGACTCAGCATTTCTATGCCATCATTTTTCTTATACATATTTAGAGCTGTTAAATCACAGAGCTGTTACTCTAGAGAAGTAAATTGTGCAATGTATTTTTTAGTGTTTAAAGACCATAAATGAAGCCTCCTTTCATTAGGTGAGTGTATTAAAATACTTACCAGCGTTGGCTACATTTAGGATCAGGGTTGGAGAAGTACCTGTTTGGATAAAGCTGATCATCTGGGCACTTTGAGGGAGAGCCCTCACCCTCTTTCCTAAGCTGGGATGGGATTGCCATGGGTGAAGTGAAGCTGCTCCAGCACTCTCTGCTCTCCCACTGCTTTGTGTGGCTGTTGGTAAGAAAGGACTGGCTGTGGAAAGCTGTGGCAGAAGCCCAGTGTCTCTGCTCTTGCTTACCATGGACAGTTAGTTGGAAGTGACACTAACCTGAGTTTAATTCTAGTTTTACATTGCAACAACATGCCAGCTGTTCCCTGTATTCTTCCGTGACACTGCAATGTAATTATTTTTTTGTTAGCTTTCGAGATGTAATTTTATGTTGGTGTGCTTCCCCACTAACCCTTTGGCACAGAAAATGTGTAGCTAATTCATTTTTCCGGGAACACAAAGAAGCAAGGGAGAAAATCTCAAATCCTGGGGCCAAGTGGCCGTGCTGAAGGCGGCTGAGGAGGGATGTTCAGGGCAGAAAGGCCCCATCTCAGACAGTCTGAAAGCCAGTGGGACATGTGCAGTGATTAATGGTGTCATTGCTTTCGACCTTCATCAAAAGGTTTCAGTGTAAGAGTTTCTAAGGAATGCTGATAGACACAGGAACCTATCAAAGGGTACAGAAAATATCAAATGAGCAAGCAGGAATGGGAGTTAATTACTGAACAGTGATTACTCCGATATAACCAATTATTGGATCATTAAATGTTTATTACCTTTTTTATGCTCCTTTCCCTCATAAGTGCAGTTTTTTCCTGATAGTATTGGAAAAAGGGTGTATCTAATGCATGAAAAGCCTTTTCAAAACCTAGGAGTTATTAAAGGCCATCTCACCCCAACACCTAACACGCTGTCCTGCTCGTCCTGCCTTCCCTTGCTCTGCAGGTTTGGGGTCAGGTGCTGTGAACCCTATTTAAAGGCCAGATTCTCTCAGTTCTGCAGGGCAGTGCAGGAACAGGGCAGAGGCTCCCCTGGATGTGGCCAGCAGGTTCACTGCTCTTCCGTGTGGGGCTGGGTTCCTGCCTTCTGCTCCCACTAGAAGTGGTTGATGGCTTTTGTGTCCATCCGTCACGCAGAGGCTCTTTCTGGGGCTCCCTGGTTCCCTAAGGATGGAGTGGGACAGCCTTTAGTTCCCCTGGGCTCATAGCATCTCTTCCCCTCCAGTCACTAAACCTCTGTGAAGAAAGAAGAGTTTCCATTGCAAGGTTGAAACGATGTCATTTGAAAGCAAGACATAAACCCTGCACAGATCTTTCACTGGACATCTGCAAAGTGAAAAATACCGTCTTTTCAAGCTGAATGCAGTTATTTTGGATGACATTTGAGGGTTTAAAATGTTAAAGCAATTTTTTAAAATACAGCTATTTGTGACTTTTGTTGATGATCCTTAAATGTTGAGTTGTTTAAGCTCTGTATCTCAGGAGAAGTAAGGGTCGAGGGGCAGGGGGGAATAGAAAAGAACCTCTTTCTCTGTCAGCAGAGCATTTCCTGGCATGGCGTGTGCTGGTCTCTGTGTGCAGGAGGCTGGCAGTGTCCTTGGTGGGTGTTTTGGAGCAGGTGGAGACACGCTGAGGTTCACCCCAGTGTCACAAGCCCCCAGCAGTGGGTTTTGTGTCTCTGGTGTGGGCAGAGTGAAACCAGGGAAGCAGCCAGTGAGCTCTGCCTGGGGTATGTGTGTGACCATCACCAGATCTGCTCCATAACAAATTCATCTCTTTCTGAAGCATTTGGTGTGTCTCACCCTCAGCTACCACCATTGCCACCTCTCAGCAGCCACGTTAGTTTTATCTCATGTGCACTATGCTTGTACAATAGGCAAAGCTCTCAGGAGCCAAATTTTTCTGTGCCTTTTATTTGTGAATTATTTAATCATTTTTATGAACTTTCTTAGGGAATTATTATTTCTTTTATTAATACCTCCCTTTGCCAAGTTGGAAGCTTCAACCATTTTTGAGCTAAGTCTTCAGTCAGTCTTTTTTTTTTTTATTCATCATTTTTCCCCCTCTTTTTTTCCCCCTCCATTAACATAATCCTACCTGGACCTTCCCTCACAAATGTGATTTTCAGTTATCATCTCTGACACCTAAGCCCCCATGAAAGTCGATGGGGAAGGTCATAGGGAATGCACAGCAGAGACTGGAACCAGGAGGCTGTTTGCAGCTTTGTGTTATTACTGCAGGGGAAGAGGAGGACACTGTTAAACCACACTCTCTGTGCTCCTGGGAGTCTAAATTACTATGTTCACTGCACTGCTGTGTCCAATCAGTTATGTGGCCATTGGGATTTCGCCCTTTTTGGAAGGACTCTTCCTCCTGCTGACGGGTTTTTCTGTAACCCTTCAAAGGAGAACTTTATTCTGGGTTTGTTTGTCTACTTTTCTTTAAAAACAAATAAAAATAGAGCAGGTTTACTTTGCAGAGCACATATTATGCAGGTCACAGCTTCCTCCTGTGCATGAAGATGATTTTGTCTCTGCAGTGCAAGTCTGTGGAGTCAGGACTTGTCAGAGATGCTTAAGGATGTGTCGCTCGTGGGAGCCCACGATCCCACACAGGCACCTGCCTTAAACACCATCGCTCTGAAAATCCAGCAGGAAACTGCTTCCTCCAGCAGTGAAAGGTCTCTTTAACCTGCTGCAGTCACAGTTTGGGGTTCCAGGCTGGTTTGGGGGGCTCGGTGTCCTGGTTTAGGGCTGCTGCGGCTGCGAGAGGCACAGGGAGCACTCGAAGCTCTGCTCGCAGGCACGTCTGTGATTATCCCTTTTTGACAGCCTCTGTGCAAAATAGTAATAATAATAATAATGAGACGTCCCTCAGGATTTCCTTTTAATAACTGAACATAGAGCAGCAGTTGTAAACTGTCTTGGTAATGTCACAGCCCCTTTGAGAAAGGTGAAGGGCAGAGGGCTCCAATGGCAGGCAAGGATCCGGGAACACGGCAAAAAACCAAGGTGTCCTGTGTTTTAGATCCTGTACAAAAATGTATCGTGGTTGCAAGGCCGTGGGGGATGAGTCAGTCTCCAGGACTGCTACAAATGTTAGATTTCAGTGAAAGGTCAGGCAGGAACAAGGTCAGAACAAGGGCGATCCCGTGAGCGAGCAGCGGGGCTGCGAGGCGCAGATAAAGGTTAATGCGAAGGGCTGCTGGCATCGGTGCAGCCTGTGGTCAGCTGGCCGTGGAGCAGGGCTGGGCCAGGGCACAGTGAGGAGCCTTACTCTAATTCTATTATAGTGTATAATTAACTAGCATAATTGATAGCAGTTTTCCCTGGGTGTCTGTGGGTGTATGCACACGTACAGAAAGGCTCGGTTTTGGCCGCTGAGTGACTCGAGCTGATGGACACTGGCTGGGGCTCCCCAGGGCTCAGGCTCAGCCCGTGGATGTGGAGGGGGGGCATTGTTTTCAAGAGCCTGTATTTTCTCTGCCTCTGGAATTAGACATAATATCTAGGTGGTGCCCTGGATAAGGCAGACCTGCTGCTGATAAAGGTCTGTAGTGCTGAGAGCTGTGAATGAAGCTCGTGTTTGAAGAGAGAGCGAGGGACAGGTCAGCCCCATTTCTTTCTGGGTTGTTTGCATCTTTTATTCTCAGTATCCCTGTGAAAACAAAGAGCTTGAACTGAATTTTGCCTTTGTGATCATCCCTTGTACAGGATAAAGTTCACACTTTGTTACTATGCAGAGACATAAGCAAACTCTTGTTTCAGATGCACTGGGGATTTTAGTTTTCATGGTGCACTAAGATGACAGACCACTGTGCATTCCTCTGCCCTTCCTTTGCAGGGTAAAGAGCGAATAAGCAAAATCTTCCACTGCCCCAAATCACCCCAAACCCAGGCTGCAGTGCTCGCCTGACCTGGTGATATTTGGGGTTTTGCTGGGTTTTGGATAGGTGGGGAAACCTTTGCTGTGGCATTGATGGTGGATACCGTGAAGTAACCTAGCCCACCTGATGTAAAATTAGGCTTTACCCCCATGGCTGATGTTGTTGGGCTGCTGGAAGCCTTGTTGTAGCTACTGTTACATCCTTGATGAGTGTGAAAACATCAAGGAAGAAAACTGAGGTTTTTTTTCTTTAAAGTGGTGTGTGATTTATCTTGATGTCTGTTTTGCTTGTCCACTCTCTGGATTTTGCAGAGTACAATTGTGGGAGGACATTGCTATTTATTTATCTTTTTTTTTCAGTATCTGGCAATACTCATTTTTCGAACGTTAATGCAAATAACCCACTTCTCCACTCTTAATCCCTTGGGATGGGAAACCTAAAGGCCATATTCTTCCTTGAGAGGGGGATTTACCCTTCCAGCTACATTAAATGTTAGCTAGAAACATGTGGCTAAAGGCTCCTGAATACTGAGCTGAGACTCTTCTCTTGAGGTTCTGGTTTATTTGGAAATTTAATTTGTAATTTTTTTTTTTTTCCTTTCAAAGGTTATGCAACACTTTAAGCCTCAGATTTTAGGTCACTCTGCCTTTTACAGCCAGATCCACCTCATCAGTGAGAAGGCTCCCTGAGGACTGCAAAAGGCTCAGGCTTAGTGTTATCCAGGAAAAATGTGTATAATAGGTGTATTATAAAGTGGTAGGTAATGCAACCCCCGAACTCTGTTCTCCTGACGAGTGCAATGGGAACCGTGTTGCCGCACGGTTGCACGCACTTAAAGTCCCTTTTGACAAAATAATGCTAATTGCCCTGGGCTGAATGATGCCAGGGGCATAGAAATACCTGCCAGTACTCATAGAGGGAGCCAAGAAAAGTCAGGTGGAGAAATCAGGGAGATTGGCTCTCATGCAGAGTTTGTTTCTGAGGCACTGCTAAATCTAGCGAAGGATTAATACCAAAATAATCCTGCTTGTCCAGGAAACTCGTGACAACATGAAGGTTTGAGATCAGTGTGATATGCTTTAGAAGGAATGTAATAATCAATTCGCCACTCACCAGAGATAGAAGCCAGTTGCTATTCATCCTACATCACATCTGAGCTTTCCTACGGTTTGTTCCCTGTTCCAGTGATATGAAAGATCCCATTCCACTTCAAGTCTAGCATCACTTCAGTGCCAGCTTTCACCAGAATCCTTAAAAATGCTCCAAATCCAGTAAAAATCCCCCTATTGCTCAAAATCAATTCTTCTAACCATTTGAAGAGTCTCATCCTGGGTCTAGGTGGTCTGTGCTGTTCTCTGGTGCTGTTAGGATTTTGGCTGCAGAAGTTACACTGAAATGGGAATGGGAGTAAGGTAGCTCTTGGGAGGGCCAGAGGTGTTGTGGGTTGTTGTTTTTAAAAAAGGCAGGTGACTAGTCACTGGTGAATGGTGACTGCTTAGTCTTTTGCCAACACATGTGCATGCTGGAAAATCTCACCTGCATTTTTGCTGCTTGTTTTCCTGTTTGTTACCAGGTGTGTTGAGATACTGTGGTGTTTTGCACTGAAGCCATGTAAATGGACGTGGGTCTGCTACAGCTTCTCACCTTGTGTTCAGGGGTGCTGATCCTGACACCCACCCCCAGCCTGTCATCTCTCTCTCCAGCCTCACTGCTGACCTGAGTGGGGCTGCAGTTTTCTAAGCATTTTGCAAGATGCTAAGCAGTTGGAGAATGCATAATACATGGGGACTTCTCTCTTTGGAGCCTGTTTCCCTCATCTATCCTTGAGTGCTCTGGATGGGAGTTGATCCATGTCTCCTGTAGGACTGTACGCATGAGCCAGGACTGTCTGGCTTTTGGGTGAGCCTGTGGCTCCAGTGGTGCTGGTTTCACCATGCTGAGAGTGACCATGGGCATGGTCTGTCCTGCTCACCATCCCCGAGTCCACCTTGTCTCCGGCTGCCTGCACCCCGTGCATCTGCAAAAATAACCCAGAGCAGGGTCCCTTGTGCCCCCCTGGCTCAAAACAGGACCCCAGCAGGTGCCTGGGGAATGCTGGCATGTCCAGCACTGGGACATACCCCCAGGGCTCTGTGGTGGAGGTGCTGGATGTGTGGTGGCTCACCTGCAATGGTTAAGGATCCAGTCAGCTTCAGCTCCTCTCCAGCAGTGGAAAGCTTGCTTTCCCAAAAAGCACTCATGTTTTTAAGCCATTTATTTTCCGTGGCACTGAGTCATTAAACATTCCTGCTTGTGTTCTGTTGTTTTTACCCTCTGTAGGAGAGGAGGGAATTTATTCAATGTCTCAGTCCAGTAATGGAGGGGCTGAGGAGGTGCTTGGCTGCCTGACTCGCAGGCAGAGGCACGGCTGTTGTGACATCTCTCTGCTGAAGTGGGATGTCAAGATCTGAGATCCTCTTCCACTTAGTGTACAAGAGCACTAGAACAATAGGAAACAGAAAGCAGCCCTGCACCACAAAAGAAACCAAACCAAAACCCCTCTGGCTAAAGATATATTTTTAATGTTATGAGTAATTTCAGACAGAAATTGGATGACACACTTTACCTGAGTGTTGATGGATCTGTTGGGGTCAGAGGGTTATGCTGGTTTACATCAGCCTTATATGTGATCTTCCTTTTTTTTTTTTTTCTTTTTTTTGGTTTTGTGTTGTGGTGTTTTTTTTTTCATTCCAACTGTGTTCACAACAGATGGTGATTATTATGTTTGTTCAGATCAATGAATATTGAAAAAAAAAAACTGAGCCAAGACAAAAAAATACAAAAAATGCCCTTGAACTCAATAGAGTCACCCAAGGTTCAGCTGTAGCCCCTGGGTTTTCATTTGGACAATGTTAAGTTATAGTAACTTAAATGGAATTTTTATGAGCAATTGTTTTGCCATGAACCAAGGTCTCCCATGGCATTGACCCAGGCAGATATGTGCCCTCTGGACCTGCCAGCCAGCTCTCTGGGCTGTCCCTGCTCTGGTGGGACACACTGCTGAGGGGGCAGATGTTGCCTGACTGCCCTCAGGGGCATCTGGAGCTGCTCCTCACCTTGCTCTCCTGGAAAACACACTCGGTTACAAAGCAAATACTTTAGTAGCATGAGAGATTTAAAAGCACATAAAAATAAATTATTTGAGACAGAACCCAAAATAATCTGTTGGTGTAAATGGGAATATCAGAAATGAGCGACTGGGGGTTGAGACTGAGGGTGGAGGAGATGGATACAGGTGGCAGTGGGAACAGGGGAGCTCCCTTTCCCCCTGCACACGGGTGCAAATGCCATTCTCCAGCATTTCCTCCTCAATTGTTCACTCGGGGACTTTACTGTGTTTTCTTTCCTTTCTGGTTTTCCCTCAGAAGAATCTCCTGTGCCAGGATCTGCCCCTGGGGTGTGAGGACACACAGATAATCACTGCTGACATCTCTGCAGAGCCACCCTCGGTGTTTTTTCCAGTGGGGCAGAGCGCTGCCAGTCTCAGGGAGTGAGGCTTCCTTTTGGGGCAAGTGTTCCCTCTGGAGCAAGGGTTTCCTTCGGTGCAGTAGCTTTGTTGCTCCTGTAAAGGTTAAAGCATAGCCCTTAGTGATACTGGAGAGAGGAGTGAGCCATTTGTGGCCAGCCCTGCTCCCTGCATTCACAGGCAGGATTTGTGCTGCCTTCACCACGTGTGATCACACCCCTTCATCCTTTATCTGCACATTCCCCCAGGACAAGCTGATGGCTGAGTGGGGTGTGGAGCTGCTCTGCATCACCTGAGAGCACTGCTGAGCGCTCAGCCTGTGTGCTGGGCGCTCGACAAAGGCTCCCAATAGGAAGGAGAGGCTGTACGAGTGCTTAAAATTGAAGGGATTTAAGGAATAATAATAATAAACGTAACAAATCACTTTTATATGGGCTGGAGGAAAACACAAATTAATGTCTGGGCTCTTCCCTGCTGCAATTTTGCAGGGATTCCCCCAGCTCAAAATAGTGAGTCCCTGAATGAAGAGAAGCAGGGAAAGGGAATGGTGCTTTTGGCCTGAGGAGGTGCTTTGAGAGGGCAAGGGGAGGTGCTGCAAACACTGGGGTGAGAGGCTGGGCACAGGGCAGGCAGGGCCTTTATGAGGGGCACAAAGCCAGAGGCTGGTTGGCACTGCCCAGGCTCCCCAGGGCAGTGGGCACAGCCCCAAGGCTGCCAGAGCTCCAGGAGGGGTTGGCTGATCCTCTGGGGCACAGGGGGGGACTCTTGGGATCATTCTGTGCAGGGCTGAGGGTTGGGCTCAATGTGGGTCCCTTCCAGCTCAGCACATTCTGTGATTCAGTGAGTCTGGGCTGGGAGTTTCCCTGGAGCAGGCCCTCGATGCTCAGTTCCCAGTGGTTGCCTTCGGTCCAGCCCAAGCAAACTGTGGGTGCTGGTGTTCTCTGAGCACCCAAATCCACCCACACCGAGTCATGCACGTCCCAGGCACACAGCAGCGAGTTTGTGGATGGGTGCAGTCCCTGCGCTCATTTTCACACGCTGGTGGGATGGTCCCTTGCCTCGTTTAGCTAAACCTCTGCCTTGGCTTTAGAGGCATTTTCAGAACATTAATCTCAGAGCTGTGGGAATCCCCCGGCTCTGGGAGGGGCGGAGGAGGGAAACAGAAACAGCTGTCTGTTTACCAACCCTGCCTTTTTGTTTGGAGATTCAAGTTCAGGTATCATGGCAGGACTATAGTTAGTTCACTGCCTTTCCACTGAGTATTGAACAAATTCAATACTCACAATAGCACATTTTTTTATGAGGACTAGCTTTTATCTTTGCATGTTTGGAAATTACGGGAGCTGAGGCTAAAACAATCTGTTCTCCTGTAGAAGCTGTGTGTTGTATTAAAATAGAATCTCTCACCTCCAGGGGTGTGGTATTTCACAGTACATGCTCCCATTGTGTGTTAAATGATAAAGCACTGTAATAAAACATGTCCAGATTGTTCTTGCTATTTTATGCCCTGTAACATTTTTTCTATTTGCATCAACTATTAAGGTCTGCTAAAAAAACCAAATGTGAATGGGGCAGGTGAGAGTGTGAGAGAGGATGGGATTGTGTGGACAGGATTTTCTACTGGAAAGAGCACAGCTGAGAAGGGTGGTTTTGGAAGATAAACCTCATACAAGGAGAACCATTATGTCAGAAACCTTCCTTTGGCTTTTCAGGGAGAACAGTTACAGGAGCTCTGCAGGGGCTGGAGCACTCACGGGTGAAGATCTGTAAGACTTGTGCTTCTAGAGACCTAAATTCAGATTCAGCCACTTCACATGTGAAAACCTGTCAGTGCTGTGGACTGGGTCACCAGTGAGTTATGGTCTGTGCAACAACAGGATCACTCTGTTCCCTTTAATTGGTGACCTTTATTCAGAAGGGGCCCAGCCCACCTTTGAGAGCAGGAGCAGATTTTGCCAGGTGAAGATGTGGAGCTAAGGAGAGCTTACTTGAGAAGCATCTGTGTTGTCTATGACTTCAGAAGTTGCTCCTTGTCATGACTGATTTGCCTGAAAGCTGAAGTGCATTTGGCAGTTAAAGTGACAGTATTTCAGGTCTTTGGCATTTGTAAAAGATGCTGTTGCTTCTCTCTTTCATCTCCTTTTCTCCCATGCTTCCCCCCTTCTCTAACCTGCATAACTGTCATAAATTGCCTACAATGGGCTTTTCTTTAAAGATAAACTCATTATTCTCCAAGATAAACTCATTCACATAGTCTGCTCCTCAATTTGTAGCCCCCTCTTGAGAGTATCAAATACTGAATCTTATTCTGACACTTTAGCTGCATATTAATAGTATCATAATGAGCATTATGGTTCTGGGGTTTGCAGCCTGAACCAGATATCCTGCCAGTGCCTACAGGCACTGAGTTTTTGGATGTCCCTTGAACATGTTCATTGCAGAGCTGGAGTAACAAATCATTGTGATGTATCTGTTGTGCTTCAGTGTGTTTCAACTCCAGTGTCTTAACCCAGGCTGGTCAAGACCCAAAGAGCAGTGTGTGATGAGTCCCAGCTCTGTTGGGATCCTGCTGTGTCCCACCTTACCTGCTCTGTCCCTGGACATTGGGCCATGGTCTGTGCACTCCTGGACTGTGGATGGCCAGAGGAAGGGTACTCCCTGGTGATATACAACCTCCACACAACTCTGCCCTCTGAGGACAATCCTAGGGAAACACCATTTCAGGGCTCAAGAGCATTCACAGAACAAATGGAGTATCAGGACTTGTTGAGCAGAAATACAGAAGAAAAAGAAGATGCCATCTCTGTAGACCTCCATGGATTGTTGTGTCTTAAGCATGCTTTCCATCTCTAAAGGGTAGGGTAAAACTGGAAGTGGTACAGAGATGGGCTCTGAAGGTGATGATCAGAGAGAGAGAAAACACCTTCAGTGAACAGAGGAGAGCTCTTCACTGTGGAAAAGGGATGATGAAGCAGGAGTGTGATAAACGTTGATACAGCCATGAATAAGGTTGAAGGAGAGTGACTGTTCAAGTTCTTCTTCATCCCAGACCTAAAGGCAGCAGATGAAGTATGGAGGCTCAAAACAGGCAGAAGAAGACATTTCTTCCTGTGAGAGGGCAGCGAGCTGTGGAGATCATCCCCTCTGGCCGGGTGTGAGAAGCTGATGTGGGTTTGCTTGTTCCCTGCAAGCAAATACTGTTTTTCCTAAATTACTGGAATAAGAGGCTTTGTGTGGGTGCTGCTGAAAATGGGGGGATTCCTCTCACCATCTTTTGAGATTCTTTCTTGTTCTTTCCACTCCTTCAAAAGATATTTCTATTCTGTAGTCTGAATGCCCCTCTGTAGCCTGATTCCCTTCTTGCACCGTCAAAATTGTGAAAAAAATCTTATTAAAATCCAAGTATTTAAATGAGGTGAGGTGCAGGGAGAAGCGAGAGCCTTCCCTGGAAGAAGAATACACTGTTGTTCCCTTGCTCTGGGGCTCTGGAGGAGCACAGTTCATCTAGCAGTGGGCTCCATAAAGATGCAAATTTTATGTCTTCATCTGCTGTTAACATAAAGAAAAAGATACAGCATTTGTGGGAGGACAGTGACTGTGTTACAGCCTAAGCTCGTTTGCCTTTGTTCTGCAATTCCAGTCCTCACAGGCACAACTTCCAGTGACCCCATCTTAGTCTGCCTGGTGTTGGAGGATGTCTGGTTTTCCCTGTCCCTTCCAGGAAAAGAGGTGGCTTTGGCACATGTCATCTGCATAATGATCATAAATTGCCTACAATGGGCTTTTTTCCTTCCATAAAAAGAAAGCACCCTTTTCCCTCTTTTTTTAATTAAAAAAAAAAAAAAGAAATAAATAAATAGAACCCCTAGACAAAACCCAATAGATGATAAACTGCCTTCTACCTGCAGTTTCCCAATTAGCTAATTATAACACACATTTGCACACAGGCTTTTTTAAAGCAGACTGTTGCTATTCCCTTTCTGTACAAGGTTTTTAGTCACTGTACATCTTGTGTCTTTAAATAATGTATTAGGAACATTTTCGAGTCTGTAAGTGCTTTTTTAATGAGTGTGAAGATTTTAATGGGACTAGATTGCTTTTCATGACATTTCAGAGTGACTTAATTGTAACAATGTTGAGAGGCTGTATTTTAAAGTTTGCTAAGTATGTCTGGTGCGGATTGTAGTCAAATGCTTTAAAGACAGAATGGCTGATGAGATCAGATACAGCTTCTTTTTTTTTTTAATGTCAGCTTTGTTAAAGAGGAGAGTCTGCAAAGCTGACATAGAAGAAGAAAATGAAGACTTTTAAGGTCCAAACCAGTGGTGGTCACCCATTCAGTTTAAGCCTATTCTCACTAATTTTCAGAGGTTATTTCCTGCTGTGCTTGTACTTGGTGCTTCTCTAGTCAGTGATGGGGCTGTGCAGGGCTTGTAAGCTTTTTTTTGTTATTACTATTTTTTTTTTAAAGCAGCAGCTGGATTTGATACAGGAGTTGCATTCAGCTTTTGGTGCATTTAGGCAACTTTGCTCAGGTGTTACAAACTGGTTTGGGATGGCTTTTAATTTGTGGCCAAATGGCAGGTCCAGGAATTGTCATTAGTCTCCATCAAATGCAGGCTCAGTCTTGAGCCTCTCCCCCTTCCAGCTCTCTCCTATTCAGGCCAGAGCAGCTCTCTGGAAGAGGGAAAAGTTAAACATGAGGGAGCCCAGAGGAATCAAGGCATAGCCTATACCAGCTTGTCCTGTTTTCATTATACAAACACCCTGTGCACAGAAAGGAAGAAAGGAAATAAAATAACATTATAAAAACACTAAGGCAAAAAAGAATATTGGAGTGAGCGATGTGAACAAGCACGAAGTTATTTGCATTTCTTCAGTCTTTTCTTCACCAAGTCTTAACACTGTTCTCTGAGCACAAATGAAATGACTTGGGGAGCTCTCCTGTGGGACAGGGCAGTCCTGGGACTATTCAGTGACTTGCTCAAGGTTACCTGCAGCATCGCTGGCAGAGCCAGACTTGTGCCTGCACAACTTGACTCTGTGGATTTAATTAGGCAGAGGGGCTGCTTGTTTCTGGCAAGGCTTCTAGAAGTGACAAAACTTTTTGTTTAAGAAAAATAGAACTATAATTTAATTTGAGTTAGCACCAACCTACATCCAAAGTAACTTCCTGAATGCAGAATTAATTCTCATTTTAAAACAAGTGCAGTGTTTAAGCATTTTGAGGGAACTTGAAAGCTAAACTTGAAAGCTTTCCCCCTGAATGCCACAGGGAAAAGACTTGGAATGAGTCGGTCGATTTGCATGTGAAGTTGTTAGGTTGTGCCAGTGTTAGATTTCACTTGACTTGCTCAGAGTTTGTCACCATCTCCTGTGCCTTGGCATGGGATTGGGGAACATTTAGTGTTTGGCAGCCTGCACCAGGCCAGAAACTGGTGATTGTTGCACCTGAATAAAAAGCTGTTGAAATCAGTGGAGCTCCTCCGCGTTCCAGAGCTGAGCATCTGCTGCCCTCCATCCACCTCTACTTTGTTTTGGTGTCTCCTGAAATGCTGGTTCTGTAACCTCCACTAGCTGTTCACAACCACAAATTGCTACATATGAGCCAGTCCCTAAAACAAAAATACACCATGTGCTGTGCCTGTGGTGTGTTTTGATTTTACACAAGCTCGACGGGATGAGTGATAGTGTTTGTTCTGCAGCACAGGCAAGCCAAGAGAGCCAGGCTGCTGACAGCGGGGGTTCTGTAGGGGCAGGGTTGAAGGCTTTTGGAGGAACATCATGTTTCTGAGTTGTCAGTAACATGCATTGGGCCTTTTAGCCTTGATTCTAAAAATAAATTGTTTCCACTGAAAAAATAACGGGAAAAAATTTAAGGAAAAAGTCACATGAGAAGGTGTTTGGGGAATGAGGAATCCCTTCCTCACAGCCTGGTAAACGGGGATCAGCTCAAAGACTTCACGTTTCCTGGTGTGCCCATACCTCTTGATTTTTGGTCTGCTGGGAGGGCTAATTTACAGGGTTGGACAAATCCTGCCCAGAGGCTGCTGCAGGCTTTCATCTTTGCTCCTTTCCTCTGATTAATATCACTGAAGAAGAGATGTCTGAACGAGTCCTCGAAAATAAACATAAAGGAGGGCCTGGATAGATCTGCAGCCTTGCTGAGCCTCCTAATTCAGGTTAAAGTCCCTTGACACTACAGCTGTGTGCTTAAAATGATACAGCTGGATGTGTGACGGCCACAGTCACCTCAGGTGACTCTGGTGGTCAGGACTTTCTTCAGTGCAATCTCCTGAATCCTAAAAAAACCCTCTCTTTGCCTCAGACTTGCAAGGACAGAGATAACAAAGGAGCAAAAGCCACACCTGGATGCTCCAGATGTTGCTGCAGCCCCTGTCACCCACGGGTGCTCTCTTTGTTGGGTGGGTACGGTGTGTGTTTAGTTGGCAGTCAGTTGATGTGTGCAGGGTTTTGGGGATGTGTGTGGGTGTTTTGGGGATGCCAGACATTTGTCTGTCTCTCTCTCAGCCAGGGGTGCTCGCCAGCCTGTGAGCTGACCTTTGCTTTCCTCTCCAGGGTGGGATTTAAAGGATGTGTATTGAGGATCTCTGTTTAACCTGTGGAGAAAGGAAATGTTTTTGTTAGGGTTAAAAGCCCCCGAGGAGATGGAAACTCCTGCGCTTGCTCATCCCTCGCAGGGCCCTCGCTCACTTCCAGAGGGTAAGTGCTCATCAGTGCGATTTATAGCATCGTCTTTGCTTATCAAATGAGATGTCTGCACAGAGCCCTCCATCTCCCTTCCCAGCACGCCCCCGGTTGCGTGTGTTCGCACGGCAAGAGCGCCGGGACGAGGGTGTTTTTATTCCCTTTTGGGCCTTGGCACTGCTGATCTGCACAGCACCTGGCACCCAGGGGCACCACGGGCTCCTCCTGAGGGTGAGCCACAAATAGCAGCAGGGTGGAATGGTTTATAAGATAAAATAAAGGGAAGTGGGTACATGCAGTGTCCCTTCAGCAGCACTTAGGGGAGTGCTCCATACCATGCAGGATTAGACTGCAACCAGCTGTAAACCAGGCTTTGATAATTAGTGGCTCTTATAACTGAAGATTAGCCTCAAATGCGCCTGCCTGTATGTACAGGATGAGCTTGGATGTGAGTTGTCTATTGAGATGTAATATGAAAATGACAGAAACATCCACTGACAAAATACACCTAGGCAGTCTTGATTAGATTAAATCAAATGGTTAGAGCATCTGGAGCCTTTAGCATGTACGGGGCATCCTAATGGCCCTGAAAGCTTCCCCAAATCCTATTAGATAGGTTAATCTCGTTGGAGAATACATTCCAGGTGTACATAAACTGCATTGTTATACTTTCTGTGGTTGCCTAAATCCTTTAGAGGTGAACTGTCATAGACTACCTCTGTGGAGTCCATCAAAATGCAGTGTCCCAGAAAAATTCAGGAAAACAATACAATAAAGAAAGGGGAAAAAAAAACCACACCCCCCCCCCTACAAACACTTAAAAAGCTGACCCAAACCCTTGAAAGTAACTTGGAAGTTGGCAGGGTAAAGTGGAGCTGCAAATCAAGGCTAACTGATAACTGCATTGCAATGGATAAAATCCAAAGGTATTTTCCTCATTATCATGCTGTATTTTATTTGGGCCACTTTGGAATTGCTTTATTCATTCCTGTGGATCCTCCAGGTACTCTTTTCAGGTGACTCCTTACACCTCTGGAGTGGTGGTCAAATAAATGAGATCCTCCCTCTTGTGACTGGGGATGCTCTGGGGGAACTGGGGCTTGGAGAAAGGATAAATTCACTTCTGTGCTGGAGGTTCACGTGAGCTGGGGTCTGAAGTTGCTCTCCTTGGTGTGCTCAGGGATCAGTGTGTCCCAGGACACAGTGAGCAAGCACTGGCTCTTTCAGGAAGCAGGGATGGAGCAGAGCCCTCATTGAGCATCCAGTCCCTGTCAGTTGGGAGTCACTCTGAGCATGCAGCGCTGTAATCCGGGGCTCGGCTGTGCCAGGAGGAAGGGGGGAGTTGTTTCTCCATTTCACTACTCCCTTGTCCCAGCCAGGATGGCTGTGGGAATGGGCCTAGCAACTGCAGTGCAGCTGCTGGACTCTGATTTGCTTCATCTCCTCCTCCGCATTCTTGTTCCTGGCTTTATCAGCAGCCTTTTTAGCACAGCAGCTCTCTCTGGTGTGACAGGTGAGGCGTCTCCTGTCCCAGCCTCCTCTCCCTCCCATGTGGGTCTGTTTTGCTCCAAAGTGATGCGCTGCTCCTCACTCTCCTGCAGCTCTGTGTAAGTGACTGATGTGGCTCTGCTGCAGCATCAGTTTAAGATTTGTACCCCAGTTATCTCTACCCCACTGCCACCTCACACCCTTTCCAGCCCATGGAAGTAACGAGCCAGTTCCCATACCCTGCTGGAGGAAAGGGGCTGGATTCTGGCACTATAAGAGATTAAAGCCTCAGTTGTGGTCACTATTCTGCATTACATGCATGTCTCCTGTGACTTCTCAAGAAATTCACAGTATTTCAGGGAGACTTTATTGTGGCCCTTTAATACTTTAAGGGGGCTTGTAAGAAAGATGGGGAAACTTTATAGTAGAGCCTGTACTGATAGGATGGGGGGAATGGTTTTTAACTAAGAGGGTAGATCCAAACTGGATATAAGGGAGAATTCTTTACAATGAGGGTGGTTAAACACTGGCACAGGTTGCCCAGAGAGGTGGATGCTCCATCCCTGGACACATTCAAGGTCAGGTTGGACGGGGCTCTGACAACCTGATCTAGTAGAAGATGTTCCTGCCCATGGCTGGGGGACAGGGGACTATGTGACCTTTCAAGGTCCTTCCAACCCAAACCATTCTCTGGTTCTGTATTCTGCCTTCTGCTACTCAGTTCCTGTGATAAGGAACCCAAGTCAGAAAAATTGAGACTTTTTCTCAGCTGCCTCGATGTGCCTTCTGGCAAAGTGTGTCCAAACACGTGGTGCTGCCTTCCCTTTCCTAGCCCCGACTCCACATGCAACCAGCACTGAACTAAATGTACATGTGTGTATTGTGAGTGCATCTACAACCTGGCTGGCTGCAGTTAAATAACAATTAGATTTGCTTGTTGACTATTTGGCACTTAGCAGTCTCATAATTAGTAACTGCAAACCAGTAGAGAAAATGAAGCAAATCCCTAATTTTTATAATACTGCTCTGCTTTATGACTGTCTGCAAAATCATAACCTCCTGCTTGTACAACAAAGCAAACACTTCAGTATTTTGACAGATGTTGTATATACAGCAGAGCTAAGCTTGTGTATTAATTTGTTGTTCCTTGTGTTGTCTTTTGGGTGTGTTTTTTTTTTTTTTTGGGGGGGGGTTTCATCTGCTTTAGATTAAACTGCTGGTAGGTTTGGTTTCCCTTTTTCCATGTGGTGCTGGAGGTGGAGGAGCAGGTCCCCCCTGCATGGAGCAGAGTTGCCTGCACAGCACCGAGGCTCAGTGGCAATTCCACATGGGGATGGGCAGGTGTCTGTTGTTCTTTCGCCTCTCCCACTGGTTTGGGGGAAGTTATGTAGCCACAGCAGTTGCTTGCCAGCTGCCGGTGTTTGAGAAGTGAGTGTGATTGATATCAAGCCAAAGGAAAACATGCCAATTACTTTGAAAGGAGGCATGGGATTGCTCTAAGGGAGTGTGTTTTGGGCCAGTGTCTCCAGGGGCTAGAGAAAAAAAATGCCTGTTCCTGTGAAAATGAAAGGATTTGCAGTGTGAGTTACCTGGGGACTGTGCATGGAAAATGCAACAGTATTGTCATCTCTGCAGAGAACATCTCTGTTCTGAGATCCTCCAGGGTTCTCTAGTGTGCTCATTCCAGCACAAAGGCAGGAGGGTTTGCCCCAGGCTCAGTCCCAGCAGGAGGTGTCCAGAACATCCCAGGATCACCTTCCTCCTGGCTCCTGAGGAACCAGACACGGGGAGCACAGGGAGGTGCTCCCACGTTTAGGGAGCACTACC